>CM076577.1:573101079-573504185 GCA_034641835.2 Pinus albicaulis
ATCAATCTTAGCATCGGATGTAGAGGCTGCAGGCTCTTCCCTAATAGTGACGCTCTTGTCATTTCTCATTCTAGCCATTTTTGCGATCAAGTTTTCTTCCACACTTACTGCACCCCTCTACATGTCTTCCAATGTAGGTGGATATTTTTCTCTAAGCTGATAAGCCATCTCTGGGTCAAAACCATCTGAAAATTTCATTAGGGCTAAACCTTGTGGTGGTTTCATGTGTGGAGGGAAGGCGTTGTATACAATTTTGAACCTGGTACAGTAATCTTAGAAAATCTCTCCAACATTTCTCTTGATTTTTTCATATTCTAACAAGATTTGGAGAGGATTTTTCTTAACTTCCCATTTATTTATGAATAGCTGGTGAAGGGCAGGGAGGTCATGGACACTATTCGGGGTCAAGCCCTTGAATCATTTTGTTTTCTTCTCCCCCTAAAATTTGAGAAAACATTATCAATTGGATAGTTTCATCCTCTATCTCTTGGTAGTCAAAAGCGCCATTCATTTTTTCCACTTGTTGTTGAGCAGTTTGAGGACCAATTCCATCAAAATGTGGGATTTTGGATTGGTAATCCTATGGCATAGGCACCATAGGCTGTGGTATAACTAATGGTGCATACCAGGCTACCATGATTGGTGGTGGGGGAACCCAAGGAGGGTTGATAAGAGGAGGGTTGACCAAGGGAGGTGGAGGGTTAGATGGAGGAAGGTGGACAGTGGGAGTATGAGTGTAGATTTGGGCACTCTGGTGGGAAAGGTTCAAGGAAACGGTGGGAGCTGTAGATACACTTGAGCAATTTGACTGAGGATGAGAAGACTTGGAGATAACAGAAGGAGCTTCTGCAGCCAGAGCAGATAATTCTACAAACTACTGAATATAAGCATCATCAATAACTGAAGTAAGCTCTGTTACTAGACCTTGAAGGGAGTCAAAGTGTTGGAGAAGCTGAAAGTCAGTTTGAGTGGATGTAGAGGCTTCCCCAATAGGAATTTTTTGTAAGATGGATGGATCAAAAACTATCTGGGCTATACAATTATGAGATTTTGTTCTAAACAAGCTTTGCTCGAAGTGTAATTCGAATTGGATATATTGCAATTTTGCAAGGTTTTCAGGGAGGGAAATTTCTTTGTGAAGAGGCTTGCCAATAGTTGGATTCTCAAATCTGGGATTTCTTCTTATGATTTTTTCTAGATTTTAAACTATTGCAAGGGGATTTGGGTCAGGATGAGATCTGATAAAGATTCTCTTGGAAGCCAGAATTCAGGCCCAAGGCACAAACAAGCTGAATCTTTTTACAAAAAACAAATATGTAGAAAATACTTAGATCACAAAGTAGTTCAACTGGAGTTTTTGAGTTCTTATGAAATACTAAGCTTTTCAATAACTCCCCAGTATGGTCGCCATTATGTTATCACCCCGTAATTTTTAATATTGGAAAGAACAAACGACAGAGGACAACATCAAACCATTTTGGAGTCCAGGACCTAGCCTTCCTAGACTCAGAGAGGGCTCTCTTTGTTTTTATGATTTATCTTGATAATTAGAAATGCTAATATTAGGCTAGTTATAGTGATTATGAGGGTTGTATGTATTGAATGATGGGTGGTGGATGAGCATGTCTGCATGCACTAATAAATTGGGCTATGGATTCAAAAGGCTGGAATCACACATCAACATTCGAGAGAATCACATGAAAAGCCAAATTTTATAAAGGGATATTTAGAGCTGTATGAATTATGAGGTAAAAGAAATAGTGAAGTTCAGTAATGACTAAAAAGAAGTTAAGAATTCTTTAATGAAACTTCAATAGAAAACATTCAGATTGTAAATGCTGACAAAATTAAGGTGCTCCAACAACAAATCTTAATCTAAAATTTCTGATGTACAATTAGATGAACAGATGCACAGTAGGGAAAACAATGGAAACATTTAAAAAAAGAAGTATCACATCACCATTTTGGCATAGATCAAGAATATTGTAAATTTTATTTTATTATTGATGTCCAACTCCAAAATTTACAGTGCTCCAATATAGTAGTTCTTACAATGCAGGGGCTAACAATATCCAACCCTTGATAATGAAAATTCTAGTAGTATTTAACTAAACTTGAGTTGGTTTCCCTAATCAACTTTGGCAAACTTCATTTATTACAAACAGCTGAAATTAAACAGGCGTGGCTATGAAAGGCTTTGAGAAAAATATTTCTATCAACACATCGCTTGTAAAATTAATTTTGAGTAGCTCTTCATGTATCTAACAGCTTCGATGGATCTTCGTAAGATCAAAGGTAGTATTGAAAGTGGCATGTGATGATCTCGAAGAGGAAACGAATGATGGCTCTGACATCTGGCCCTGCTTTTTAAAATATCGGCATTGGGTAATTAAGTCTAGTGCAAGGCTAGCCACTTTACATTTATTAGTTACTATGTTGATGAGTTCACTACCTTTTTTGTTTCTACCATTATAGCCATAACAAGTTTACCAAAAAACCTTTCCATACTTGAACCTTGGTGTCTTTTTTCTACTTGAGCCCTTTTGCCTGTTTTAACCCTTTTTCCAAGCAAAACAGTGTAAAAAATCAATATACCAGATTTGAAAACCTTTAGATTTTAATTTTGAAGCTGCATAGCATCTGTGCACTTCGCAATATTTACAGTTTAAGTTATGAATATGTAATCAGCGATGCAATGTGAAGTGGGAGGTGACGTGGAGGGATGGTCGGACTGGACCACAACCCGCAGATCGAAACTCTTATGTAAAAGTTATAAGCACGAAGGCAAACTCTAAAAGATATGAAGTGCAAAGTGTGGGGAGGAGGTAAGTGACGTGGTAGGGGCAAGTGGGACCGACTGCATCACAAATCACAGTTCTTAGCTTTTTGTTATAAGCAATAGGGGTTAAAATCTAAAACTTATGAAGTGTGGGGAGAGGGACCCACCTACATTGCAATCACAAGTTAGAAAGCTTTTGCGGTAAGGTAAAGTTTATGATGTTTCATATGATATGTGTTTCAATGTATTTCAAACGGTTGTGAAATGGGAGGCGGAGCTGCTGTGGTGGGGCCAAATTTCACATCAAAAATTAAACCAAATACATTGCGGGTGCTTCAAAGGTAAGTTAACAAATATGTGATGCGATATATTGCAAATCGGTAACCATAGGTTTTAAGGTTTTTTTGCAATGAAAAATATTATCTTTGTCGATATGTGATGGATGGTGGGGAGAAAGGGTGATGTGGAGGGGTCGCCCCACTTTAATCGCAATAGGGGAAATCAGGAAAGCAAAAGGTAAAAAAATGATATAACGATCAAAGGTAAAGGGGAAAGATAAAGTAGAAAGGTGGAAAAAAGGTAAGGTTTAATGATTTTTAAGGGGATTGAAATGGAAAGGAGGTGTGTCAGGTGAATGGGTGAATGGGTCCGACTTCATCGCATCGGCGGAAAAAAAATATTTGGCATAAGTCTTAAGAGGTAAGGTTAAAAACATACGGGCTACGAAGTGCGAGAAATAGGTAAGGCATATTTACGCACCATGGGTGAATGGGTTACACTTCATCGCAAATCACATTTCGCTCACTTTAACATTTACCCTTGCACCCATCGTGAAATTGTTTGGTTGGGAATCATGAAAGAAGGGTTCAATGTAAGACAAAGAAGTGAGCAAAGAAGGATTTTCGGCAACGGGGAGATAATTCAAAGAAAACTCAAGTCCATTGGGTGATGAGGTCATAAAAGGGTTTACTTGCAATTCAATATCCAAGGCTTTCAAATGGGCTAGTCATCTAAAACAAAAGATATCTAAAGATCATAGTATGGGATGAAACAATAAGGAAATGAAGGTGAATGACAAGGAAACCTTCCAAGGTGAACACTTAGGAGAAAATATAGGGAAAAGGCATGCCTTAACCATCTATGATCAAACTCCTATGAGGCTAACTCTTCAGAGAATAGAAAACATTTAATATTTGACACAAAGTGAAGCCTAAGATCAGAGAAAGACTTTTAACTTTCAATGCTTTTGACATTAAAATTAAGGGATCTTAGAAAGGCTAACTGTTGGAAAAGGACCCTAGTGAGACAGAACTGACTCTAAATCTCCCAGTATCCCAATTCTTTCAGCTAAAACCAGACAAGAACATCTAAAAACAAACTCTAAATTCATACATCAGTAAGCAGGGAGAACCAACTACTATACTAGTTAAATTATCTTGAATTTGTTCTTAGATCACACAATTAGCAGAAAACATCAAAGATAAGAAGAGAAAGAAGGATTAGGGTACTTTACAGCAGCATATCCTAAGCTAGCTTATTGATTCTTATCAGAGAAATGAAATATGATGAATAACAAAGGGAAACATTTACAAAGATAGAACACATCACCACTGATTTAGATTAGGATCCAATGAACATGCTTGTCATATTAAAGAGCAACACCAGTCACATACATCATTTTCCAACATCTTGATATCAATCTAAAATCATCTCCCAGCCTATTTTACAACTAATACACACAGAACTCTATCTCAAAGAACAACTTACAATCCACGGATTACCAACCAACAACATGTATTTCTCATGAGTTCTTATAGGTGAAAGAGAGGCAATAGAGGTGGATAGAACTTTAAATGGATCATTAAAACAGAGGGGGAAGTGTTCTGCAGCCCATTCTACCTTAATATCTCTGTATTGACTTTCAGTACCCTTTGGATGAATCAATGGCCTTCGACAGGCTGATAATAACTCCAGGTATGTCTCTTGAAGTACTTTCTGGCTATTTTGTACTCTGTTTGTACTCTGGGACAATTAAGGTAGATAAATGACTTTCAGGCCTGCCATACTTTGTAACTAATGCTCTTGCAATCTTAGGACTACTGTCATATGGTGATATTCTCAGGAACTTTATGGAGAATAAAAAACACTATGGGAACTCGTCCTTTCTTGGAAAAGAACCTTCTGCTGATGTGAAATGCTGATATGGCTTGTTTTATGTGCTTCAGGCCTTATTAAGCTTTTTGGGTCATTTTCAAGGTCTTCAATCTGTATCGTCGCCCTTAAAACACTGGATTATGACATTAAATCTTCAATAATGAGCTTTTAATCCCTTTAAACTGTCACTGATACTCTTTGTCACTTCTCTTCTGATCTGTTTGTGAATATGCAGGTTTAATGGCGCTGGAGGGTTTTGAATCAGCATTTTATACTGGTCCTTTAACAAAAACATGTGTTTAAAACCCCCTCAAGTTTCTTCCCTGCAATCTCTGGCTCTAAAAATATCTTCCTGTACTCTTAAAAAACATTGTCTGTGACTGTGAAACAGACTGGATTCACATCCCTTTAAAACCTGCAAAATGACAATCAAACTCATTATGAAAGAACCCGTGGGAATGGGAGGGATGCTGTGGAGGACTGAGGGAATGGAGAGAAATGATGTAAATAGTGGTAGCAGTGAAGAAACGGGTGAAAATTATGGCGAAATGGTGAAAAACTGAGTTGATGAAGGTTTGGTGCGAGGAGGGTTTTAGACCGTCCGATTAGACTGATGGATGGTGATCAACGGTTAAGATTTACTGGTGTGGTTTTTTAGATTGAATTAGGCAGAAGAAAATAATTTAAGTGTTAAAACACAAAGTTTAATGTTTGGGCGAATTACAAAGGAAAAAGGCTAAAATGAATGAGATCGGGCGCTTTTGGTTGTGGGACCAAGAGGGTGGAGGGAGATTGAATGTGGACCATCGGATCACTGGTAGAGATCGACGGTGGAGATCTTCTGATGAAGTCCTTTGGAAGGTCGGAAAGGTGTATAATGGATGGGAACATGATATTATATGAGCCATTGATCTAGATCAAATGAACGGTCGAGATATTCAGATGGAGCTTTCGGGAGCAAAGGGGAAAAGGTGGTTTTAGCGGAAAAATTGTTGGTTTCAAGCAGCTCTGAAGCGATTTGAAAATTTTCCAAAAAAAACGCGATATACCTCGCTGCCTGACATGTGTCCTCCCCAAAACCACTTTTATCACGTGATTTTGAAACATTAAACCTCGGACGCAGAAATCACGCGATATGAATTCTCAGCCGTTGGATGAAGGGCGGGGAGATCTGACGGTGGGAATGAGAGCGTGATATGGAAAGATGCGCGGGCGATAAGGTGGGAAGAGCCAATGGTGGATTTAATCCTGACCGTTGGATTTATGAAATGGACAGTGTAGATCTAATTGGGGATCGAAAAAACAGTGGAATGGTGGAAGGGGAAGGTAGGGTGCCATGAAATCTAGACTTTCAGATCTGGTGGAATGGACAGCTAGGATTTAATCACATTGGAGAAAGGTAGTGGGCGAAAAATCCGAAGTCCTTTGATTTTGCGATTTGCAATTTAGCGGCAGACCGTCGGATCATTGGAGAGATCAACAGTTGAGATCAAATCGAAGGGGGAATGACAAAGGGCACAAGAGGCAGAGCGTGATCGAATCCTGGCCGTTGGTTCTTATGGATTCAACGGTTAGGATTGAATCGGAGGGGACAAAGGGGTGGCACTTAAGACTTTGCGATTGGCGATCATGTGAGGGTCATCAGATTAAAGGGGAAATCAATGGTGGATACACAATCGTAGGGGTAATGAAGAGAGGTGATGGGCGCGGTGCAATTTGATCTGGGCCATCAGATCAGAATGGATCAATAGCTGAGATTGTAGTGGAGGCCGATGGAGCAAAGTCTCATCGTATCGGAAATTTACTGAAGAACAAAGAAAAAGTCAAAAATGGAGAGCTCTAATTTCGATTTGTGATTGGGGCTAGCGCCTGGTCCTAGGCACAGGTTATATGGGGGAGGCGTTAGGAAGAATAAGCCCTCAGGGGCTTAGCCTTCAATGGAGCGGAAAAAAATGATTTTTATGCATTTTAAAGGGATTTTTGGAGTTTTTAGCACCCGATTGCGAGGCTAAGGGTCCCTAAAGAGAGGGGCTATGAAATATAATCCCTCGAGGGCTTAAGGCCTAATATAGTGTAAAAAGAGGGTTTTCAGGCCAAAAACAGAGTTTTTAAGGCTAAATGGGTGGTTTCGGTAAAGGGAAAAAGAGATTTTTAAACCAAATGAAGGGAGCCATAAGGTTTTAAAAGGGAATTTTGATGATTTAGAGGGCTGAGGAGGGGAAAAAAGGGTTGAAAATGGGGCTTTTGAAGGGATAAACTGGGGCAAATGGAGGCCTTTCTGAGAAAATTTCTTTCGCAAGCAGTGAGGATTTTTCAATGAAAACAGCAATGAGGATTTTTCAAGGAACAGAAGACACATAGAGGCTCCAAGAATGAAATATTTTCAAGGGAAATGTTTCTCTTGAAGGCTTAGAAACATTTTTAGCCACCTTTTTGCTTGACAAAAATTTATAGGTGGCTAACAGTGCCTATGGAGAAGTTATTGAAGAAGGATGTGTCATTTTTCTAGGATGAAGAATGTCAAAAGATCTTTGAGCCACTAAAGGAGAAGATGGTCACTGCACCTATTATGATATTCCCAGATTGGTCTAAGGTTATCCATGTACATGTAGATGCATCTGGTGTAGCACTTGGAGTTGTTTTAGCACAGCCAGGAGAAGGAGACATTGATCACCCTGTTGCTTTTGCCAGTAGGATTCTCTCCAATGAAAAACAAAACTACTCAACAACAGAAAGGGAAGGATTGGCCATGGTATATGCTTTTCAAAAATACAGGCACTATCTGCTAGTACACTTCAAAATGTTCATTGACCATTCTGCTTTGAAATACCTGGTCAATAAGCCTGTATCGGGGCGAATATTTGCAGATGGTTGTTTTTATTTCAGGAATATGAATTTGAAATCATTGTGAAGCTTGGGAGATTAAATGCACGACCTAATTAGTTGTCACACATCGAAAATGGGGAAGAAACAACTAATCTGGAGGAGGGGCTAACTGATGCGCAACTCTTTGCTATCAAGGTGGTTGATGAGAACTTTGTTTATATTATTCACTTTCAGACTGCTGGAAGATCGCCTGATGAATATTCAGTGCAGTAGAAGAAGGAGTTGGTTGCACGTGCAACTGATTTTACCCTCATTACTCATCAGTTGTACAAGTTGGGAGCAGGTGAAGTATTGAGAAGGTATGTTTTGGAACATGAAAGACATGATATCTTGGTTGAGGCTCATGGTGGGGTTGTAGGAGGCCATTATGTAGGGAAAGATACTGCATAGAAGGTTTTTCATGCTAGGTTATGGTGGCCCACACTACACAATGATGCACATGCATACTGCCAAGCCTGTGATGCATGCCATATAACAGGGAAGCCATCACGTAAAGATGAAATGCCCCTGCAAACCTTTGATAAATGGGCTATATATTTTGTGGGACCCATCAATCCTCCAGGGAAGAAGACTGGAGCATGATATATCATCACTGCCACAAATTATGTGACCAGGTGGGAAGAAGCGAAGGAAGTCAAGGATTGTACCATAGATACTGCCGAGCACTTCATTTTTGAACATATTTTGACTAGGTTTGGATATCCGAAGATACTGATGAGTGATAGAGGTACACACTTTGTTAATGAAACCATTGAAGCTCCGATAGAGGAATTTAAGATCCATCACCATAAGATTACCCCTTATCACCATGAGGAAAATGGTGCGATAGAAGCTTTCAACAAAATTTTGGAGAATGCGCTCACAAATATTTGTAATGCAATTTAGAATCATTGGGACGTGTGCATCCATTCTATGTTATGGGCATATAGGACTATTGGTGTCATAGAGGTGGATTATTATAGGCAACCCTAGTGCTCTTCATTTAATTATCAACCTGAGGTAAGTCTTCTTATTTCAAAAGTGTCGGCACAATATATGCAAGTGAGATCGACTAATAGATACTCTATGTTGTTTATGAGAAAGGATTATCTAGCCTCCCAAATTCAATCAACTAATGAGGAATGATTTGGTAGGTTATGGCTAGTTATTCTATTAAGCCTATGATTGAACAACAGGATGGTGGTTTGAGCAGCAACTTAATAAATTGAACAACAATCTAAATAAATTGATATAAAGAAATCTGAATGAATTGAACATCAGTCTAAGTGAATTGAACAACAATCTTAAATGAATTGAACAACAATCTTAAATGAATTGAACAACAATCATAAATGAATTGAACAGCGACCGTAAACGAAATGAACAAAAATCTTAAATGAAGCAATCTAAATGAATAGAATGGAAATATTAAATGAATTTAACAACAATCTAAGTGAAGTGATCTAAATGCATTGTACAACACTCATATAATTTTGCAATGGAATTCTCTTGGTAAACTAACTCATTGGAATTAATCAATAATTGGACGCTTTACCGTGCTGACAGAACAATGTAATCCACAAAGATAAGTAACATCGAGAAATAACTATCTTGCGATTTGTAAATCGATTGCAAAGGCATTGAAAGGAACTGAAAACATCTATTGGTGATGAAGTATTATTATAAACCAGAAAATATGAAATGTGATTATTCTGAATCAAGAAATACAGATATTAAATTATTCTGAAGGAAGAACAACTGTAACTTTATTGAGTAGAGAATTATGTTACAACCACATCAGATAACTGAACATGGATTTTTTAACTAATACATAGCACAAAATTAGCGCAGTGTCTCCCAG
Source organism: Pinus albicaulis (assembly GCA_034641835.2). Lineage (NCBI taxonomy): Eukaryota > Viridiplantae > Streptophyta > Pinopsida > Pinales > Pinaceae > Pinus > Pinus albicaulis. The sequence goes on from CM076577.1 coordinate 573,110,739, forward strand.
AGGTTGGGCCCAGACCACTAGAAGTTCTAACGCGATGAGAACCTCAAAAGGTAATTGTTCAAAATATCAAAAATCAAAGGATAATGCAGAAATACAATATGACAACTCTGTCTTGACACGCTGATTACAGAGGGAAAATTCCCAATTAACTTCAACTCTCTATCTAGTTTTTCCCTGGTCCTTTTAAAGGAAATTTCACACAATGATGAATTATTCTCCAAACGACAGCTCGCTACGCGTGGCTGTCATTTGAGTTCTTGGGCTCAAATCCATTTTCCTGCCTTCTGTCGGCTTCTGGGAGTTACTGAGATCCCATACATTTGTGTCTGTCAGTTATATTTCCGTTTAACATTGGTTCAACTACTCTGCCTTCTTGCATATGGAGATACAATAAGTCAATTTTTTGTTATAAAACATTCCTTTTGTCGTTAGCCCTATTTATCTAGTTTTCATAAATATTTTAATTCTTTATTGTTCAGATTAGGAGTAATTCCCCAAATTGTGACATAATTTGAAGTAATTATAGGGTGAAAACATACCTCAATTCAGGCCTAACAAGGATCACATGCAATAATTTGACAAGGAAAACACCTTTCAGGATGGTTCATGGGAAAGAAGTGATCATGCCAATGGAATATATCATCTCAAGCCTGCGCATCACAGTAGTCACTAATATGGTTGAGCCTGACATCATGGAGGAATGTCTTGCACAGTTGGTTTCCTTAGAGGAGGATCGGTTCATTTCTAACTTCCATCAACAAGTACAGGAGGTGCGTGAAAGACCTGGTATGATAGGCACATCAAACAGAAGTTGTTCAAGAAGGAAGACTTGGTATTATTATATGGCAGTCAGTTTTCGCATCACCCAAGGAAGTTCAGGAAACATTAGCTGGGGCCTTAGATTATGAAGGAAATCACTAATGGAGGTGCGGTGTGCTTGGCCACGTTGTGCGGGGATAATCTTCCTTGGTGTTTCAATGGAAGCCAACTAAAGCCATATAGGGACAACCCTGTGCCAACCAAATGACTATATGGCCAGAGCATAAGAATCCATTTGTCTGCGCATAGAGCAGTGGGAATGCGCAAACAAGTGCGACAAGAACGTAGAGGGGATACACAAGAGAAGAAACTAGTCGTTGAAACAATGAAACTAGGTGAAATAGTGATTTTAGCGTTGGATGGAGTGGGTTTTATGCATTTAATGCGGAAATATTAAGGGATTTTTAACTGTTTTTATAGAGGTAATTTGCATTCAATAGAGATCTAACTGTTTTTACCTTGGATCACCTATAAAACGAAGGGAATTGGTCACATTTCGTTCCTTTTCTTTCTAAGTACATTGTGCCCTGAGCTTATCCATGATTTGCATCGTAAATTTTTCTGTGAGCATTGTATGTTTGGCCGAGAGATCCCATCTGATGTGAGTAATTTGGAATTCAAATTTCATTCAAGAATGATGGCCACCAATCCAGAGAGCACGCCATCTGAGGATCACTCTGTTCCTCTCACAGCATCGACCGAGTCAGGGTCAGATGATGTCTATGAAGTGGTACCTGAAGTTGAAGAAGTTGTGTCTACGTTGGTTAAGGGAAAGGGAAAAATGACAAAGGGGTCCTCCTCCAAGCCATGAGCCTCTCCTAGGAGTGTGAGTTCCCCATGCCAAGCTACAATAGATAGGTCGCCTATGGGTGATCCTATGAAAATACCAATGAGCGCCACTGAGGACGTTGTGCTCGTTGAGCAAATTTCATGGAGGTCATCGTATGTCAAGAAACGCAGACCCTTGATGCACGCACCAAAGAATTTAGATGTGGTGAGGGATTACCTTCAAATATAGTTAGTCCCGTAGGCCGTCCCCTTGATCAAATATATGTTCGGCAAGATTCCCCATATCGATTTCAATGACTATGACCTTGCGAACGAGGAAAAATTCCTTGAATTGGCGGAAGAATATTACCTGAAGCACATGATCTATGACGATTTCGTGAAGGTTGAGCCTATGTCATGGGCATGCGGGCTGAGAAACGTCAATATCCTCAATATTTTGAGGATTCCTCACTTCTGAAGGTAGCCTATCACCACTATGTGTGTGCACCATTTTATAGCATTAGTGCATGAAGGATGCCTATGGATTCAAGGATGGATTCTGATACACGTGACACTAATCCACCGGATCACTAGCCTGCCCAAGAAGGGGCTTCATCTTATGGCAAGTTTCGGTAAGAGCACTGAGCTCAAGGTTTATGTGAAGGTAAATACATATTAAGAGGTTGGAAGGGACACCTAGGGATTCCTAGTGCAGCAGAGTACAAACCCAGGTGTGCACCTAGGAACCTTAGTCCTAGGCTGCAATTTGACGTGCAAGTGTCACCCAAAGCCAGTCCCTATGCATGTGATTGCATTGGTAGGTCAGTGCGAGAAGGGGGTTAGCTACAACTAGTCTGAATATCTTTGCCAGGAATTTTTGGACAACGTGCGCAAGGCGTAGGAAGAAGTCAAGAACTTCTGATACTCTTAGCCATTATTGTTTATTATGCTAGTAGCATGGGAGAATCCTGAGGGTGTAGTCCTCCCAGAATTGGAGCTAGGCATATGCGAGGGTGCATGCTACCCGAATATGTGGGATTCTACGAACCCCACGTGGGTGAAGGAGAACAAAATTTTTGGGGTGCTATTTGAGGGCAGGTTGGCCACAACAATCCATTTGCGGCATATATTATACCCCATAGCATATGAAAAATATAAAACCATTGTAAACTTTCATATTACCATGCACCACATGACCTAAACAAAAGCGTGGAAATTTGGACTCGGCTCCACCCAACCTGTTACAACATCCTCTTTAGGAAAATAGATAGCTCCAGGAGACAAAGAGAAATAAGCCAAGATGCGCATTGAAAAAGATAAAGAAACAAGCATAAAAGAGGATGCTGGAAATAATACAGAGTAGGTAATATAAAAGGACACAGAGCAAGATCTTAGAGGTGAAGCCGATGCGAACCTTGGAGGCCTCAATGGGTTGGATGGAAATGGCATGGAATCTATGCACAACACAAAGCGTGGCGCAAAAATCCCCAAGGGTCCACAAAATAAGCGGAAAGGATCCAAAGTTAGAGGCACATAAGACATCACTTTGACAGAAGATGACCTGGAAAAAATAGCAGATGTAGTCATATCTACCTCTGAAGACAGATGGACCACCATGGAAGAATAGTACAAAGTTTTGGTCAAGGCATTATAGTCTGGGTTGTGTTAGTCATCAGTATTTTTGACTATCTTTGGATGACTATAGGATGGTTATAGTTTTCTGAAAACAATATTCCTCGAATATCTTGAGTTTTAGAAATATCACTACCTTCATTATCCTTATAAACCTATTTTCACTGTTCCTCAATTGGTCTTCTCAAACTCACCCTGTTTCTCTTAAAATACTCCTTATGGGCTTATACTTATCATTTTCATCCTTCTTTCCTACCTGAAACTTCATAGCCCTATTTTCCCCTATCAATAAACTCCACCCTCCCTCTAGGGTTTCCTATTGCTAAATCATTCCCATGTCCCTTTGGGCATAATAACCTATAAGAATACCCTGTTTTCACTTGAAAATCTCTAAGTCAAATCTTAGTCAAAATCAGGTCAAACGCACTCCCATTAGGTCATTAGGGTTTACATTTTTTCAAGTTCATCCTTGGATGTTTCAGGCATTTCTTTTCCTTTGATATAATTGAGGTCAGATGTAATATAATTTCAAGACATGGTTATTCAAGAAAGACCTAAAATTTCCAAGGAGGATTATCTTCTTAGTTCAAAACCTGCAAGTGAGAAAAATGGAAAAGTTTAGCACTTCTGCAAAAGTGTTGGAAGATTTATCAGCAGAAGGTATTGATGATATAGAATGTCTACTCTTTAATGAAAACACTTTATAGCAAGGGAAAGATGAAAAACTTGGGCTTGTAGATGACTAGGGTTTATAAACTTGTTAGTCCATTTGAGTGACAAAGTAGTGATTACTTGCAGGAAAATGACATGGAGGAAGCACACAAGGCAAAACATGATGAAAGTCTATCAGAAAATATTGATGGAATATGGAAAAAGGTGAGGTGAACTAGACAGAAATGAACGAACTTGAAAGGGATATAGAGAACTTAGAAGACAACACTGATGATTTTTGTAAAAGAACTGCACACTTAGGGTTTTTAAAAAAGATGGCCAGATAAGGTGGAAAAGATAGGTTGAGTTTTATGGTAGAAACTACAGAAGATTTTGAAGATGCTACTGTATGATTAAATCCTAAAGTTATCCAGGTGAACATGTCAAACCCTAATGAGCAAGAGAAAAGCCACCTCAATGACTACAAAAACCTACAAAGAAAAAAGGTGTCAAAGAGTATCAATGACAAAGTAAAAATACTTCAAAAACATTAGAAAGTGGGTTTTTTTAAGTAAATTAAATCTACAAGCCTATAAAGGCCCATTTTACATTTCAAATGAATCATTGTTGCCTTTCAAAAGATCAAGAGTGCTCATCAAGGGAGAAGTTGTGAGTTTTCTAGAAAAATTCTGCTAAGTTTGTTTAGCGCTGCATGTTTGCCTTAGCGCTGCGTGACTGGGCGTTGGCACTATGCCCTTACCAAAAACTTTACACGCATTTTGTGAAGGCGCTGCACTCTTGGGCGCTGGCGCTGCACCCTTGCCAGAGCATTGTGCCCTTGTTATAGCATTGTGCCCTTGCCAAAAGGACCCTGTGCTAATTTTCTTCGGTGCTATGTGCTCAGATATTGGCGCTGCGCGCCTGGGTTGGCGTTGCGCCCTCAGCCATTGGCGTTGCACGCTTAGACAGAAAGGGTTTCTGAGCTTTCCAACAGCTCAAATCACTTCAAATCTCCTTCAAATATTTTCCAAAGACCTCCAAGCACTCTTGAAGGGTAAATACATAACATGAACCTTAATTTGATGTTTTTGGATCACTCTTAATTGCATGAAAATAAAACCCTAATCAAACCCTAGCTACAAATCATAGATCATTGTCTATATACTTATCTCATCCTCCTAAATAGAGTATTAGTTATAGACAAGGTAATTTCACTTCTTGAGGGTTTTCATTGAGTTAGTTGGCCCCTCACTCATTTCCTACACCTATACCCATTCACAATCATTGCCTTCATTTTTCAAAACTTCCATTTCATTCCTTTCCCCTCATCTCATTTCCACTTACACTCTAGGGTTCCATAAAACATAGTTTTAAAAATGTCAGAGGAGGAAGACCGTGGCAGTGTTGTTGAGGCACAAATGCCAATGAGACATGATCATGAGGGAGGGAATATAGACAGATTTGAACCTATCACCACAAGGGAACTCATGGCCTCTCCTCTCACTGTATCTTGTTTTAAACATGTGGGCTACTCTGAGTTTTGTGAGAAGGTGCAGCAAGTCTAAAATCACCCGAAACTAACAAGACTATTCATCATCAATCTACATGACAACCATTTCAGTCTTGTTGGGGTTACATTTGATATGTGCATTGATGCCATTGCAGCTACTATAGGGATACCTAGTGTGGGAGAAAAGTGGTTGAAACAAGCAAACCTGGAACATGAGTTATTTTTGAACCATACCTTAAACCTAGGTATAAAGATCACCACAAGTCCATCTTCCATTTTTCTCATATTCTTGATATATATGCACCCATGATGAGGATAATAATGAATTATTTCACATGTGAGGGAAGGTTTTCCCTGCCTCTACTCATATCATATCCCTCTTCTTATGCATTTCACTAGAGTTAGGATGTTGTATATACCATATTATCTTTTTCCGTAGCATTGAAAAAATGGCCTAAATTGTGCAAACGAGAGATTATAATCAGCGAATCCAAAGCCTATTTCATCACTCACTCATCAATATGGTGGTCATGCATCGGCTACAACGAAAAAAAATTCCATAGGATACCTTCATTTCCAATGAGGTTTTCACTACTCCACCTACCCATCATCGACTGGATATTCCTTCATCTTCTCATCCTCCCATATCCACTTCTCCATTACATCCTATTGTTCACACATCACCATCCACTCACATCCATTGATCTCATGATTATCCTTCCTTGTCACCTTTCCACCACCCTTCACCATCATATCATGATGCCGGGAGAATCAAGAAAGGAAAGGAACATTGAGACAAGCGGCACTAAAATGATCGACATTAAGCCATTTCCTTTCACCTATTAGAGAGGCCACATGTAGATGTTTTCTTCGCTTGAGGTGAAAGGAGCCCGACCTTCTTCATCAACAAAACAAAGGGTTGATAAGGGTAAGGAAAAAGGTTACAGAGCATGTCATTGTTGAAGAGGAGGATAAACATGAAACCGAGCGAGAGTTTCGGGTTGATTGACCTTGAGGATGAGGATGAGGATAGGATCATAATATGTTGATTGTGAGGCTTTCGAAAAAGGTATGATTTTGATGATTGCTTTAATGACTTTTTAATACAATTTGTGAACCTTTTGTATCATGGATTTAGAAAGTCATGAGGAAACCTATCATAAAACATGTGAAAATCGATGTGTATAACTTAGCCATGATAATGGTTATTTTCTATACGAAAGAGGAAAACGAAAGGGTTGTCTGCTCTAAAGATAAGAACGAAGTGGAGATAACTTGTGTTTCCTGCGGATGAGAACCAAACGTAAACATAGGGAGACAAGATCAGGGAGAATCGGCTCAGGGCGAGAGAGAGAGGACACCGGCTCGAGCGCAATAGCAAAGACTGGATGAAAGTTAGCTGTTTAGCGAATCCCTCGGGATCGAAGATCACGAGGGATCGCTTCTTACTTATCTAATTGCTTTGGACATCTCCGCCATCGTTTTATAAAAAGAGACAAGTCTTGTTAGTTTAGGGACGGGAGAATGGCGAGATAAGATACGTTTGATGTAATCTTTTGTAAAAGCAGTCAATTTGAGTTATCGACTTTGTTGGGCTGGTTCGATGTATTTTTCGATCAATGTATTAATGAAAGTGGTGATTATTCCATCTTCGCATGCGTTAACCTAAAGCGGTGTATCCTTGGAGGCTAAGGGCCTTTGCACGAAGGACACCTTGTCACGTACCATTACGACTTCGTTTATGTGTGGTTTGTTCATTATTGTTAGTTGATTATTTGATATGCTTATACGTTCGATTTCACATGTCTGTTTGAGGTTGAATCATTGAAAGTTTCTGCGACGATTTGTGTGTTAACTCCGCATTGCGTTCTTATTCCTTTCTAGAGTTAATCGCATATCCTTCTTTCGTCGAGCTACGGAGAACATGTTCTATTGACATTTGTGTTGTGTGCGTTTCTAATGCATCGGTATTTATTCATAATTCTGCAAGCAGTCATTTATTGCCCATTAATATGATTTGTGTCATTTGCCTTTAGAATAACAGTGTTCCTTGATTGCAGAGTGCATAGATTTAGTTTGAATAGCGCGGGACTTAGTATTCATTTGTTTCCTATTTTAGAGTTACATTCATTTAGAATTATAGTTTAATCCTTTATTTCCTTTGTTGTTCTATTTATATTTGTGTCTTTGTGAGGGATGATCTAAGAGATGGTCAAAGATAGGAGGCGGTACGATCGCTGTTTAGCTCCCGAAAGGGCTGCAGATCATGCTTGAGTTCTTTTCTGTCGTTTCGAAAGGATGGTTTGATCATTACCGAACCCTTGGTCGATGAGTTGTTGAGCTTTCTGAGTGTGTGATTTACTTCTTTAAAAGCAATTTGATTTCGATTAGCATCCATTTACTCTTGTATTTCTTGAAAGCACTGTACTACTAGCATTACTCGACGAATGAGCCTCGGATTGAGTCACTCTTTGTAATGACAAAACGCTCTCGGGTTTCGACATATTAATGTGAGGTGAATAGAGGTGAAAGAGACCCTTTTTATAGCTCTACATTTTGCGCCGTTGTCGGGGAAAAGAGTGAAGCCATTTGTCTTTTTCGATAGTGTACAAGCTCGCTAGGAGAGGAGTTGGATCCTAAACGGAAGGTAAGAACCTACGTGCGAGCATGTAAAAGACACCGCTCATTATCGGCTTTCCTACCGATTTGTTTTTGCTTGTTTGAATAGAGGGTTCGTAGTTTATTTTTGAGTGCATGACTAAGCGGGAAAAAACCGGAAAAAAAATATCAAACCCCCCATCCAAACCGAAAAAGCTAAGGCACGGTGACCCTTGGCAGAACAACCTTCATAGACGAAATCTATAAGAAAACGAGTCTCGTGCCCATCGATAGGTTTCAAGAAAAAACACTTCTAAACCACCTACTAGTTCCCTTCGAGCCACAGGATCACCATACGCAGCGCGTGCGGGTGCATAGTCAAGGCGAGGAGCGGGACTTTCAAGAAGTTGAGAAATTCCCTCGAATTATTACAGGAAAGGGAACTCTAGCAACTTTTGTGAAGGAGAAGGAGAAACGGAAACAGGAACCAAAATCTCCTCTTGAAACAAACTCGGCCAATAGATAGCACAGAGATAGGAGTGCGCGAAAGTCATTGTTGAAGAGATTCAATCTCCTCAAACACACAGTATTCCCATTGATCGGATAAAGGAAGCGCTATTAAAAAGATCCTGTCAAAAGCCGTTCCCAACCAACCTAGGAATACCCTCCTAGATATGCTCGCAGATTCTTGCATCATTCGATCCATGGCTCCAAAACCAACCAAACGTGAAACCGGCCCGAACACTCAAACCTCTACATTACAATATCCTATAGTGGATTCGCAGCGAAATGCACCCATGAAAGCTATCCCTCTTGACGATATCCCCACATTTCATGGACTCACATCGGAGGATCCGGATGCATTCCTATTCGAGTTCCGATGTGTTGTGTCGGGTACGAGTACACCCACCAATCCCCAAAAATTGAAATTATTCCCCTCTACATTGAAAGGGCAATGCCTTAAGATGGTTTATGGAGCTGGGTGGTGAGGTTATCAACAATTGGGATCAAATGAAAGAATCCTTCTTAAAGAAATACCGAGATTATTGTAGGTCTAGAGAATTAAAAAGACGAAATATTTCAAATGATAGCCGGACCAAATGAAACATTAGAGGAGTATGTGGAACGTTTTTGGTATAATTTACAAAAGATCTCCTTATGCATCGCTACCTTTACCGATAATGTGTTTAAAAAGCTTTGCATTAATGAGGGGCATGAAGGAACAATGGATTGAAACATTAAACATTATGGGCAAAGGGGATATTTATCGAAAATTTTACCGACATCCTTGACTTATGTCGGGAGTTCGAGAGCGGCACACGAGAATAAAACCGACGGAATATGATCGATGCCGCGAGAGATAACAAAGTATCGGCGAGAAGAGAGTAACACGTGCGAGGAAATTGGAAATTTATTAGAAAATTTTAAAAGGCGATATATGGGGACACTAACTACACAACTTGATATTGTACGAGGCTAAACAAAAGCAAAGTGGAGCGAGCAGGAACGTGGCAATCTTTGTCGGGTTGCGAGAAAAAAACAGACCACAAGGAGTGCCCTACGGATAAAGTCGAAGCATGCGCCATCCGTACAAAAGACCACCTTACGGAGGCTGCCCCTCACTTCCAGGATTGAAACGGTATAAGGAAACGCGCGAAGAAGAACCGAATCGGTGAATTCAATCAACCGGCGCCGTGGCAACCAAGACAACCTGGTATGTTTCCGGACCCAACCTCTTTCTTTCAAAACCCACGGTATAATGCCCAACAATATGGTATGTGGCAAAATCAATCTCAAACCCCATTTACAAACTCGGTCACCACAATCATTTTCCTTCTCAAATCCCATGGTTGAATCAAGCAAGCCAAGCGGTTGGCCAAATTTCCCTTACACTCCACCATATTGGCAAAATGGCCCATATCCTTCTGATGGACCCCCTCTATTACAAGTTCACTGCGAGACAAGCTGGCAAAGACCGAGTGTACCACCCGGTAGGAACGATTCCGCTCCCTCAACTCACTTTGCTACGCACTCGTAGAAAATCGGGTCTAACTTGAGCACCCGCAACTCCCGGACAACCCGATCCCAATCCACACAACGAGCGGTCCAATCTATTCAAATCATGGAATCAGCACCGAACCGGGGACTGCATTTAAAGAGTGCAACGACCTTCGATTAAGATCACGTATAATTGAAGCGAGGGAGATAAAGCTTGTCATATTGAAGATCGAGTTACCCGGAGAACATCAGTCACAACAAGAGGATGTAAATAAGCAACAAACTCATAATCAAGCAACCACATCCTCTCCTTCGTTCCCGAACGATTAGTCATCACTCGATCCATACAATGCACGACTTTGACATTCAGGAGAATTACAAAACTTGTACATAAAAAGTACATTCCTCAAGCTATTGAAGACATTCCCATATGCGCCAAAACCATAAAAGAGTTGTCATAAAGAAACCAAGGAGGAATATAACAAACAATCCAAGAGTCCAGTAGTAGACACCTTATCGACCTGTTGTGGGAAGAAAACATAAATATGAATACCAGGAATCCAATTATAAACCGATCAAATTTATGGCGGACCACCCTGGTGCCTTAGTTGATTTGAGTGCAATTAATATTTTAACAACCACAACTGTAAAGCTCGGCATTACATCGCTAGAACCCACCTCTCTCGTTAGAATTGGTGGCCCGATGCGTGGTTGTGAACCGGAGAGACACTCTACATGATGTCATGGTTCTGTAGAATCCGGGAGTATCCAGCCCGATTTCCCTGATAATTAATCCAAAAACCCGACTTGATGGACACACTTTAATTTTAGGTAGACCTTGGCCTGCTCTATGCCGATACCTACATTGGTTGTCGAGAGGAAATATGACCATAACGAGAGGACCAAATAGCAAAAAATTTAGTTCTATATCCTCCAGTAACGATCCAAGTGTCGCAATGATTAAGACGAATAAGCACTCTGTATCATATCTTACGATAACATTAGATCTCCATTAACTATACAAAGAGCACTTGATTTCAAAGATCAAAACAAAGACGATGCCATTAACAATTTCATTACTCCAAAGCCGAAACTCGTGCACAATGTCACATGATAAAAAGCGACATTTGATAATGAGTTAGAAGAAGATCTGAAAAGATATTCATGATCAAATAATACTGTCATACCCGTTGCAAATAGTAGACTGTGGAAAATTGCATGAGAAAACTTTAAACATCAATGCTAATCTCACAGGAACAAGAAACAAAGCTCATCCATCCGTTAACAAAAATATCAAGAAAGCATTTGCATGGGACTACCCCGTATGAAAGGAATTGATCCCCGATTATGTACCCATCACATTTACATAGAAAAAGACGCGGACGCGCGCGTCGACGCAGAAGGAGACTTAATCCCCATCTAAAAGATGTTGTAAAAAGCTGAACTTCAGAAACTTTTAGATGTGAATTTTATCTACCCTATCTCTCACGTAGAATGGGTCTCTCCACTTGTGGTGGTACCAAAAAAGAATGGGAAATGGAGAATTTGTGTGGATTATAGGAACTTAACAAGGCAACACAAAAAGATCATTTTCCTCTTCCTTTCATAGATCAGTATTGGACACTTTAGCAGGGGAAGAAGTTCTTTTCTCTGGATGGCTTGATGGATACGATCGAGTTCGGATTGCCCTGAAGACCAGGATAAAACTACCTTTACTGGTCCTTGGGGAACATTTGCCTATCGAGTTTGCCTTTTGGCTTATGTACATGTCCCTGCCACATTTCGAGCTATCCTCAGTATTTTTACGATTTAATCAATGATGGACTTAAGTTTTGCATGGATGACTTTTACACCATACGGAGATGACTTCGATCCAGACTCCTAGACACCTAGAGAAAGTCCTGCTGACGCCGCATTAGTTACTAGGCTTTGCTTAAGCAATGAAAAATGTTTTTGATGATAGTGAAGGGACTTATCCTAGGACACTATGTCTCAGCGGTAGGCATTCGAGTGGAGCCAGCCAAAATCCAAATACTTTTGCTTATTCCCACTCCTACTACTCAAGCAGATGCGCGATTTTCTTGGATTTTCGGGTTATTATGAGGCGATTTATAGAGCATTATTGACTGTCGCTCCTTTATATGCCTTGTGTAACGTTGATTTTCTTTGGACGGACAAATGTGACCATGCGTTCGAGGATCTGAAGAAAGCGTTTGTATCACGACCAAAGTCCTTCGAGGACCAAAGCGGGACCTACGTTCCGGATATCATCGATGCCTCGGATACGGCCATTGGTGCGGTCCTTGGGCAGAAAAAGGATAAAAACCATATGCTATATAGACACATCGCAAAAATTTATCCCTGCTGAATTGAATTACACCGTTACTTGAAAAAGAATTTCTGGGATTGTAATACGTATCTTTGTCAAATAAATTTTAAACATTATATCACAGAGCTACTGTCATCTTGTATCTAGACTCATGCTATAAAATATTTAGCAAATAAGCCCTGTCACAAATGCCGGATAACTCGATGGTTAATCTTATCTTAGAGATTCGACATAACAATCAAGAGCCTTCTGGCAAAGAAAACACGTAGCGGAATTTTCTTTCAAGGATACCAAAATCAGCGATGTGACAGTGCTGGAAGATCAATTTCAGGATGAACACATCGTTCTTTCGTTGCTCATTCAAACATCTACAGGTATCTTGATGTTGCCAAATTACCTACAGTAGGTAAAGTGCAAAACATTTAACTCCTAATGAGCGTGATGGGGATTATTCGAAAAAGTTCTCGATTTTAGTGGATTGGAGGTTATTTGTTTCATACGAGGGCATAGCATATCGAGCGATGTGTTAGAGAGGATGAAATCTTTGACATCTCAGCTGTCACGATGGACCATGTGGGGGCACTTCGTCGAGCGTAGGGGTCTGGACATAAAGTATTGCGAATGGGGATATGCCGGCCTACGATCTTCGAAAGATGCAAAGAAGTTCGTCCCGAGCTCTGTAGCCGATTGCCGGCGTGAGAGCGACGCCGGTCAAGGGCGATAGAAATGCTCCTGCGAAACCACGAGTTAGTCATTGAACCATTCGAACGGTGGACGCTGGATTTCGTTGGACCCATCAACCCTTCATCAAAGTCAAAAAACATATATTCGGTGCAGCAGAATATGTCACCAAATGGGTTTGGAGGCGGAAGCATTACCAAAGAGCCACGAGAGGACTCGTCATACGATCTCTGTTTCTTTTATTTGTCGAGTATGGCCTTCCTAGGGAAATAATTACGGATGGAGGACCACAATTTGTTGGGCATAAATTAGTCACAACACTTTATAATTATCATGTCCCGACGTAAGATCACTACTCCATATCACCCACAGCGTAATGGGCGGTAGAAAGTAGCAATAAGATAATAGAATCAATCCTAACGAAAACTATTGCATCATAGGCGTGGTCAGGCTGCAACCACGCAAGCACTGCGGGCCTATCGAACCACATGGAGGAGCACCACTGGTTACTCACCTTATCAACTAGTGTTTGGAAAACAACCTATTTTTCCCATAGAATTTCGAAATCCAAACACCGCGTACGACACGGGGAAGTTGGCCTAGACTTAGCCGCACAACTCAATCGACTACGCGATCAATGAATTAGACGAAATTCGACTCTCTGCACTACAAAATACGACATTAATTCAACGACGAGAGAGCCAAATGGCATGATGCGCTCATTAAGAATAAAGTCTTCCACGAGGGAGGCGGGCTTTGTTATACGATTCTCGGTTTCGGGACTTCGGAAAACTTCGGACTCGATGGTTGGGACCATACGAAATCCGCGAAAGGTACATGACAATGGAACTCTTACTCTAATCACTATTGACGGTTGGATATGCATTTAAGGTAAATGGTCACAGAGTCGAGTCTCTCTCGTAAACCACTTACTTGGGAATCCTTGCGTAGCGATACGCGAGATGCGATGCGGAAGATCTTAGGGAGAGGAAGAGAAAATCTTCCTCACCACGATTCATGAGGGTCTATTTCTTTTGCAATGTTTACGCACACAAGTTTTTTGTTTCTGAGTGGATTCTTGTACATAAGTTTGATTTGAATAATTCTTGTCATTTTCTGTCATTCCTTTTTCTTTCCACAAGTTTGATTTTTTGCTCTTCTAATAGCATATGTGTGTGTTTTTTATATTGGTTTTGCTTGTTCTGCATTTGCCTTTTCTAAAGGAACAGCATTGATCTCTCTTGTTCCTTTTTGGAAAAAACGATATTGTTACGCTTATCGTTGTTCCTTTTTGGTTGCTTATCTGCTTTTTCTTCGACAACGAGCGTTCTTTGTGCAAGTCACTTTTTCAACGAATGGCATATGGAGTGTTTCGTATGATCGTTCCTTTTCCCAAAAGAAGACGGCATTTCTGCGATTTGTTCCTTTTTCTATTATCCATCGTTGTTGCTTTTTCAACGGAACACCATTTGCATACTTTTTGATCTCTTTGATGATTTAAATTTGAGGATGCTTTCCGTCCGTCTTTCTGGTCTTCAAGCCTCGGCTATCATTTGATACGCGATGAATATAAAGACACAACATACCAACATCATAGACCAAATCGCTCTATCTATAAGGCTCTCGCATTAATAAAAGGACGGATGGAAAGACATACTTATTTCTTACCTTTTGTGACATGGTTTTACTAATTGTTCCCACGATTGGTTATCTTTATCATGCCGATTCCCTTAAAAATCTTTTTTATTAATATTTGGGAATAAGGGCAAAGAGTTTAAATCTTCCTATTGAGATAATAAGACTTCTTCCACCATTCCTACTCTTAAGGAGTATTTGAACACCCTTTGTGTATAAATAAGGAAAAAAGAAAAAACATGTCAAATGTCAAAATGCGGATGAGGGGTCTCATTGAGAAACCGGCCTATGATCATGAGAGGGAAGTGAAGTGGCATTCCCATTGCTTGCCACCACGGGGATATGGTCCAAAAAGGTGTATCAAAAATAAACAAACCTTGGGATCAGGGAGGTCTCATTAAGAGCCGGCACGCCCACGTTTCGCTCTTTCCTCGTGGATGGGAATTATGATTAAATCGGTCACTGGCTTCGACGATAATGGTCTACATTTCCGATATAATATGATCCTAAGTATACACGGGATCATGGTTCAGGAGTGAAAAACAACTACGTCAAGGTTATGG
This sequence comes from Pinus albicaulis, assembly GCA_034641835.2. NCBI lineage: Eukaryota > Viridiplantae > Streptophyta > Pinopsida > Pinales > Pinaceae > Pinus > Pinus albicaulis. Next base: position 573,125,923 of record CM076577.1, read on the forward strand.
ACACGTTGGCCGCGGAGGTAATGTTAATGGTATCGAAGTCACCTTGCTTACGCTAATAGGTAAGATATTAACACTCTTTTGTCTCTTTATCCTAGGCATTAATCACATGTTATTTCCCGATTTATACACCGCATGAATATTTATCATTACCAATCATAGCAACGGAGGTGACCATGACCGCTTAAGATTGGCGAATACGATACATGCCTATCCATCGACCTAAATCATAATGCAGTGACCTAAATCATATCACGCGATCCATCTCCAACGCCTCGATTTCGGGTAATCTGTTGTCCTTTTTTCAGGATAGCATAAATTCGTCTCTGTTCCTTTCCGACTTGATTACGACGGGTGCAGCTCCATTATTCGTACGAGTTGCATGTCACCTTGCAGAGGGTTAACCTCATCATTCCGTGTTACGTGTCAGTCATCATTCGGAAAATCCGGTTCACGACGGTTTGGCATGGTTTCACGGCTTGTGCATATTTTATTTTATTTTTAGCTCTAAGTTAGCTTTTGCTACCTTTGTTGCATACTACTGTGTTTTCTTTGCGAAACCACTACTCCTCGGTGTTTCAAACCGAAAACGTTTTTCTTTGTTCCATTTAGAAATCGCGGCCCGAAATCGTGGGGAAAGCGAGACAATTCGCCAGTGAGCCTCCAACGACTTTAACGAATACTAGCTGTTTGCAGAAATCACTGAAAGGGCGGGATGGTTGAACTCGCTCGTTCGCTTACGGGAGGAGTAATGAGAGCGGTAGCTTAATGGAGTTCTTACGGAATTTACAAGAAGACCACTCGTAGTAAGAGAAACGCGCATAGCGGTCAGCGATGCCATAATTGCGAAGTGTCGGGACTACCGGCCTCCCAGGACCGGTATGGACATTCAAAAAAGAGAACGATGCGAGAAGGTCATCGACATCTTCGAAAGATGAGACGGCGTTTGACAATCAAGGGAAAGGAATTGCCCGAGCGACCCTGAGGCGAACCACCAGACAGAGACTAGCAAGAATAATACTGAGGCTACATTGCAGAAGGAAGAAAAGACGTGGTAAGACACGAGCACACTTAAACTTTTCAGTCTATAGCAGGAAATGCTACGACAGATTTACCGACACTCTTGAATTCGTCATTACCTTGATCACTGCACAAAGTATAGAAAAGAGGCACGACACGTAGAGGCAATTTGTTAGTACACACGGGATTGATGCGAAACTTGTTGTTAGTTATAGTCTTACCAGACGACAGTGCATTTGAAGAACTCATTGCTGAGATTGAAGGGAAATCGGCGGAGATACCATCCACAGCGACAGGTGCCCATAAACACACCGAGAACAGCAGAGCCGGAGGCATGATGTTGCTAAGTGCATCGCGACTGCGAATTACTAACAAGAGAATCCGCGGCGAAAGCATGTGGTTGGTTACTTGACGGCCCAGAGGAGGCCCGAGGCCAGCTACGAGATAGCTCTGGACGAAGGAGAGCTTCAGGCAAACCCAGGAAGTGCGGCGGTTGGCTCGAGACAAAGGGGAAAAGTTTCTGGAGCGACTGCAGAAGCCCCGACCAGCAGCCAATAATTGAAGAATGAGCAACAGAAGAAAGAAGTACCGGAACTGCGGAAACAGAAAGAAACGAGCGAACGGAGGAAGAAAATGGAGACGGCGGAGAAATGGTCCGTTACGGGGACTTACTAAGAAGATGACACGCAGCGCCGTAGCCACGGCCAATACGAGTAAATACGGTCGACCTTCTGGCTCGAGAATCCCCACGACCAGGCTCAAGAAGAGAAACATTGCCCATGCACGAGTGAAAGAAAAACGAGCGAGCGATCCCGTTCATGTCTGCAGGAGAGGGTAGAGGAAGAACCGGGAGAGGAAGAATGAGAGCCCGGTTCGAGTACATACACCGAAACCGCCGGGGCAGAGCGATCGAGGAAGAACCCTCGGGAGGAAGAAAGTGTATTTGGTCGCCATGATCCGGTTCATCCTCGAAACAGCGTGCTAGATCCTTCAAAGGAATCGATGGAAAATCAAGAAGTTGAGGAAGGAACGGACTAGAGGTATTAAACACGATAACGCTGGCTCGCTTAGTCAAAGTCGGGATTTTGAACCGAGCGAAAGAAGGAAAAGAGGGCCGCGGCGGCTGTTCCAAGGCTCGGAGGTTCCAAGCCGCCGTTCCCAGTTAAGACAGAAAAGAATGATACAGATGAGTGGACGGAGCACGCACCTCGAGGGGTAATCGGGGTCTTGAACTCTAAACGAGCGTCAACAAGAAGGTTCGAGGTTAAAACTCACCGCCTCACGAAATTGCACATGGAGAAAAGATCCAAAAGACAAAAACACCTTGCCACGGAGATGGTGAAACTGAGCACGGCGAGAAATGGAGCAACAAAGAGCAAACGGTTCCGCTGAAAATGTGAAGAGTTGCGGCGGCAACTGAGGAGGATGTCGATCAGATGCTAAAGAGCGGGTGAAGAAGGATGGATGAAGGAACAAGAGGAAGTCACCACGGGTAACTCATAAACTAGTTATACTACTCATGAGAGATGAATGAGCTTGTGTTCTTTAACATAATAATGTTTTTAGCATGTGAGAGCTCTGCTAAAGAAAACTATGCTCTGTTCTATTGGAAACGATATTTACAATTACTAAATAAAAAGCATTGAGGCGAGCGCTATACTGGATCAACTTGATGTCGATGATTTTATCGGCGTCGCAGACATTGCTGGAGCGAAAAGTCAGGAAGGTTGTTGTGTGAACTCTATTTATGACCTTGTGCTAAGTCGGAGGCGAATCGAACCTGACCACCTCCATTGGTGATATTCAATTCCAAGCACTCAGTTTCATTGCTAACGGTTAGGTGGCGCAAAGCCTGTGATGGCTCTCGAGGTCACGAAAATGGTGCTGGAATTTGAGAGTTGGCAGTGTGACCTGCAAGAACGATGCGGTGTGGACGAGCATCACTTTAAAGCCACATGACTCGCGGTGTCATTGTAACATTAGGGCCTATGCGAGAGCACTCATTCCAGAAGGGTTTCGAGTGTTCTCTTTCCATTAAGGACTTGGCCACTAATGCGGCCAAATTTCGATGTCGAATCTACGGTCACATCTGACTCGAGGAGAGCCATTTAAAGTAACGAGAACTTTGAATTAAATTTCTGTGGCAGACCTGATCTCTGTGCGAGGCAACTGGCTTGAAAGTCGTCATCTGGTTTAGTGTGTGTGAATTTCGCGCTCCAAATTGTTGGCATCAGCCACATGGATACAGACACTATGTAGTATGCACTGTGAGGGCAGCGAGTCGAGTGCTTTGATTATTTAATCACTCAACATGGTTGTAGATACTCGCTTATGAAACTCCTTCTCATGACATACTCTCTCACATGTGACCCTGTGTCATAAACTGCTGATGTGTCATGAGGGCATCGAAAGCAAGCGTAGCGGTGTGTGGAAGCTGCGAAAAGTAACAGATTTTTGATGATTGCTTTATTGACTTTTATAATACGATTTGCTTGAACCTTTTGTATCTGTGGATTTAGAAAAGTGCATAGGGAGCTATCACAAAACATGTGAAAATCGTTGTTAGCACAACATTGTGAGTAATGGTTAACTTTTCTATCACGGGGAAAAGCAGGAGAAACGAGGTTCTTTGCTCTACGAGATAAGAGCGAGAGTGAATAGCATTGTGTTCCCTGGATTGAGAACCAAACGTAAACATAGGGAGGCAGAGATCAAGGAGGGCCGGCTCGAGCAGAGAAGAGGGCCAGCTTCGGCGCAATAGCAAGCGGATGAAGAGATAAGCTTGTTTGCAGCGAATCCTAGGGATCGAAAGATCACGATACGCTTCTTCTGTCTAATTGGCTTGGACATCTCACTTCGTCGTGTAAAAAGAGACAATGCTTGTTAGTTTAGGGACGGAGAATGGCTTTGAGATAAGAATACGTTTCGATGTAATCCTTTTGTAAAAACATTCAATTTGAGTTTATTCGACTTTGTTGAGGAGCTGGTTCGATGCGTATCTGATCTAAAGTGTATTAATGAAAAGGTGGTGATTGTTAAATTCATCTTAGCATCTAGTTAACCTAAGCGAGTGCTTATCCTTGGAGGCTAAAGAGGCACAGGCAAGAAGGGCACTACATGCATGCCATTAAAACCGGTTGTGTGTGGTTTGTTCATTCTTGTTAGTTGATTATTTGATATGCTTATAGTTCAGATTATGCTCATTTAAGTTGAATCATTGAAGTTTCTAGGCGGATTTGTGTGTTAACTCGCATTGACGTTCTTATTCCTTTCTGAGAGTTAATCGCATATCCTTCCACATCACTACGGAAGAGTTTATTCTCATTGACATTTGTGTTATGTAACGTTTTCTAATGCATCGGTATTATTCATAATTCCCAAACATTTTGTTATTGCCCATTAATATGATTGTGTCATTTTGCCTTTAGAATAACGAGTGTTCCTTGATTGCAAAGTGCATAGATTAAGTTTGAATATAACATGAACTTAGTATTCATTTGTCTGTCCCTATTTAGAGTTATTTGTTCATTTCGAATTATGGTTTAATCACTTTATTTCCTTTTCTTTGTTCTGTTATCTGCATTTGATGGTTTGCCGTGAGAGATGATCTAAGACTGTAGTGAGCGGTATCGGTCATTGTTTAGCTCCGGGCTATGATCTGTGCTGAGTTCTTTTTATCGGTTTACGAAGGATGGTATTTATCATTCGAACCCTTGATTGATGAGTTGTTGATTTCTGATGTGTGATTTACTTCTTTAAAGCAATTTGATTTTTGCTAATATCCATTTACTCTTGTATTTCTTAAACATCGTACTACTAGCATTACTCCATGAATGAGCCTCGGATTGAGTCACTCTTTGTAATGACAACTGCTAAGTTGACATATTAATGTGAGGTGAATAGAGGTGAAAGAGACCCTTTTTTATAGCTCTACATCACCGATGCCATTGAAGCTACTACATGGATACCTAGTGGGGAAAAGTGGTTGAAACAAGCAAACCTGGACATGAGTTATTTTGAACCATACCTTAAACCTAGGTATAAAGATCACCACAAGTCCATCTTCCATTTTTCTCATATTCTTGATATATATGCACCCATGATGAGGATAATAATGAATTATTTCACATGTGAGGGAAGGTTTTCTCTGCCTCTACTCATATCATATCCCTCTTCTTATGCATTTCACTAGAGTTAGGATGTTGTATATACCATATTATCTTTTCAGTAGCATTGAAAAAAATGGCCTAAATTGTGCAAACGAGAGATTATAATCAGCGAATCCAAAGCCTATTTCATCACTCACTCATCAATATGGTGGTCATGCATCAGCTACAACAGAAAAAAAATTCCATAGGATACCTTCATTTCCAATGAGGTTTTCACTACTCCACCTACCCATCATCGACTGGATATTCCTTCATCTTCTCATCCTCCCATATCCACTTCTCCATTACATCCTATTGTTCACACATCACCATCCACTCACATCCATTGATCTCATGATTATCCTTCCTTGTCACCTTTCCACCACCCTTCACCATCATATCATGATGCCGGGAGAATCAAGAAAGGAAAGGAACATTGAGACAATCGGCACTAAAATGATCGACATTAAGCCATTTCCTTTCACCTATTAGAGAGGCCACATGTAGATGTTTTCTTCGCTTGAGGTGAAAGGAGCCCGACCTTCTTCATCAGACAAAACGAGTTGATAAGGGTAAGGGAAAAAGGTTACGGAGCATGTCATTGTTGAAGAGGAGGATAAACATGAAACCGAGCGGGAGTTTCAGCTTGATTGACCTTGAGGATGAGGATGAGGAGAGGATAACCAATATGTTGATCAAAAAGCAAGGATGCCAAGATTAGTGAGCTTCAAGAAAATCTTTGTAGGGCAAAGAATGTGATTAACAGTTTTGAGCTAGAGAATCAGCAGTTGAAGACAAAGCAAGCCATCAGTGAGGTCAGGGCAATCAGAGCTCAGAAAGTGGCCAGAAGGGCCAAAGCTATGCTATATGAGACCTTGGCTAGTTTTGATGACAATGATGATGAGGAAGAACAACTTCCTAGGCATAGACCAAGGAAAATTGGGCTGAAGAGGCTTTAGCCCAGGAAAGGCAAAGAGAGGCAGAATTGGCAGAGCAGCTCACTCCAAGTGAGCTTCTTGCCATAGAAATTAGAAATGATAGAGAATCTTGGCTAGATAGAGCCAATTTTCGAAACCCTAGCTAGGGTTCACCTCCTCATTTTTCAGATAAATACTACATGTATGCTTAATAATTGTTGTTGGTTGATTGTTGAGCTCAATATTACATATATTTTGAGTTGTGAAGAAATTTTTTTTGGAGTTTTGTGACTGTTTTGGACTAAATATCAATGGAGCAAGCATATTAACAGGATTCATAAACTTGCCTAAATGGTGATGTTGTCCTAATATTGTATTTGTTTCCTTCTGCTTTCCATATTTTTCATATTTTCTCTTGTAATAGAACAAAAAATATAGGTTAAGATATGCTACTAGAGGCACCTTAAGTCTGTCTGCTTTCTGTTGCTCAAATGTTTTCCTCTACTAGGTCTGATTGGAGAATTATTCATTGCTTTATGATTCAAACTAGTTTGTTGTCTTGAAAATGATTTAATAAGATTCAAACCAAAGAAGTTTATGGTATGCCCTGTCCTTTGGTGTAGCATGAACATTTTTTTTAAGGTCTTTCTTTGAAGTTGTATTACTAGGGTTTAGGCTAAAGAAGTTTATGGTTTGCCCTATCCTTTGTTATATCTTGAAAAGTCACTTTAAAGGTATTTAAGGTCTGATTAAAGAATTTAGGAGTTCCCTACCCTTTAATCATGACTTATTTTTTATCTTAAATTTTTTATTTTTCTAAAGGTAAAAAGCTAGAGAATTTAGGAGTTCCCTGCTCTCTAGGGTTTTCTGGATTGTAGTCTTAAATTTTACTTGGTGAAGTCTAGCCAAAGAATTTTATGGTGTGCCATGTCCTTTGGTCCTTTATTAAGCATAGTGCTCTTAAAGGATTTTCTTGTTCTAGTATATGTTAAGGGATTCTTAATTTCCCTTTAAACCTACTAAAATCACAATTTAATGTTCATTTCACACCCACATAATCTATTAAGATCCATTTTTCTTTGTTAACTTGCCCTATGAAACACCCTTGATTCATTGTTGTAATTTTCAAGCCTTTCACAGATTCCATAGCCCAATGGTTTGAATTTATCTTACTCTATCTGTTCTTCTTAACAAGCAACCCAAACAAACAAAACAAAACAAAAAACCCTATCATTTTAACTAGCCTGAAATCAACATCCCAAATCAATCAAGTCATATCTTTTATACAAATATAGAGAGAGCCCTCTCTGAGTCCAGGTAGGCTAGGTCTTAGGACTCCAAAGTTGGTTTGATGTTACCCTTTTCTATTTAGTCTTGCCAATATGAAAAATTACGAGGACCTAAAATAATGGTGACTCCACTGGGGAACACTTATTGGAAATATTAGTGTTACATAAAGAACTCAGAAAACCCAAAAAATATCTCACAATTGGCATCCAATTGTTGATGGTGGAAAACAAACAAATCCTCAAAAAAATTAACATCGTCCACCTGGTGACTCCACTAGTTTTCAGTAGGCCTGCTAAATTCACTAGTTCTCACAGACTCCTCTGGGAATGTATAAATCAGTCCTAATAGTATAAAGCCCAGTCACATACTGTGTGAATTCAGTTCTTTTACACATTGGTCTTGTTTTCAAAAACTTAGAAACTTTCAGCCTTTCTGTGTTTTGGGTCTGAAATTTGGCTTCACAAAGAATCAAAACCAGATCTCACCCTGACCCAAACCCTCTTGCTATAGTTGATGACCCAGAAAGAATCTTAAGAAAAAATTCTAGTACTGAAAAATTCAACTATTATCAAACCAATTCACAAGGCAAGTTCCTTTCTTGAAAACCTTACATCCTTGCAAAATACCCAATTTCACTTACACCATAGAAGAAACCTATTCAGAACTAAGTCTCACATTTGGATAGGCTAGACAAACCTTGAACCTACAAGCTTACATCATAGTCCTAGTAGAGAAGCCTCTTCTTCCACTCCTCCTGATTTTCAGCTTCTCCAACACTTTGACTTCTTTCTTTCCAAATTTTTTCAATATCAACTAGCTGGTCCAAATACATCTGCTACCCCAACTCATACATCTATTGTGAAAATCACTCCATTTAATGCTCCACCCCCACTCATAAATCCTCCTCTTATAAATCCTCCTTGGGTTCCATTACCTCCCATCATGGCAGCATGGTATGCCCCCCTAGTACTACCACAACCTTTACTGCATATGCCTCAAGACTATCAATCTAGAATCCCTCATTTTAATGGAACTAATCTTACACCTTCCCAACAACATGTAGACAAGATGAATGATGCTTTTGACTACCAAGAAATAGAGGATGGGACCATACAAATGAGAATGTTTGCCCAAATTTTAGGGTGAGAAGAAAAGAAATGGTTCAAAATCTTAACCCCTAATAGCATTCATGATCTTCCTTCACTTTATCAAACATTCATAAACAAGTGGGAAACTAAGAAAAATCCTCTTTAAATCTTATCATAGTATGAAAACCTTAAGATAAATGTTGGGGAGAGTGTTCACAAATACCGCGCTAGGTTCAATAGTGTATATGTGCACTTCCTCATAAACACAAAGGCCTAGCTAATAAAATTCCAGGATGGATTTGATCCGGAAATGTCTTACCAATTGAGAGAAAGAGATCCCCTGCAACCAGAAGACATACGGGGAGAAGTAAGTGTAGAAGCCAATATAATTGCTAAAAGGGCTAGAATGAGAACAGAGAAGAGGTTACATACAAAGAGGAACATATGGCCTCCACATCTGATGCTAAAATTGTAGTCTAGTTAGGACAATGGAAAGGATGATGGAGAGAATTAACTTAAATGAAAGAGCACCCCTTAGGGAAAACCAAACAAATCCTCAAAACAAAAATAGAAACTAAAACTTCAGAAGAGATCCTCCTCAAATAAGACAAAGAGAAAATGAACAGCAAATCATACCTCCTTTCCAATAAAACTATGTAGATGAATAAGAAAGAGAGACTAAGGAGCCAAAAGAAAACCATGTGAATTTAATAGGCTCTGATAGTGAGGACGTTGTTTTCCTCACAAAAGAAGAACAAGGTATTTTTTCCTCAAACCAAGCTGAAAGAATATATGAGGATTCTGAAGAATACAAACTAGGGTTTGAAAATAATATCATGGAGGTTCATAGGCAGTATGACCTCAGAAGTAGGAAAACCCAAGATATCCCCAAGAGGAACAAACTAGAAATTTCTGCTAAGAAGACCCCTGAAAACACTCCTAAAAAGATAGCATAAAATACAAACACCATGGCTAAGAATTTTGATCAAAGCAAAAAAAAAATCAACCAAAATAATGGTGACCAAAGCTACCCTTGTACATCAAATAGGGGCCCCGAAAAAACTTCTTTAACTGAGATTCCAAATAAAAATCAGCAAACCAAAGTTGCTGAAAGAACAATGTCTGATAAAACTGATGTAAATCTACCAAGAACACAGACACCATTCAATATTGAGAGTGAAATTGCCAAGATAGAAATAGCCATGCGCCTTACTGAATTAGTGACTCAATATGTATATAGATCTCAAATTTTGAAGGATTTGAACATAGGAAATGACACTGATACTCTAAATCTGACTCATGACAAGCCAAAATTGTTGTTTGGACCAGAGGTATAAGGAAAGTTTCAAGAGAGAGTTGTACCTCCATTCTATGTCAGTTTGAAAATTCATGACAAAATCCTACACAATGCCATGCTAGATTCTGGTGCTTCACATAACCTCATGCCAAAGGTAGTGATGGAGATACTGGGCCTTGAAATAACCAGACCATACAAAGACTTGTACTTGTTTGATTCAAGTAGAGTTAAATTTTTGGGCCTAATCAAAGATCTATGTGCCAATCTGGCACAAATACCAACCAAGAGCCTTGTAATGGATATCGTAGTGGCTGAAATTCCCCCAGAATATGGCATGCTTTTATCTAGATCATGGGGAGCCAAACTCCAAGGAACCCTCCAAATGGACATGACATATGCTACCATTCCGGTCTTTAACCAAACAAGAAGACTGTATAAAGAATCTCATATGAAATACATGGTAAGCAGCCAAGATAAGCCAAACAACACCCCTCTCTATTCTATCCATTCAGACCTTGATTCATTTATTTTGTACAATGAAGATGACATTAATGAAAAAATGGTAGAAAGAAGAATAGAAAAGACACATTGAAGCAGTCAAACCAAACACAAAATGAAGAACATAACAGCAAAACTCTAGCGATCATGAACAACAACCATGATAGTGAATCGAACTTGAAACTCTTTGGAACATGATCTTTGATAGGTTTGTTGTGGAAAAGTTTGATTCAGAAGCGGTGTTTGGATACACAACACTAATGAGGTCACTCTTACAAGATGGATTTTCAATGTACTAACAATATTGCGAGTATGAAGCTCTTCTCTTTAGGGTTACAAATCTTTGAAAAGTATAGGAGTTAGAGGATTTCGATTTCTAGGAGATTACGAGCTAATCATTAGGCAAATAAAAGGATAAAATTCAACCAAGAATCTAGAGCTAAGAGAATATAGAAGTCGCCTTTGAAATTCTAAGAAGACATTTGAAAAATATGAACTTACCTCTGTCTTAAGAACTCAAAACGACCTTGAAAATGAACTAGCCAACTGCTACCAACACTTGCAAACTACCTCATGCCAACAAACAATACACGATAAAGGTCGAAGTACGGACCAACGGTCCATGATAACATAGATTATTAGCAAGTATTTGAAAATGAAAAAAGCAGTTAAGACTATTTGCAGCCCAAAACCAAGTTTGAAATGCCAAAATCAGACTCGGATCATCGAGAGGACTATCTGGCGAGGAACAAACACACAAACGAGCTACGTTATGTAGCATTAGCAATCTTCTAGAACACCCTCTTGAGGAGCAAATTGTTTAAATATTTACATAAAGGACCTTGAAAGTGTGCAATGCAAATATAACTTATTTCAAGAGGACTTGCTTACTAGAAGAATGTTTTGATTTCAATGATGTTTCTAGAAGCTTAGATGAATCTCACAGAAATGATGTATAAGAATGCAACATAGGTAGTGAAGAAGAACCTAAAATGATAAAGCTATCCAAGACATTTCCACTCCTATAAGCAAAATACATTGGGCTATTCAAAGAGTTCAAAGATGTTTTTGCATGGGGTTATGAGGAGATTGAAGTCCTATGACACAAACATCATTCAACACAAGATCCCTCTCAAGGAAAACCGAGGAAACATTAAGAGTAGAAATTCGTAGGATAAAACCTATCCTAATGTCTCTAGTTGAGAAAGAAATAAAGATGTATGATGCTAGAAAAATAGTCCCACTCGGTACAGTCAGTCTCAAACCTTGTGTTAGTGAGGAACAAGACATGAGAAATTAGGTTGTGCATAGACTTTAGAAATTTTAACAAAGCCTCCTGAAAGATAACTACCCTTTACTTAAGATGTATCATATACTACAAAGGGTAGTGGGTTCCAAAAGAATATCATTGCTTGATGGTTTTTTCGTTATAATCGGTGCCTATTAATTCCCACGTGATCAGCAAAAAATAGCCTTCACGACACCACAGGGCACCTTCATGTATGTCAAAATTCCTTTTGGGTTAATGAATCTTGGGAGCCACTTTTCAAAGAGCCATGGACATTGATTTTAAAAAATATAGGCTACTTCATTGTGATATACCTTGATGACATCACTTTGTTTACTCAAAGCAGATGAAGAGAACCTAGCTCACTTAAGGAAAATCTTTGAAAAATGTAAGTATGGTTTATCCTTGAATCCTAGAAGGAAAAATTCTAGGCCACATCATCTCTTAAAGAAGGGATCCGGATAGACCCTAAAAGGATTAGAGGGAATATTGCGAGATCGGTCACCACAGGAACATCAAGAGAACGATCTTTCCCCTTTTGGAAAGATCAACTTCCTAAGAAAGTTCATACAATCTTATTTGAACTCTTAAGAAACATTACAAACATCTTTGAAAAGAGAAATAGGAGTGAAGTGGACCATAGAAGCAAAGCAATCCTTTGGGCCAGTAAAAGCAACACACCAAACCTCGATTGATATTACGACTTTACCAAGGATTGCTAATCGAGAACACACCATTCTTCTTGGGATATATACAAAAGAACATAATGGGACAAGAAAAACCATAACTCTTGTCAAGGCACTAAGAGATGCACCTATGAAATATAACATCATGGAGAAACAAAATTTTCACTGTCAAGAAGCATTAAAATATTTCGGGGTTTACATCTTGCATTCACATGTGTACTTTTGTTCCTCATGCGGTTAGTGAGACATACTAACTTAGGATCTTGATGCATTAAAGAATAAATGGATTTATTCTAGGTATGATTTGGAAATCAAGCCCTTAAGCTAATCAAAAGGGTAGGTAATCGCCGATGCTTGAAGCAAACTTTCAAGCTTTGGACATAAACATGATACATTCCTTGGATGAACAAGAGGAGTTAGCGACTCCACCTATTGAGGAAGCATTTCTAAACTCACTTTGGTATCTTTGACATATTATATGTGCTTTTTAATCTAAATTCTCCTCCTAGTTTGTCCAAAACAAAGGCTAGATTCTTGAAACTAGAAGCGTAAATTTTTGCATTCTAGACAAAGCTTTATATTGGAAAAATTATGTTGGTATCTTGCTTAAATTTTACTTAAGATGATGCGGAAAAAAATCATGCATGAGTTTCATGAAGAAGGAGAGTATTGGAGGTGCCTCTGTGAAAAACCACCAAAAAATCCTTAGACTTGGTTTCTAATGGCCTCTTTTCCATGATATCCACAAACTTCATGTTGGCTGCCATAAATTCCAAATCTTTGAGGGAAAGAGAAAACTATTTACTTTTCCTTTGCACCCTATGAGTGTTGAAACTCCTTTTCAACGGTGGGAGTTTAGATTTCGTGGATCCTGCGCTAGCTTACAAATGGGTCCTCTATTTATATTTGAATATTTCACCAAATGGATAGAATCCATCCCTTCAAAAATTCCATTGACTTGGTAATCATCAAATTCCTTGAAACCAATATTTTGTCCAGTTGGTTATTAAAGAAAAGATCATCAACGATAATCTTGTTGCATTCAAATTGAAGAATGGTGGACTTTTTCCACAAGTATCACATCACATTAGGGCACTCTAAAACTTATTACCCTCAAGGTAATGGGTTGGATGAGTCCTCTATAAAAGTTGCAATAAACATCATCAAGTTGTTGGAGAACAAAAGATCACGACATAACAAATTAGTGCATGCAGTAGGCCAGACAGTTAACAAAGAAGAAGTCAATTAACATGTCTCCTATCGGCTAATTAACCATGGCATCTAAATTTTACAACATTTGTCAACATCCCTATAATCCCCAACTCGCACATTGGAGGGTCATTTTAAGCTGACTAATAAAGTGGCAAATTACCTTTCAGAATATGTTCATCCTTTACATAGAGCAATATTCCTCACATTGAAAAATTCTACGACGAGGACTATAAAAACCCTTGTTTTTGCCTTGGCGAGTAGTTACACTCTCGCACCGGGCGGAAAATTAACAGGCCGTCTTGATTAGCGCTCATCCCCGATTAAACACCAGCGCCAAGATATTTATGGAATTAAAAAAAATAGAAGCCGAGTTCCATTTCAACCACCTCGAGGATGAGTCATTGGGAGTGGTTGAATTGAAACAACCACGAATCCTTCCCCAGTTAGTAGTTTCCACCTCCCTTGGAACTCTAGGGATAGGAAGTCCCCTCCCACCTTTGTAGGATCCCAACCTCCTCTTTTCCTCTGCTCCTAAAAGAAACTATCTCTCTTCTCATCAACTCGGCCCGAACTTGGAGGATTGATACTGTAAATTTGAATAATTAGCATAGATTGAAGAGTTGCAGAAAGAGATAGAGCAAGGAGGAACTCGCCGAGAGAGCTCAAGTCCATGCCCTCATCCCCTCTGAATCCTCGACGAGTGCGGGAACGCGCTTCGGCCCGAACCTCGCTAGAGAGGCTAACGACGTCGAAGCATCGATTGTACCTCTTCCTTCTACTTATTTATATACATGAGTCTTGTTTGGTTCCATTATTGTGTTATGATGTACGTTTAATGCGATATGTTTAGACCTCTTTGATTTTCTAATAGTTATGAGTGAAACCATTATGTTGTATGTTTTTTTCTTGTTTCTTGTTCTATGTGCGGGTATCGAGCATAATGGCGAACGGATTGTGATTTTCTAAAGAGCGGGGAGTAGAGGTTACTACTCTTTCAACAAAAAAAACGGCGTTGGATTCTAGATAAGTCAATCTAAATGCTTTTGTTCATTCATTAACTAGGAAAAAACCTTTAGCGTGTCCCTTTGTTTCTAGACCCAACCTAGGGCTAGAGGGATCGTCTCTTTGTCCCGGTAGAGAGGATTTAACTATATAACGGTCGACTTCAACGGGGATCGGTGTGAGTTTGTAGTCTTGAATTGTTGGGTCATTTTTCGAGTTGATTGGTTCGCTTGGTTTTCTTTTTCTGGTTTGTAAGCTTGCTTGCCATCCTGTTCAGCTCTAGAGTGTCGAATTTGACCTGCGATAATTGGATTGCCTTGTTTCTATAGTTGTCGGCAGCGCTCTTTTCATTTGAACGGTCGCGCCCATTGGCATGGGTTTATCTTGGCGCGATCGCGCCAACCTGATTTAGTGCGAATGCAACCTCACAATCACGCCCATTCTGTGGGCATAGGTTTATCCTCTTTTGATGAGTTTTTGGTCAATTTTTTTCTTGCCTTTGGGTTATTTATTGAGCATAATTAAGCCTTTGGGATTGTTGTTATCATTGTGAAATTGTCTTTTCTGAGTCATTTTTCCATGTCTTCTTATCGGTGTTGTTTAAGGCCTTAGGGTTTATTTGTGCGTATTTTGTACTAAGCCTTACGCGAAGATCAAGTCTCTTTGATTGTTGTCGGTATGGTTTTGGGTTAATTGTCTTGAGTTTTCATGATCTGTTTGAGTGTTTGGTTGAACGGTCTTTTCATTTTATCGATTGATCCTTCTCCTTATTGCTCCGGGCATAGATTACATTTCTTGTATTGAGTTGTTTTGGAAAACTCTCTCTTTTTGATTGAAATATTGTAGCATTCGTTTTAATTATTTTTTTGTGTTCGTTGTGTATTTGGTTGAGCCATTCGATTCCAATTCCTACATTCACGTACTAGAGATCATGCTTATTTTCATTGAATTAGTGCATTGTGTGCTTTGTTCCATTTTAAAAATTTAACAAAAATATGTTTTGCATTCTTTGCATGAAAGTTAAATGTTCTTTTGCATAACTAGTATTTGTTAAATCTAGGAAAGAGTTTCGTTTTCGATTGATTGCATTAGCGGCATTAGAGGTTTTCTTCGCATACTTTCCTTGTTATTGTTTGAAATATTTCCATCCTTCTCCTTAACTAGCATTCATCAAATTGGAAAAGATGTTCATTTGCATATATTTTGCATCTGGGAAAGTTGAGCTCCAAATTCGATAGGGCCTTAAAATTGAAACATAATCCAAGATCAAGCTGTTAAAATTCATTCAATGAACCTAAGGCAACATTGGAACCTAACTCAACATTTTCTGAGTAATTAGGCTAGGCATTAGGTGTCTTAAAACCTAGTAGCTATCGTTTGCCTTTTGGATTTAGACGGTGCTAGTACGGTTTTGTGCTCCCCATCTTGTCGCGTATATAAATGGAGACCCCTCTGGATTTGCAATCCTTTTATCCATAGGAGCGCGATGCGCTACCTTGTAAGCGCAATACTTGAACACAACATTCGGGAGACTACCTACACGTACGTTAAGTCCACAGTCATTTCTCTTTCATTTGATCATGAGAGTTTATATGGTAGTTCAAGGAAACACGGTACACCCTCTTGCTTAGAGTACACGAGTAGTCATTTTGATCTTTTACGTGACTCTTTAAACAAGAGAAAGAGATCATCGACACTTGTCCTTTCACGCTCGTTTCAAATTGAAAGTGACTAAGAGTCATATTTTGCCTGTTTCTCGACTCTTAAAACATGAAATAGTGAAATTTGGTTTCAATGTCTTAAAATAGCGCCTGAGAAATATTCTGGTTAAAGTTATCTTCCTTAGTGTTTTGTTTTACGGTTGTTTCCAATGGCAACATTTTCGGAGTTTACCAACTAAGTCTCCCAGAAAAATCCTAGTCCTTTTCGTGCTTTCGAAATGTTGGTGCTCCTTATATGGCAACATTGTCACAGGTTAGCGTTGGGTTACTGTTGGTTATTTTCAACCTCTGTGATCTCGAGTGTTCCACCCATGGTACAACCATCTCCTTCACGAACGACATCATGTTGATTCTAAAGGTGGACCTCTCCCTTCTTCGCCTATTCCTTCGTCCTCCTCTTCTACTTCGCCTGGTGAAAGTCTGGATTCTAGTAATCGGGTGAGTTTGAAAAGAAAGAAAGAATAAGACAAAGAAGAAAGAAGTCGGATAAGAGAGAGGCCAACTCTTGTGGCTATTGTCTTAGAAGAAATCTTCCCTTCATAAACCATCCAACCTTCCACGAAGAAGTCAAATTCCCTTGCATGTTGTGCAAAGGTGACCATCTTCTTTGAGGCTGAATTAGCATTCCCAAGGTACCCAGAAGCATGGTACAATGGTTGTCCATACGTTGCCTTTGACTTAAAGGTCATGTTAGTCTTTATCTTCAACTAGTGCGATAAGACTCATAAGAAATGGGAGTAAGGCTACCAACCCCGTAAGTTGTGTGAAGGCATCCTCCCATTCACCTTTCCATACATGGATGAAGCCAAGATAGTCTTGAACAACCCTACTATTTCTATGCCTACCTTAGGTTGGTTTCCGGAAGCTTTCTTTGAGTCTCAGCTAGTTAGTCAATGATTGATCGAGAGATTCATCTTTGGTCGATCCCAGCTCCCCAGGAAATTCAAATTCGTGAATCCATTCACGACCAACCGTTGGTCGTGGAATCGGTTGATATGAACCGCACGACGTTCATCGGATTTTAGTCGAGAGTGGATCTCATACCCCTCACGTTCTTCTTGTTTCTTGATTCCTCGGACTTGGAGAAAGATTCTCCTGTCCACGTAGTTCAGAAAGGTGCTCCTCCTACTCCCAATGGAGGTCGAGGAGGATGCTTCTCTTGCTCCATTAACACGGAATGACCATCTCGGTTCAGTGGTACCTCCAAATATTTTGGTAAGCACTCCTTCGATTGGAGTCGATTTGCAGGATATCACCTTCCTTCTTATGTGCCTTTTGAGATCATGGTACAGGTCTTCGATATGGTCATACCTAGCATGATTAGATGAAGGTGCATATGTTAGTATTTTGTCTTCAACTACTTGGAAAACTTTTGGGTCTCCACTGCTTTGTGCCTCTTACGCAGAATATATTGGAGATTGCGGAAGGAACTTGATCCATTGTTGGCGATCCTTCCAAAGTTGCCTATTAATTTGGGAGGAAAACCATATATATAGACGTGATGGTGGTCCAAGGTCCCTTGAGTTTTCAATTTAATCTTAGGCGTGACTATGCTTATGCCATGGGTGATTGTCTCTTCCCTCTTTCGTGTGATTTGTTTTCCACACAAAGGTCGGATTGTGACCATTGATCAACTTTCATTCTTTGAGGGTGCGATGTAACCCAGGCGGCCCCTTTGTCGTCCCTTCCAGGTCCTCCTTTGGTTGCTTCCACACGCGGAGGTTAATTATGTGGCTACCTATCCCACATACCGCATTCGAGAATCGTCTTGTTGTGCACGTGTGTTGGGGGCATTGGATCTGATTTCCCGGGGCGTTGTTCTCCATCGGATTTTTGGGTGTGGAGCCGGATTATATTGTTTATTTTTATCACGGCGTTGGACCCATGTACCTTAGTAGGCTCTTCGCCCGTGGTCGCAGTTTGCAGGGTCCGGGGGGGCGAATATGACTTTATGGAGCCCACTCCACAGCGGGGTCGGGGCGATTACTTAGAAATAAGAATAGATGTAAAATTGCCTTGCAAGAGTATAAGCCATTCTAGTCAATGCGGAAATTTGTTCATTAGGCGGATGATGCGACCATAGAGTTGTGTTTAGTTTGGGGTTTTCTGCCTAGAGGCAACCCCTCGCTTTTATGGGGGTATTGTGTGCGTACGTAGTATGTGTATTCTCGGAGTGAGAAAGCAGGGAGAGGCTTGTGAGAGAGAACAAAGAGGATATTACGATTAGAATCTCTTGTGAGTTGTGTCTCTTCATTTCTTGGATAATAAAAAGGAAGGATGTTGTTCGGGTGGACATAGCCCAAGTAGGTGAACCAATATGTTTGTGTCTCTCACAGTTTATGTGTTTTGTGCTTGTGTTTTACGCATATTTGTAATGTTTCATTGCCCTGCAGCCAATATTTAATTTCTAACAAGCTGGTATAAAGTCGAAGGTCTATTTCGATGACAAGCGGAAAGAAGGGTTCCTAGTTCGAAAATTTGGGAGCAATGGCGGAAGATGGTAAGTTTAGGGTCAAGAAATTTAACGGCCAAAACTTCCCACTGTGGAAGATGCGGATGGAATATTATCTGTATCAGAAATATCTGTACCTACCATTGAGCACAAAAACAAAGAAGCCGATGACTATGACAGATGTAGAATGGGATATTCTCGATAGAAAGGCACTCAGAACAATACGGTTGTGCCTCGCGGAATTGATAGCCTTCAATATTTCGAAGGAAACAACAACAGAGGGTTTGATTAAGGCGTTAGCAAAACTATATGAAAAACCCTCGGCCTCAAACAAGGTATTTCTTATGAAACGTTTATTTAATATGAAGATGTCGGAAGGTGGATCTATTGCAGACCATTTAAATGATTTTAATATAGTTACCAGTCAGTTAAGTTCTGTAGGGGTAAAATTTGATGATGAAGTTAGGGCTCTTTTATTTCTATGCTCATTGCTAGAAAGCTGGAATGGTTTAGTTATGGCCATTAGTAACTCTGTCTCTGGATCTAGTACTTTAAAGTTTTGGATGTTGTCGGTGCTATCCTTAGTGAGGAAATGCGACGGAAAAGCTCTAGTGAGACATCGGGTAATGCTTTGAGTGCAGAGTCTAGGGGAAGAAGAATGGAAAGAGGAAAGAGCTAGGGATATTGCAGTAAATCAAGGAGAGGCAGATCCAAGTCTAGATTGGGGATAGTGTACTGGAAATGCGGAAAGAAAGGACACCTAAAGAACGACTGTAGATCTCGGAAGGGAAAAGAAGGAGATGCACAACAAGAAAACAACCATGAAGAAAATGTGACAGGTGATGTGTTACAAGATGCTTTGATTCTTTCTTTCAAAAATTTTACTGATTCTTGGGTTGTAGATTCAGGGGCTTCATTCCATGCCACACCTGATAAGAAATATTTTCATGACTATGTTCAAGGAGATTTTGGATGTCTGCTTGGGTGATTTACAACCTCAAAGTCATGGAATGGTAAAGTTTCAGAAACAACAGAATGGAAACCAATGGCTACTAAAGGAGGTAAGGCATGTTCCAGATCTGAAGAAAAATTTGATTTCAACAGGGAAGTTAGGCGGTGAAGGTTGTGTGACAACTTTCACGAATAAAGCTTGGAAGGTCACCAAAGGAGCCCTGGTAATAACAAAAGATGAAAAGGTTGGTACATTGTATTTATGCAATGGTATTTCTAACTCTGTTAATGCTTTAACTTTAAAAGAAGCCAATGCAGCATTATGGCATCATAGGCTCGGAGACATGAGTGAGGAGGGGATGAAGATTCTTTACTCAAGATATTTGTTGCCAGGATTTAATAATGTTGATTTGGATTTCTGTGGGAAAGAAAAGAAGAGCGAAAAATTAGAGCTTGTGCATACAGATGTATGGGGTCCCACTTAGGTATCATCTCTTGGTCGTTCTCGTTATTATGTTACTTTTATTGATGATGCAACTAGAAAAACTTGGATTTATTGTATTCAGAATAAATCTGATGTATTTGATACTTTCAAGAAATGGAAAGCTTTGGTTAAGACAGAGACATGAAAGAAGTTGAAGTGTCTCAGATCAGACAATGGAGGTGAATATTGCAGCAAAGAGTTTGATAGGTGCTGTTCAGAGCATGGAATTCACAGAGAGAAAACATTTCAAAGAACACCACAAGAAAATGGTGTGTCAAAAAGGATGAATAGAACAATCATGGAGTGTGCAAGGTGCATGAGATTGCATGCAGGATTGCCTTTACAATTTTGGGCAGATGCTGTAGATACTTCTGTTTATCTAATAAATAGAGGGCCTCCAATTTCCTTGGATGGTGGTATTCCAGAGGAATCATGGATAGGTAAAAAGGTAAACTACTCTTTTTTAAAGCCTTCTAGTTGTGAGGCCTTTGTCCATATTAATAAAGAAAATAGAACAAAGCTTGAGGCAAAATCAAATAAATGTACCTTTATTGGATATGGTGTTAATGATTTTGATATTGCTATAGATTGGCGAAAATCGCTTAAACTTATTAGGATAGATAAGACTAATAAAAGGTTCTGTAAGAACTGTAAGAAAAGAAAACAGAAAAAAAAAAAGCTAAAGAATATAAGAAAGTTTTGATGAGATCACGTGAAAAAGATAAAGGTATTCTAAAAATAATAAGTCATACTCGTTAAATAACAACAACCACCACAACAACAAAAAGAACCTCAAACACCTGAAAGTGGTGTTAGAAGATCTACCAGGATAAGTAGACCCCCTGAACGATACTCTCCTTCATTATATTATTTTTTGTTGACTGATTTTGGTGAACCTGAATGTTATGAAGAAGCAATGCAGGTTGAAAGCAGGAAGAAGTGGGAGCTAGCCATGGAAGAAGAGATGGACTCCTTAATGCATAACCAGAGTTGGGACTTAGTCAGGTTGCCTGTAGGTAAATCTACATTGCAGAATAAATGGGTTTACAGGCTGAAGGAAGAAGATGGAGGAAAATAGAGGTACAAAGCTAGACTTGTGGTGAAGGGGTCTGCACATAAGAAATGTATTGATTTTGATGAAATATTTTCTCCTGTTGTTAAGATGACTTCAATCAGAACTATTTTAAGTATTGTAGTAGCGGAATATTTACATCTTGAACAGTTAGATGTAAAGACAACATTTCTCCATGGAGATTTGGAGGAAGAGTCTATATGGAGAAACTAGAAGGATATGAGGTCAAAGGGAAAGAAAAATTAGTGTGCAGGCTAAAGAAGAGCTTGTATGGCTTAAAACAGGCTCCAAGGCAGTGGTATCTAAAATTTGACAAGTTTATGTCTGAACAAGGTTATACTAGATGTCACTCTGATCATTGTGTTTATCTGAAAAGGAAAAATGATGGCAGCTATATTATATTTTTATTGTGTGTAGATGACATGCTTGTTGCAGGGTCTAACATGCAGGAAATAAATGTGCTCAAAAGAAAATTGGCAAATTCATTTTCAATGAAGGATTTGGGAGGTGCGAAACAAATCCTCGGTATGAGAATAACTAGAGACAGGAAAAATAGCAAATTAACACTGTCTCAGAATGAGTACACAAAAAAGGTGTTGAAAATATTTAATATGCAGAATGAAAAACCAGTTAGTACACCTTTTGCTAGCCATTTCAAACTTAGTAAGGAGATGTGCCCCAAGACCCAAGAAGAAATGGATTATATGTCTACAGTTCCATATGCATCAGTAGTTGGAAGCTTAATGTATGCAATGGTCTACACAAGGCCTGATATTGCACATGCAGTGGGAGTTATAAGAAAGTACATGAACAATCTAGGAAAAGAACATTGGATGGCAGTAAAATTGATTCTCAGATATTTTAGAGGTACCACAAATCAAGCATTATGCTTTGGTGGTTCAAACATTGCTCTACAGGGATATGTTGATGTAGATATGGAAGGTGATAGAGATAACATGAGGAGCACTACAGGATATGTATTTATTGTAGGTGGAAAAACTTTCAATTGGGTTTCAAAAATCCAAAGTGCAACAACACTTTCAACAATAGAAGCAGAGTATGTTGCTGCTACAGAGACTAGTAAAGAAATGATTTGGTTACAAAGGTTTATGGATGAATTGGGTAAGAAGCATGATATGGGCATGTTATATAGTGATAGCCAAAGTGCCATTCATCTTGCAAAGAACTCAACATTTCATTCCAGGACTAAACACATACATCTCAAGTACCATTTCATACGGTCAGTATTGGAAGATGGACAGTTGAAGCTGGAAAAGATACACACTAGCCAAAATCCTGCAGATATGCTAACAAAAGTTGTAACCAGGGAGAAACTGAGATTATGATCAGTTTCAATTGGTCTTCAAGGATGACGATGAAGATGAGAAACAACCAGGTCCAAACAGGAGTCATTGTCTAGCAAATAAAGCAGCAGTGCAGTTGCTACAACCAGTCTCCAAGTGAGAGATTGTTGGGTGTGGAGCCTGATTATCTTGTTTATTTTGTATCACAATGTTGGACCCCTGTACTTTAATGGGGTGGCAATGTAGCTCGTAATTAAAAGCTTCCTGAGGGGTTTGGGGGGGCAGCTGCGACTTTATGGAGGCCCCCCTAGCGGGGGGTTTTGGGGGCAGCACCCCCGAAGCTAAAAACATATGTAAAATTGCTTTGTAAAAGTATAGTAATTTCTAGTCAATCTGGTCCGTTCATTATGCGGATGATCTGACGGTAGAATTTATGTTTAGTTTAGGATTTTTTACCCTAGAAGGAAACCCCTCGCTTTTATGAGGGTATTGTACTGCGGCTATGTATTGTATGTGTATTCTTGGAGTGAGAAACAGATAGGGAGACTGTGAGAGAGAAAAAAGGATATTACAGCGGATCTGATATAGGTTGTGTCTCTTCATTTTGCTGGATAATAGAAAGGAAGGACTGGCTGTTTGAGGTGGACGTAGCCCAAACTAGGTGAACCACGTATATCTGTGTCTCTCTGGTTTTATGTGTTTTGTGTGCTTGTGTTTTTCCACATATTTGATGTGTTGCATTGCTCTGTAATATTTAATTTTCTAACAACTGGTATAAGAGCTGAAGGTCTATTTGGCTGATAAAATCGCAGGAAAGAAGGGTTCTTGGTTTGAGTGGGAGCAATGGCAGAAGATGGTAAGTTTAGGGTTGAGAAATTTAACAGCCAAAACTTCCCACTGTGGAAGATGCATATGGAAGATTATCTGTATCAGAAAGATCTGTACCTACCATTGAGCGGAAAAACAAAGAAGCTGACGACTATGATAGACACAGAATGGGATATTCTCGATAGAAAGGCACAAGGAACAATACGGTTGTGCCTCGCGGCATCGGTAGCCTTCAATATTTCGAAGGAAACAACAACATAAGGTTTGATTAAGTCGTTGGTAAAACTATACGAAAAATCCTCGGCCTCAAACAAGGTATTTCTTATGACACATTTATTTAATATGAAGATGTCGGAAGGTGGATCTGTTGTAGACCATTTAAATGATTTTAATACAGTTACCAGTCAGTTAAGTTCTGTAGGGGTAAAATTTGATGATGAAGTTAGGGCTCTTTTATTTCTGTGCTCATTTCCAGAAAGCTGGAATGGTTTAGTTATGACCATTAGTAATTCTGTCTCTGGATCTAGTACTTTAAAGTTTGATGATGTTGTCGGTGCTATCCTTAGCGAGGAAATGCGATGTAAAAGCTCCAATGAGACACTGGGTAATGCTTTGAGTGCATAGTCTAGGGGAAGAAGAATTGAAAGAGGAAAGAGCTCAGGATATCACAGTAAATCAAGGAAAGGCAGATCCAAGTCTAGATCGGGGATAGTGTGCTAGAAATGCGGAAAGAAAAGCCACCTAAAGAGAGAATGTAGATCTCGGAAGGGAAAAGAAGGAGATGCACAACAAGAAAACAACCATGAAGAAAATGTGACAGGTGATGTGTTACAAGATGCTTTTATTCTTTCTTTCGAAAATGTTACTGATTCTTGGGTTGTAGATTTAGGTGCTTCATTCCATGCCACACCTGATAAGAAATATTTTCATGACTATGTTCAAGGAGATTTTGGACAAGTTCGTTTGGGTGATGATAAATCCTGTAAAATTGTTGGAATGGGTAAAGTTCTTGTAAAACAATAGAATGGAAACCAACGGCTACTAAAGGAGGTAAGGCATGTTCTAGATCTGAAGAAAAATATGATTTCAACAGGGAAGTTAGGCGGTGAAGTTTGTGTGACAAATTTCACGGATAAAAATTGGAAGGTCACCAAAGGAGCCCTAGTAATAGAAAAAGGCGAAAAGGTTGGTACAATGTATTTATGCAATGGTATTTATAACTCTGTTAATGCTTTAACTTCCAAAGGAGCCGATGTAGAATTATGGCATCATAGGCTCGTACACATGAGTGAGAAGGGGATAAAGATTCTTCACTCAAGAAATTTGTTGTCGGTTTTGAAGAATGTTAATTTGGATTTCTGTGAGAATTGCATTTATGGAAAATAGAAGAGAGTTAGATTTCTCAGAGTTGGGAAAGAAAAGAAGAGCAAAAAATTAGAGCTTGTGCATATAGATGTATGGGGACCTGCTCAGGTATCATCTCTTGGTGGCTCTCATTATTATGTTACTTTTATTGATGATACAACTAGAAAAACTTGGATTTATTGTATTCAGAATAAATCTGATGTATTTGATACTTTCAAGAAATGGAAAGCTTTGGTTGAGATTGAGACAGGAAAGAAGTTGAAGTGTCTCAGATCAGACAATGGAGGTGAATATTGCAGCAAAGAGTTTGATAGTTACTGTTCAGAGCATGGAATTCGTAGAGAGAAGACAGTTCCAAGAACACCACAAGAAAATGGTGTGTCAGAAAGGATGAACAGAACAATCATGGAGCGTGCAAGGTGCATGAGATTGCATGCAGGATTGCCTTTACAATTTTGGGCAGATGCTGTAGATATTGTTGTTTATCTAATAAACAGAGGGCCTTCAAGTTTCTTGGATGGTGGTATTCCAGAGGAAGCATGGATAGGTAAAAAGGTAAACTACTCTTTTTTAAAGCCTTTTGGTTGTGAGGCCTTTGTCCATATTAATAAAGAAAATAGAACAAAGCTTGAGGCAAAATCAAATAAATGTACCTTTATTGGATAGGGTGTTAATGATTTTGGTTATCGCTTATATGATTATGAAAATCACAAAATCATTAGGAACAAAGATGTAATATTCAATGAAAAGGTATTGTATAAGAATCAGTTGCAGGAAAAGAAATAGGAAAAAGAAAACAAAGAATACACAGTTCTTGATGAGATCACAGAAAAGGTAAAGGTGCCTGAAAATAATAATAATCAACAGCCACAACAACAACAACCACCACAACAACAACAAGAACCTCAAACACCTGAAAGTGGTGTTAGAAGATCTACTAGGATAAGTAGACCCCCTAAACGAGACTCTCCTTCATTATATTATTTGTTTTTGACTGATTCTGGTGAACCTGAATGTTATGAAGAAGCAATGTAGGTTGAAAGCAGGAAGAAGTGGGAGCTAGCCATGGAAGAAGAGATGGACTCCTTAATGCATAACCAGAGTTGGGACTTAGTCAGGTTTCCTATAGGTAAAACTACATTGCAGAATAAATGGGTTTACAGGCTGAAGGAAGATGATGGAGGAAAACAGAGGTACAAAGCTAGACTTGTGGTGAAGGGGTTTGCACAAAAGAAAGGTATTGATTTTGATGAAATATTTTCTCCTGTTTTTAAGATGACTTCAATCAGAACTATTTTAAGTCTTGTAGCAGCGGAAGATTTACATCTTGAATAGTTAGATGTAAAGACAACATTTCTCCATGGAGATTTGGAGGAAGAGATATACATGCAGCAACTAGAAGGATATGAGGTAAAAGGGAAAGAAAAATTGGTGTGCAGGTTAAAGAAGAGCTTGTATGGCTTAAAACAGGCTCCAAGGCAGTGGTATCTAAAATTTGACAAGTTTATGTCTGAACAAGGTTATACTAGATGTCACTCTGATCATTGTGTTTATCTGAAAAGGCAAAATGATGGCGGCTATATTATATTGTTATTGTATGTAGATGACATGCTTGTTGTAGGGTCTAACATGCAGGAAATAAATGTGCTCAAAAGAAAATTGGCAAATTCATTTGCAATGAAGGATTTGGGAGCTGCAAAACAAATCCTTGGTATGAGGATAACTAGAGACGGGAAAAATCGCAAATTAACACTGTCTCAGAATGAGTACATAGAAAAGGTGTTGAAAATATTTAATATGCAGAATGAAAAACCAGTTAGTACACCTTTTGCTAGCCATTTCAAACTTAGTAAGGAGATGTGCCCCAAGACCCAAGAAGAAATGGACTATATGTCTAAAGTTCCATATGCATTAGTAGTTGGAAGCTTAATGTATGCCATGGTCTGCACAAGGCTTGATATTGCACATGCAGTGGGACTTGTAAGCATGTACATGAATAATCCAGGAAAAGAACATTGGATGGCAGTAAAATGGATTCTCAGATATTTGAGAGGTACCACAAATCAAGCATTATGCTTTGGTGGTTCAAACATTGCTCTACAGGGATATGTTGATGCAGATATGGCAGGTGACTAACAGGAGGAGCACTACAGGATATGTATTTACTGTAGGTGGAACAACTTTCAATTGGGTTTCAAAAATCCAAAGTGTTGTTGCACTTTCAACAACAGAAGCCGAGTATGTTGCTGCTACAGAGGCTAGTAAAGAAATGATTTGGTTACAAAGGTCTATGGATGAATTGGGTAAGAAGCATGATATGGGCACGTTATACAGTGATAGCCAAAGTGCCATTCATCTTGCAAAGAACTCAGCATTTCATTCCAGGACTAAACACATACAGCTCAAGTACCATTTCATACGGTCAGTATTGGAAGATGGATAGTTGAAGCTAGAAAAGATACACACTAGCCAGAATCCTGCAGATATGCTAACAAAAGTTGTAACCAGGGAGAAACTGAGATTATGCTCAGTTTCAATTGGTCTTCAAGGATGAAGATGAAGATAAGAAACAACCAGGTCCAAGGAGGAGTCATTGTCCAGCAAATGAAGCAGCGGTGTAGTTGCTACAATCAGTCTCCAAGTGGGAGACTGTTGGGTGTGGAGCCTGATTATCTTGTTTATTTTGTATCACAACATTGGATCCCTGTACCTTAATGGGGCAGAAATGCCACTCGTAATTAAACGCTTCCTGGGGGGTTCAGGGGGGCCGGCTATGAATTTATGGAGTGCCTCCCTGGCGGGACGTTTTGGGGGCAACGCCCCCGATGCTAAAAACATATGTAAAATTTCCTTGTAAAAGTATAGTAATTTCTAGTCAATTTGGGCTGTTCATTATGCGGATGATCTGACGGTAGAAGTTATGTTTAGTTTAGGGTTTTTTGCCCTAGAAGGCAACCCCTCGCTTTTATGAGGGTATTGTATTGTGGCTATGTATTGTATTTGTATTCTCGGAGCGAGAAACAGATAGGGAGACTGTGAGAGAGAACAGAGGATATTACAGCAGATCTGCTGTAGGTTGTGTCTCTTCCTTTTTTTGGATAATAGAAAGGAAGGACTGGCTGTTCGGGGTGGACGTAGCCCAAACTGGGTGAACCACATATATATGTGTCTCTCTGGTTTTATGTGTTTTGTGTGCTTGTGTTTTTCCGCATATTTCATGTGTTGCATTGCTTTGTAATATTTAATTTTCTAACATCCAGTGTGTCATCCATGTCAAAGAACAAGTGTGTCGAATATCATTCCATCATCATGATTCATAGTACCCATGTCATTTCGTAGGATTACCGAGATTTGAGAAGTAATTTCCATAATTAGCATCGTCCATACGACAATAAATTTTATATAATAGGCCATAATCATTACCCATCACGTCTACCCAACTCCCGATACCACAGTCAGATTTGTCAGAACCCACCTCATCCCAGTAACTAATCACACGATTATAGCCGTGGGGGAAGGCAATGAAAATTAATTAGTTATGGGGTCTTATCAAGCTCATGTGTGCCAATTACTTACATAACTTGCATGAAAGATAGTGCGAGAATGCCGGAGAAATCTGAGTTAGAACCAGAGATAGCAGAGGTAGCAAGATAAACATCAGTAGAAGAAGTTCATAGGGGGCATCCAGAGGCAGGAATTTATAAGGAAAGAAAAGGAGTAGCTCTGCAAATGTACCAGAGAAGAGCTAAAATGACCAAGGTAGGGCCAACACTCGTTGAGCATGAGCTTGATGAAAGAATCTAGAAGATGGAGTTGCTAGTGGGAAAATATGATAGCGCATCGCTGATCGATACCGACCTGACAGATTATTTTCAATTCCCAGCAATGAAGAAACAAGTCTACATGGAAAATTATGCCACAGAAGCAGGAAAAGAAGCAGCAAGAGTACTCCTAGAGTTTAGAGGTGTCTAACAATCCACCATACTGAACCTCAGAAATCTTCCAGTATTCAACACCACAAGGACTACGATGTAGTGCACAAAGTTCCTGCTGAGCAGAATCCACAATGGGTCGCTGTGGCTAGGAAGAGAAATACCAATTCATGTGGAAGACATTCATAGGTTAACTGAGCTATCACAAGAAGGGAGAGACATCTCCACGACATTCCAAAATGTGTCAAAGAGAGTGAAGAAAGCAGGAAACGACGACTACTATAGGAAGTATGACACCAAGAGAGGGGGAAAGGGGGCCAAGATAGACATGAACAACAAGCCAGCGGTCAAGTTTTCTTACTATCTGATTGCGAGCAAAAATATTAGACATTACATGAAAGGGGAGTGTATGCTGGATACCATCTCAGTTGTGGAGCACTGTATCTAGGGGGCACAACTAAATTGGTGTTCATTTCTACTTAATGAGTTATTCAAGGCTTGTGAGTATAATTACAAGAGAGCCACTGGGTTCATCTACGGTTATCTTGTAATGGCGCTGACAATGTGGAAATGGAGATTCCTAGGAATCAGATAGCCTCTGGAAATTGCAACAGGTCAACCGTTAGCAATGAAGTTCACACCCTAGAAAGCATCAGGGGACCCTAGCACTAAGGAGGTGAACAAGGAAGCATTCAAGTTCTAGTACAGCCAGATGGTTGACATCGTGATGAGACAACAGAGAATCCCAAGGAGCTTGCTGGATAATTATTTTGCACAAGTATGGTTTGGAGTCAGCCATAAGAAAACCTAGATCAGGCAACATGTGTGCTGGAATCGACCTTCAAGATGAAGCCGTTGAAGTTTCAAATCGATGAAATAACTTTCCACATGGAAGTATGTTCATGGCTGGGGGTAGAAATTGAGGTCAGAAGTGAAGTCTATTGCTATTCATTTGATGGCATGCTCCAGATCCATTGCCAG
This sequence comes from Pinus albicaulis, assembly GCA_034641835.2. NCBI lineage: Eukaryota > Viridiplantae > Streptophyta > Pinopsida > Pinales > Pinaceae > Pinus > Pinus albicaulis. Next base: position 573,155,456 of record CM076577.1, read on the forward strand.
GAGAAACACTGGAGGAAGCGATGGCCAGAATGTCGCAACTACAGCTAACACCAATCATTGAGGAAGTGAACACAAAGGTAGAAAGCTTGAACCTGGTAGTTCAAACTCTAACAAGTGATTCCACATTATTTCCCACGTTTATGGAATTTTAGGCCTCCAATTCCGCCTCCTCTTCCATTACAGTCCCCATAGTCACGACCATACCACTCAATTTGTTTAATTCACCAACAACGACAACCACAGTTCCTGTCAAAAATAGTAAAGCCTCAAAGCCACCCGTAGCCACAGCAAAAGCAAAGAAGGAAAGAGTTAAAATGTCTAGCTAGGTCGTTGATCTCATGGGGGAAGATCAAAAGCAGCAAATGGACACAGGGGCCCCAATCCAAGAAGAGCCATTTACAGAACCCTAGGTAACTCAGGAGCTACCTCTACTCAACCCCTATTCCTTTTTAAATATCTGTATATCTCCACCTCGCACTCACCACTCATTGACCCACACCTCATTCACCTCTAAAGATCATCCAACCCGAACACCCTCCACATCAGCCACCATATCTGACCTAGTCAGAGAAAAGAGTAAGACAAATGGAGACAACGAGGCGGAAGTTAACTCCAGTACAACATTGGTACCTGAGGTTAACCTAAACCTGATTGAACAAGTCACTTTCCAGGACCTTTTAAGTCATGGGGGATCTTTTACTATATATACAACACCCCCACCTAAAGAGTTGAACCCGTTTCAGCAAGCAAACCTGATACTTCACCTGATGCAGCCCACTCTAAGCATGGGTAACCCTAGTAATCCACTGCCGCAACCAACACCATTGCAATCACCGCAGGAACACTCAGCCAAATCCATTGCAAATGGTCAAACACTCCAGGAGAGACTGCCAAATCAAGATATGTCCAGAGCTGAGAGCATGCAGACCTGGGGAACGACGTAGTTGTACAATTTTATTTAGTGAGTAGCACAGTAGGCCAAAGGGCTTCACACAGAACTCCAGCAGAAATTTGAGCAACAATAGGTACAAATAATCGCACTTACTAAAGAGCGCGAGCAACTAAAGGTAGAGAAGGACAACTTGCAGGGCCAACTAGACATGGTGACACAGATTTTCAAGGATCTATGGCCCACAGTAACGGCTCACAACGATCAGATACCAGATGACATATAAGTTGGCGACATAGTTGGCCAATCCATCCACGTACGGGTGGCATGTTTCGAATCTCAGTTAAGAAAATAGGGAGCTAAAAGCAGTACTAGAAACCAGGCCCGTGCTACCAGACCCAGCGGTCATCTACATGGAGAAGATAGCAGAAAGACAGAGCCAGGGAGTCGGGATGCAGGAAACTCTGAGCACCGCAGTAAAGGAAGCCTATGAACTTATGAAAAATCTACATGAGTGTTCAACAACGATCACTTTGAAATCACAACCAATTTTGGCACAACTGTAGTAGGTGTCGAAGGAGATTCAAGAAGCTATAGACGCCAATGGACTTGACCAATTGTATAAAAAAGTGGAAGAGCTGGAGGTCAAGATACAAAAAATTGAGGAACATTCAGCAACAACCAAATAGGCCCTCCGGGAGCTAAGGCAGGCTATCAAGATTATGGCCCAAACAATGTAGCAAATGGCCACTGAGGCCAATGTTAAGATTAAGGACATCTTTGGTAATCTGTCACCCGTCTCAAGGGAGAAAGAAGAAGAATAGGTCACTGCAGAGACAGAACTGCTCATGCAGGGATGGCAACAGGCCATTGTCAGCTTTAGAGAACTCAAATCTTTAGCGCTGGTGAAGGTCCCCGAGTTGGGGCCCTTGTTTGGACAGGGAGAAGACAGGACTAGCCACGGAGGCAAGAGGACCGATGGAGACTGAGGTAGTAGAAAACAATTGACTTGGGACGAGTCAATAGGATGTGGTCGGGGCCTATTGGGGCCCTTGTTTTGAAATAAAACTGTTTTTTAGTTGCGGATAATAGGTGGCAGAACACAACCACAGTAGACAGAGAGTTGTCACGGTTGTGAAGAATCGAAGATTAGGTGGCATGAATATTGCGGGAACAAGCACAGATGGCAGAAGGAAGCGACAGAGAACAAGTAGTGGAATTCCCAGTGATCAGGGAGATGCAGCAAACGCCAGAGCGAAAAGGAAGGGAGAAATTTCAGTTGCATTGGCAAAGGAACAAATAGGCAGACGGCCAGCGGAGACAGGAGGTTGGCACAATAGGGATCATAGGACAGGAGCCGTAGGAGAGCTCTGTCGTTCTGTTCTCTCTCTCTGTTCATTTTTTTCTATCATATGTGACACTATTGTAATCAGTTCTGCCAGGATCACTCTAAGGAGAAATGTAACTATCTCTTGTTGTTAATGCAAAACATTATGTTCTGGGTTTGATGATATGAGTTCTGTACTATGTTTCTGATTTAGTTGAATGTGCGGGTTACTTTAAATTTTGTTTTTTCGTCTTGAATACATTGATGTGTATTATCACTTACAAAGTATTTACACTTGATTGGAGCACTTATTCCTGTGGGTTTTAGGATATATGTTATGCTTGATCGATACCTCATCTGATCCTAACCTTAGTAAGGTCATGACACACCTTTGGTGAGACTCTCTGCTCTTCAGAGTAGGGTGAAAATGTCGGCGTTGTGATAGACTACTGCAGAAAACCTTGTTGGCCTCCATATTAAACTTGTGTCTTGCCCAAGAGACCTTTTTACTTGCCAACATAACACGATTAAGAGACTGATAGGAACCCATAATAGTGTAATAGTTTGCAAATTGTAACTGAAAGAAAGGAGTTATGGAGACACAAGTAAAGTAGACAATACACAAAAAAAATTGGTAATAAGTCCTTAGTAGTATCATTCCATTTGATTCACAAAAAAATATTATAGATCATATGAGTCAAATTCTAAAACCATCAACCTTGACATCGTATCAGTTTGGCATATATATACAAAATATGATATTTTCATCTTCCACAGAAAAAGGTAAATCTGTTTCAAAAGTCATTACAACCTCGTGAAAGAGGTGAGGCTTATCCCTTAATCTTAATTACAAAGTGCTATATTAAAAACAAGATAAAAATCATGAAGGAATCATCAAGGTTGTCACTCCAAAATGGTTGTATGAGGTGGCAGCCTATTCGAAGGCCACTCTCTTGTTTTGGTGCAACCAATCTTTAGCAAAAAGTGTAAAAATAGTGGGAGTGACATGTGGCTGTCTCCTTTTAAATGTGAAAAATATAACTGTGGTATTCCGGAGAAGGCTGAATATAAGATACCTAGTAGCATCCATTGCAACTGAATAACCCCTCCACTTCATCTATTTAATGTCACCATCATGATTCAAACCAAAAATTATCCCATTTCCATCACATGCTGATATTTCAAAATAATTGTTACCTTTGTAGAAAAGGTAGCTATATCCGGAAAACATGGAACATTTACCCAAAAAGTTTCTTCAAGTTAGCCTTGTTCTTCATTCATCAATGGTCTAGAATAGAAGCGAAGATTCTAATGGCCTCTGCTTTAGTTACCCTTTTATCAGACCTCTTTCTCTGTGCTTGGCTCTTTGACTGAGTTTTCTTTTTCCTTTCAATTTTGTCTTTTGGGTTTTATTCAAAGTTGATAAGTTCATCTCTTAGTTTAGGATTGGAAATCAACTTGTTGTTCAACCTGAGTTTGTTTTTTGGTCTAGTATGAGGTCTTTTGACAGAGGCTTCCTAGGAGACCTTGGATTCTTCTTATATTCATCCATGAAATACCTTAGGGTTTGGGGTTCCCTAGGTGAGTTACTGACATAAACTTCATCAATTGGTGATACTTCTAGTGTAGGAATAGGGTTTGCAACCTTTCTACTTGAGCTTCTAGTTAGCCTTTTGGCTGAGATAAAGGTAGGGTTAATTTGACAGAAGACTGATGAATTTACATAGTTAGATGGTGGGCTGTGTGAAACAGGGGCAACACTGGTTTTCTCATGGATGTCTTTCTTCTTTGGCCTCCCTACCTTTCTTCTGGAATTAATGTTGCCAAACCTTTCCTCTCTTAAAAACCTATCCCAAGTAAATTTCTTCTTCTTGAGATGATAGAAAACTAAAATTTTAATCAGCCCTCTATGATACAAATTATGCAAGGAGTAGTTTGGAATTTTTTGTAGCTTGAGGGACATTTTAAGAAGAAATTTATATAGAAAATAGGGTAGGTTCAGAGGTTTCTCTCCTAAGATGTGGGCAAGGAATCTCAACTGATAACGATGAACATAAGAAAACCTCCCTTTGCATGTGATGTATTTCTGGACTGAGGTATTAACTTGCTGTCACTCGACTTTAAAACAAGAAATGTGAGCAGTTGAATTCCATTTCATACTAGCATATTCGAGCTTAAGGTAAGAACTTACTTCTTCAGGTTTCACTTTGATTTTAAACCGACGTTCACTGGTTGCAAAATTATGGATTGCATGAGCTATGATAGCCTTGGAAATGCTAAATATTTTTCTACCTAACCTGGATTTTTCACCATCAAAAGACTTAACAAAAGCTTGAGCTAGGGCCATGTTCTCCCTAGAAATTTTTTGGAGGAATTTATACCAATTTGCAGATTTGAACTGTGATTTTTCCCTCGCATCCACAAATATTGTATTAGCTAGCTCTAACCTATTAACATTTCCTCCTTTCCCCATTTTTCTGACAGCTAAACTGCTCACAAACACAACTGTTGATCTCTGGTTGCAATGTTGTCCATGAAGCCTTAACTTGCCTGCTTTGAAAACTAAAACTGTTTGCTGGAGGGATGGTCTATGTTTACCTGTAGCATGCACAGAGTTCTTAGGTTGAGTAAACACCGAGTTATCTTCTCTAATTTCGCGCTTGCAATTATGACAAGGAGTAATGACATGTTTTTAAATAATTCAAAAACCGACGCCAAGTCATCCCACTAAGCTTCACACTGCATATTCTCATTAAATGTCAGATTTCTTGTACTATGACTTCTACTTGTCTTAGGTGAAATAGCTACAGGTTAGAAACTTAGGTAAACTAACCATTCATTAATAATAATTCCCTTGGATTGAATAATAATTAATCTTAATTAAAAGAATAATTATATTCATAGCATAGAGTTCTTCAAATGATAATAAAAAAGGAATGATCCTCACCTTTAAACATTCTCTGCTGCTCCTATATACTTGATGAACAACTGTCCTTACCTCTAAATTGAGATAACCAAAATCTTAGTGAAATAGATATGCTTTTCACTTTGTGAAATATATAACTTTCATTTTTGAGAAATAGTTGCCCTTTACTGCATTACTGTTTTGACAATGAAATCACAATAAAGGTAGCTATTATTTCAAACAAGGTGACTGTAACTTTATTATCCAAACGATGAATAGTATTCAACACAATCATAAGTTAAAATAGTGATTTCAACTTATTTTATGTCTCTAAAACACTAATAAAGCGTATTCACTTAAAACTACCTTGATTTTGGGTCTCTTTTTCACCTTTGTTAGAAATGACTCAAACTTGGACATGGACTAGGACATTAATTTTTTTTTGAAAATAGTGACACAATGACGATTACACCATTAACAGTTTCAGTGCTAACTGTGGCTCCTATTGGGGATGAATTCCTCCCTGTGAGGCTTCAAGGAATTTAGACTCAATGCCTCAAAAACTCTTGAAACTCAGAAGTCTTCTTGAAAATAAATACTAGGATTGACCATTGACATACTAGACTCAAGACTGACCATATATACAAACATAAGTACGATTGGGAATGGATTTTATTGACACATCACACTGGATATTTACAATGGAATGACTCAAATGACTTACTAAATAAAGAAATTCTTAAGAAAATGACCATTGACTGGGCCTCCAGTCAGCTGATCATGATCCAGATGTTTGAGCAAGAAAATATTGTTCTCCAAAACTTTAGCAATTATAAATGGCCCAAACCACAAATTTTCGAACTTACCATGCTTTCCATGGTCTTCTCTCCTAACATCCCAATGCAACACATGATCATTCTCTTGAAACAACTAATGATTTTATTTTTTATCAAAAACATATTTTACTTTAGCCTGATACTTCTGTACTTTTTCCAACAATGATTCTCTAATTTGGTGTGCCTCTATCAACTGTAGCATTCTCCTTTGGACTGGATTTTCATTATCTAGTTCATCTTGCAGGAAATTCATCACATGAAGATCTAATTTCAAAGGCATTACAACATCAGTACCATATACAAGCTGAAATGGAGACATCCTAATTGATTTTTTACCACTTACTCTATCTTCCCATAGAGCATGTATCAGCTGAGTGTCCCAATTCCTCTTATTTTCAGGTAACATTTTTTTAATAATCCTTACCAAACTTTTATTGGATGACTCAGCCAATCTAATACCTTGAGGGTAATAAGGCATGGAATGAGTCAATTCAATTCCATATTGCTGATAAAAGTTTTACATCTTAGTAGACTTAAAGGCCATTGCATTATCATTTACTGATTTTTGTGGACAACCAAACCTAGACATAATATTTTCCAATAGAAAATTAATTACCATATCAGTAGCATTCCTAGTTGTTACAACTTCAATCCATTTAGTGAAATAGCTTGTAGCTATGAGAAACCATCTATGCTGTCCTGATGAAGGTGGATGAATTTCACCGATGAAGTCAAGACCCCAATTTTGGAAAGGAACATCTGCTGAAATAGGAATGAGAGGTAATGGTAGCAATTTCTGTTTACCAACAAATTTCTGACATTCGACACAACTCATGACTTTGAAAAAAACATCAGAGAAAAGAGTTGGCCAATAATAACTAGCTCTTAAGATGTTGTTTGCAGTGGCTCTCCAATAAAAATGCCCTCCACACACTCCTGCATGTATCTCTATCATAATCACCTGGGATTCTACTTCATCTACACATTTGAACAATATTACAACAGGATATTTCTAGGAAAGATGGTATTCCAAAATGCAATACTTCATAACTCTCAATTTCAAATCTCTCCTTTTAGACTTCTCCATTTCAGGTGGACAGTTGAAATTTAACAAAAAGTAAACAATATCCTTGTACCAATCTGAATTAAATATTTGATGATAATTAGCAATACCTTCTCCATATTCTCTTCAATCGCCTCTACATTCAGATTTAAAGCTCTGCAGATAGATTCAGCCATCAAGCGAGCCAAGCCCTAACCTTTTATCAATTTAGTTGGTTTGATTTCTACATAAAATTCCAAAATTTTGGTCAACCATCGTCCCCTTCTGCCATCTGTATCTAGTTGCAGCAACACATCTTTACAGTGATATCAGGGACAAAAGCAATTATTTTTTTTATGCAACACATAAACTCAAAAAGACTTCAAAGCCTTAACTAGTGCATATGCTTGCTTTTTAGTCAAGCTGTACTTTAATTCAACATCCCTTAAAGCATGACTGAAAAATGAAATTGGCTGCTCTAAGCCTTCCTTGTTCTTCTGTAGTAAGACAAATGTAATTGTTTCTTTTGAAGCATATGAAAAAAATAGAAAATCCTTTTCAAAATCAGGACTAATAAAAACTAAAGCTTCAATCAAGGCAGACTTAATTGCTGAATTAAGAGAATTCTTTGCTTCATCTTGCCACTTAAATTCTACATCTTTTTTCAGCAAGACATTTATGTGTTTGATTAGATCTGTAAAATTAGGAACAAAATGCCTCAGAAATTTTATTTTCCCTAAAAATGACTGTAATCATTTTTTATTCCTTGGAAAACCAATTTTCTGAATAGCCTCTACTCTTCTCAGATCAATACAGATGCCATTTTGTTTACAATATGTCTCAATAATTTACCTTCTTGGACAACAAAAGATGACTTTTTTGGGTTTAAGGACAAACCAAAGTTTCTGCATTTGTCAAAAACTTGTTTAAAATGTTTCAAGTGGTCTTCATTAGATTTTGAATAGACTGTGATGTCATCCAAATAGATGACTACAAAGATGTCATTTTTTCCCGCAAAGGAAATATCCATTTCCAACTAAAAGGTTGTGCCTGCATTCATCAAACCAAATGGAATTTTGTGTTAGCCTCTCTAAAATAACAATAATAAATCCAAAATAATAAATAAATTAATTAAATATTCCTAGTTAGGAATATGTGCCTAATTTTTGGGTTGTTGGGTTGTTCCTCAAATATTGGAGTTTGTTTAGGAACTCCTATATTGGTGGGTTTTTGGTGAGAAATTATCTCAACCAAAAGATTCTAAGATAGCATGGACTATCTTCTCTCATCTATTTAAATTGTAAATTAAATTCCTTTAATAAGAGAGATTACATGAGGAAGCCATGAGGCTTCTGCCTTTTCCGCCAATGTTTTGTCTAGGTTTTGTATCTATGTTTTCTGCAATATGTTTCTGAGTTATTTTAATTTGTAACATGTGGTATCAAAGCCATGATCCATTTCTGATGAGGTTGAGTTAGTTGCAGAACCGTGGAATTATTTCATTAAGTGCGTGAGGCCGTGAGGACTTCCAGCGTGCTGTTATCGATCGCTGTAGATGCAAGTTTGCACTGTTAATTATTATCTGGGCATGTATTCACCATGGAGATACTGCAAGTGAAAGAGCAATATGCATAAGGCGTTGAGTTGAAGAAGTTGCGTAAGGAGCGGCTGCGTTGCAGAAGCTGCATCAATGTGAGCCAGCGTAAGGAAAATTTCGAGCTTTTAAAGTGCCTTTTTTCAATGTTTGTTATTGTTGTGTGTGTAATTGAACGCTCTCGGTTTTATTTTTTCTGTGAGATTTCATGGGGGGTAAAAGAGTTGCTGTGAGTTGCCTAGATGTGGGTCCGTGTTTGTGATACAAACACCTTTGTTACTAAGCCATATCAGTGATTTGCATGTTTTGCAATATGCTCTATCCAGCATGATAACTCGGTATGGATGCCCTCTGTATATTTTCTTAAAGGCTTCATGCCAATCAATATACACACTCAGTTTTTCTTTTCGCAGTCTCTGATGCCAAATCCCCCATTCATCATTTACAACGTTATTTGTGAACTGCTTTCCAAGAGCATTGTTGGGCAGATCATCACCAAAATGACGAGAATAACAATGTATTCTCTTTAGTTGCTAGGTTCCAGGAACTATGCACGAGCCCTGCAGCAACTAAGGACCACACGTACATTATTCTGTACTAATTCTGTTTCTTTCTGTCGAATTTTAGAGTGTCACCGCAATGCAACTGCAGCATGTTTGAACTCAGTAACATCGAACGCCTTTTTCTGCTTTGGTAGAGAAGCTTCTGCTGCTTGAAGTAACAAGTTCGTAGCTGAAATCCCTTGACTTGAACCCACTTCAGATAAAAGACGGAGTGCGGCCAGAGTATCCTGAAACAATAGTGCTTGCAAATTCTTGGGCACCTTGATGTATGCGCCTCTCAGGATTACGACCAATTCCTTGCATGCTTCCGCATAATCACATTTGCGAGAGAGGGAATTTCAGAGCTCCTCATTTGCTCCTTATCTAAAATTTTCACTGCAATTCTCTTTATACAACCCGTCATTGCAATCCTTTATAGTTTTAAAATCGATGCTGACCTGGAGGGTACTAACCTGACAACGCTCATGTAAAAGGTTCATTTCTCTGGTAAATTCATTGGCAAACAAACATGAAAGTAGGCCTCTTTCCCGTGTTTCTCTAGGAAACATTGCAGTGATTATTTCCTCGTTATTTGAAATTCAGAATTCGTCTTGCAAACTATTTGCTGCTGCACCGCTGGTCCTGTAAGTGTCTTTGTTGGTATAACTTCCTTGGAGACTAATACACTAGCTGAAGCTGCAGATGCAGTCGTAATTGTAGGCATAGAAGATCCCATGTGATTGGAAATTGCAGTGGTGGCCAGCATCATGATGGCTTTAGGCTTGTGAGCAGGAACATCCAAAACGCTGACGAAGCCGTTGTAGAAGATCGTCAAAGGCGCAATCGTTGGCTTGCTTTCTGTCGCCGTTGGGAATAGATCTTGGAGAAGGTATACACCTACCCCACCTATGTGAGGCTCACAGACGCAGAGATTTATCTAAATCGATATCAAGCTTGCTGCATTCAAATGGAAGTTCAGTTATGTTTGGCGTACATAGAGAATGATTTTTTATAATGCTTGAGATGGTGATGTTTCATCATGACTGTTGTTGTTATTGTCTTTCAACACCGCGAAGGCGTTAAAAGAAAACAAAATATGTGAATTCATTTTAAAAGAACAAATTAAAAAAAAGGGGTGAATTCACGTTTGAAACCAAACATGGCTTTTTAAAATAATTTAATAGAAGTCATTAAAAGGTTGGTAACATAAAGGAGGCATTTTATTGTTTTTAAATCATGAAAGGATAGTTGTATTATAATGGTTTTGAAAAGTTTGAAGTCCCTTTTGTAAAAAGGAGTAATAAGTGACTTCATTTTCTAGCATTTGGAAGGTTAGCAAGGTGATTTTGTTTATGAGATTTTCTGGAGTTATAAGGGGTGAATGAATTTTTTAATTTGGAGTGATAAGGGATTTTGTAATTTGGAGAAATAAGGTGTGAGCAATCACTTTGAAGACAAATTTCTTCCAAGAGTTCTGAGCTTGGCATTATCATTTCTTTAGATGATGTACTCTAGTGATTAATAAAGATATCATTTTTTTTGGTGTTGATGTGTCCTAGATCCGCCCGAAATTGAATAAGGGGATCTTAGGTACACCATGTGTATTTGATGGTGCATGTTTTTTATGGATTCATGTTGTTGTTTTTGATTTGTGTCTAGTTGTGACACATCCATGATTTAATTTAATATCGCATACATCAGCAAGCACAACACATAGCTGCAAGATCAACACTACAACATATAATTGAAGATTGTCTACATCAGCGTTCTACATCAAACAAAAAATTCACTTAGTCAAGTTAATGCTTTTCACAACAAAGTCTTCATCAACATTCTTGCAAATCCATTTAAGTACTTGTAATCAAATTCATTAAGTGAATCATTAAAAATTCATTGTTAATGAATTTTTAAAAGAACAAGTGAAGTCATTGTTTTAAAGTGAATCATTGTAAGCTTTCTTGGGTGCATTGTCAACAGTGTTCGACACCCTTGCTTTACACAAAATCAATTGAGTGCATGAGTTTTCAAATCAAACAAGCAACAAGTTTACATCTCTTGCAAGCGAGCGCGATTATTCATTCAAGAAATTTGCATCAATTCAGTACAATGATCAAACCTTCAAGCGAGTTAGAGTGAAGTTTATTGTAGCAATCTAAAACAATCAAGCGAGTTGAGATCGACATCAAGCGAGCGTCACTTTTCATTCCAGTGAGCGTGAAGTCATCAAGTAAGTCAAGTGAGTGCTTAAACAAACGTGATCGTCATCAAGCGAGCGGGAATTCCAGAGTTTAAGCAAGACAATTATACAACTCTAGCAAGTGCAATCACCAACAAATCAAGTGAGCGTGCCATTCAAGCCACATTCAAGCGAGCCTGTCATTCAAGTGAAACAGTTCAAATTACGACATCTACAACAAGAGAGCCTGTTTTCAAGTGCACAAGTTCAGATGGCGCAACATATTCAGTTATTAAACATTCTTCACAGTCTGATCATCTCAAGTGATGAAGACATGGTTCACGTCAGCAAAGACACTCTTGCTGATCTTTCACGGCATCTACAACAAACACATGAAACTATTGAGTTTCTTCAACTTGAGTCACAACTTCAAAGGATTGAATTGCAAGAAAAGAGTGGTACTTTCAAGTCTTTGAACCATCCAGATGATAAGTCATTCATTCCAACAACTTCAAGTGTCGAAGTTGTTCCAGATCCAATTTCTTTCAAGCCCGTCATCAAGCCCTGGGAAGAAATTTAGAATAACAAGAATTAACGAGGCTTAGGCTATGTCCAAGATGATGCCAACTTACATATTCCCGATTATTCCAAGCCCATTTAGCTCACCAGTGCAGGATTTATTAAACATATCCCCTCAGCACATTCAGAGACAGTTGCAGACAACCAACAGTGCATGCAACCCAAAGTTGCCGAAAAAGAGAATTCCACACAACTTGAAGTTGAAGTCAAACCGAAATGTTCTCATTGTCAGAGAACCAGTCATATGGAAGATCAGTGTTTTGATCTCCATCACTGTCGCCATTGTGGCAATTCAAATCATTCCTCAGACAAATGTCGCAATCAACAGAAATTAGCCAGATTGAAGATACATTATGAATGGATCGACCCTTGGGAATGGTCATCCACAGTTAAAATATTGCTTTAGTTATACAACCAAATAAAATCACACATAGTGCAACTAACTGTGAACAGATGATGGTCCTCTCATGCTGTTGAACGGGGGAGTACACTAGTGTAAAAATCCTACACCTGAAGGGGGGGAGTCCAGGAATACTTTCCAAGAGAAGTGTCTCTCCTTTTAGTTGACAAAGGGGGGAAAATTTCAATGATATTGACAGTGGTTGTCAGAATGAAAGTCTCGACAAAACCAGCAAAATAAGCCAGTGGGCATCTTCAATAGCCAGTGGGCATCATCAAAAAATTTTCCAGTGGGCATCAACCAATTTGCCAGTGGGCATCAAAATTTTTTCCAGTGGGCAGTCGACAACAAAGACACAGTGAACAATTTTCAGCACAACAAAAGCAACAGTGATTTGTTTTTGACATCATCAGCCAGTGGGCTTTGAACAAATTTTGTCAGTGGAAAAAGGATGCTGCTTTCATGAAAAGGACAGATGGATCCTTTTGCAACTTGGCACTTGATGGAGTTTTCAAGCGAAATTCAGACATTAATCAGACATACAGCTGATTCATGGTCACTTCAGATTGCAGTTTTTCAGCATCCAGCTTTGGCGGTTTTTTAGGCAATGTTTTTTGAGGATCAACATGAGAACCTTGGAAGATGGTTCCTCGTTCTTATTTTGGATTTGTCATTGAAGGGGGGAATGTTAGCCTCTCTAAAATAACAATAATAAATCCAAAATAATAAATAAATTAATTAAATATTCCTAGTTAGGAATATGTGCCTAATTTTTGGGTTGTTGGGTTGTTCCTCAAATATTGGAGTTTGTTTAGGAACTCCTATCTTGGTGGGTTTTTTGTGAGAAATTATCTCAACCAAAAGAGTCTAAGATAGCACGGACTATCTTCTCTCATCTATTTAAATTGTAAATTAAATTCTTTTAATAAGAGAGATTACATGAAGAAGCCATGAGGCTTTTGCCTTTTCCGCCAATGTTTTGTCTAGGTTTTGTATCTATGTTTTCTGCAATATGTTTCTGAGTTATTTTAATTTGTAACATTTTTTCGTACATGAATGTACCCCAGAGTGTGGTATATGCTGTCTTTTCTCTGTCTTGCTTGTCAACTGAAATCTGATTATAGCTTGAAAAGCCATCAATCATTGACAATCTTTTGGATCCTACAACCTTCTGCAAGATATAATCCATCTTGGGCAGTGGATAGTTATCTTTCAAAGAACACCGTCTCAGATTGTGGAAATCGACACAAATTCTTATCTCTCCATTCTTTTTCCGGACCGAGACTATATTAGCTACCAATTTAGAAAATCTCAAAGGCAGAATAATATTTTCTTCTCATAATTTTCTGATTTCTTTCTCAATTATTGGGAGCAGCATGGAATTGATGTGTCTGATTTTTTGTGCTACAGGCTTTGCATCTGTTTTCAAAGGAATTTTGTGCTCCATTATGTTCCTATCATAAGTTTTCAGTTCACTATAAGACCATGCAAAAATTTTAGCAAATTCTTTCAGTAGTTTGATGTATTTATTTCTCGTCTCAAGAGAAAGAAATTTGGACACCTTGATTAATTTTGGCTGATCTTCTATACCAATGTTACATTCTATTGTACTCTCTCCATCAACTTTTCTTTCAGGCTTGAAAAAAACATCATTATTATCAAACATCCTTTCTAAAGGAACTAAACCCTAAGGAATATAGTTAGTTTTAAGATATATAATGTTTTTCTTAGCCATAGTTTTCTTAAAAGGGCTGCTCTTTTGGTTTTCAACAATCTCCTGCTCATCATAAACTTGTATGTCTGCAAACTCTTTAACACACACTAAAAATTTCTGAATTTCCTTGTCATCCTCAAACATTTGCCAGTGTTTGATGTTATCAGGAATTGAAGGTCTTTTTTTATTATTTGAACATCATATGCTGCCTTGACATCTAGAGGAAATTTGAAATTAATAGCATCAATAGCTAGTGAATCAAAAATTTGATTTTCTTCTCTAGTGACAAAATTTATATTAAATGCTGAAAAGTAATGATCAATCAAATCCCTAACTTCATTCTTATAATTCTTCAATTTGGAATGTTTTACTTGTAATTTTTTCTCACCTGCTTAATCACCAAAAGTAATTAGCTGTTCTGCTCCAAAATATTTCGCTACCTTCATACCCAGCACAAGCGCTTCATACTCATCAGTGATGTTAGCGGTAGAAAATTGCAGCTTATATGATATAGTTACCTTTTATCGAGTGGGAGAAATGAGGACTACACCGGCTCCAGATCCTTCTCTTGATGAGGCTTCGTCAAAATACAATTTCCAGATCTATCCAACTTCTAAATGTTTCTCATTTGCACCTTGAAAGTATTGTTTTTCACTTATTTCAGGTTGGAAATCATTATCATCAGCGGAAAGGTGCATAATTGATGACCCCAATTCCTTTTCTTCAGCATATATGGGATGATTTGATGGATTGTACTGATCACTAATGATGCAGGCCATTTGGGTTTCGCTATACAACCTTCTGAATTCCCCTCCAAATACTGGGATAGTAGCATATGACATGTCCATCTGAAGGGTACCTCCCAATTTCTTAGACCAAGATCTGGAAAGTAACATCCCAAATCTGGAAGGAATGTCGACAACTGCAATGTCCATTACTAAGATCTTCATAGGTAGCTGAGTAAGGGAAAAAACCAAGTCCTTCATCACTCCTAGACACTTGAATTTTTTGGAGTCAAAGGTGTAGAGGTCATGGTACTGCTTGTTGATCTCTAATCCCAATTCATCCATCACTTTCTTTGGCATGAGATTGTGGGAAGCTCCAAAATCTAACAAAAAATTATGCAGTAATTTTTCATGTATATTAAGTGACAGGTAGAAAGGCGGTGAGTTATAATAATTTTGGTCTTGGACATGACGGCTTAGATAAATAGTGGGGTGCTCATCCTCAAGGTTGACTGAATAAGGAGCGAGAGGAGGTTGTAGCATAATTTTAAAAGACTCTTTGTATGATGGATTTTTCAATAATTCCAGGAGTGGGACTGGAATTTTGATTTTATTCAATTCAGATTTGAAACTGAAATAAACTGGAACTAATTCCTTATTTTTTGCAGTGATTTTAACAATTGGGGCATAATTTTAAGGTGGAGGAACCTAATTTACCTTGCCCTTCTGTTTAGCATCTTTTTTATCTGAATCTGATTTTTGTTGAGGTTGATGAACAAGACCTTTGGACCTCAAAGGGTAATTCCTGTTTTGAACTTCTTGCAGTATTTTATCATTCCGTGCATAAATTTGAGCAATCGTATTATCAGAAGACAAACAAATCCGTGATCTATCTTCACATTCCTGCAATGTCAAACATGTTGATGTTGAAGTCTCTCCCACAAGGTTTATTTCTTCATTTTCTTCCTCATTTCCTTTTGGTTGTTCTTCAGCAAAATTATTCAAAGGAGGCTAAACATTTTGATCATTAGCATTCCTCTTTGGGCGCTGTAGGATTTATTGAGGTTGAAAAGGCCTCCTATAGGGAGCTTGATTTCTATTAGCTTTGTTTTGATTGACTCTAACAACTGGTTTATTTTGTACCTCTAATTTTGACATCTTAGAGGCAAGTTTCTTGATCAAATTGGACATTTGATTGATCTTTTCTTCTGCTAAAAGAGACTTAGAAGAAGAAGGTTTTTCTTCTTTCATCTTATTTTTTTCTTTTGCTGCCTTTTCTTCCTCCATTTTTAATTTATTAAAGCCATGAGATTAGACTGCACTCCAATTGGAGCTTCTTTCATACTTGTCATTAGCTGTGATTTTTTAGCCCTTGACCATAAGGCAAACTAAGAATCTAAAGAATTTGCAAAATTTATCATAGCTATGGTTTCAATGGGTTTAATTTCTTCAAGAATTTTCTGATAAATCTCATTAAACCTCTTAGTAAAATCAACTAATGACTTATTTGATTTCTTCTTCAGAGTTCCAAATTCTGTAAGATAATAAACATAGTCTTTCCTATCACCCCAATGCTTCACAAATATCTCTTCTAGTTCATCAATTCCCGTTATTGAATTTGGAGCCAAACTTCTAAACCTTTTTCGAGCTTCACCATCCAAGCTCTGAACAAAGAGTCTTGACCAGACATCTTCATGTTCAATATTCTGATTGTCAGGATAAATATAGAAAGGCACTAAATGTTCCTTAGTAGAAACTCCTTCTCCTTCCCTAGTGTATTTTGGAAGATATTTCAAGTAATCTCATTGGGGAAGTGGATGCAAGGGTTGAGGGAGAACAAGAGGCGCATATCTCGCAGCCACTATCTGCTGCATCCTTGTAAGGGCAGGCTGGGCCATATTTTGCTAATGTACAACTGATGTAGCTGTTTGAGAAATAGGAATTAAAATGGGTGAATTCTGATTCTGATTTAGAACAACAAAAAATAGGGGATCTTGAGCTGATTTTTTAGGCTTTGGAGCTAAGAAGAGTGGGTTTTATAAAATATGAACATAAGATGTCTTGATTTCTCCTTCAGTAGAAGAATCATAATCTAAAGTTTTCTCTTGAGGGGATGAAGTTAATTCAGCCTTATTTTGTTGAGCAAGGAAATCAAATAAGTTAAAAGTAAGATCTTCAGGTACAGACTCTTCAAGTGGATGAGAGGAATATGACCCAACAATTGGATTTGGAGAGAAAGGAAAATAATCTTGCTGAGGGGTGATAAGAGACTAGTATTCAGGAAGAGTTTGAAGGAAATTTAAAATAGTCTTGAAGTATTCTTTAGTCAAAACATCCCTATCAAGAAAGGGTGTAATAGCCAATACTTTTTCTAATTCCCCTTCAGTCAACACAAACTCTTCTGATTTCTTATCAACACTTAGAAATTCAGTTTCTTCCTCTTTGACGAGAACAATAATTATTTCAGATTTACTAGGTGATGAGTAAGAAAAAATTTTAGCTGAACCTAGGTTAACAACATCCACTTTATTTTCTAGGAGAGATGCTTCAACTTGAGATTTTTCAGCAGAATCGTTTGAAGCTATAACCTCTTTTGATTCTAAAGTAGATGAAGGTAACTTTTTCTTTGGAACGTATTTTTTGTGTACCTTCTTCACTGACTGAGATGTGGCTTCAACTGATCTATGTTTTCCTTTAGCATCTTTGATGATTTTTTTTGGGTCAGCAACTAGAGTCACAATTGGATATATATGATTCCTCCTTGTAGAAGGAGGTCTTGAATCCACTCTTTCTCTTTGTGGAGTCGCCAGGTGAACAAATTTGCAGTCTTCTTCAGTCACCAATTCTTGTTCACCATTAATAACTGTTTATCAACAATTCATATCAATATACTCGGTAGAAATACTTTGTTACAAGGCCTTCTTCTCCTGGCAGACGCACTAAAAGGTGTTGGTGCTAGAATCGACATTTGGATTGTAGCAAGCGCCTGGCCAGACACATCCTAAATTCTAAGGTAATTTTAATGATTTGTTTTATGGGGTTGGTAGATGTTATAAAATCTGATTCACTGAAAAGAGATTTCATTCAAATCCATAGTTCTACTAATGAGGGTATTGGAATCTGATGTGGTAGCAAAGTGCAAGTTTGTAGCCTATGAGGAGAGGAAAATGTGAGATATGAAAGGAAACAATAGGTTTTGTGAAACATAAATCTACTGCATTTAGTAGAAATTCAAAAAAGTAGCAGTTTGACAATATTCCATTGAGAGAAAGCTATTTCTAGTCTGATAAGATTCTCACTGAAATATCATGAAGAATAACTATCATGAATGATGCTATTCCACTATTATAACATTTATTTCACCAGGAATGCTCACTGTGAGACTAACAAAAACTGATAAAACACATAACATGTTTAAGAGAATGATAGGAACCCATAATAACGTAATTGTTTGCAAACTGTAACTGAAATAAAGGAGATATGGAAACACAAGTAAAGTAGACAATACACACAGAAAATTGGTAATAAGTCCTTAGTAGTATCATTCCATTTCATTCACAAAAATATTATAGATCATATGAGTCAAATTCTAAAACCATCAACCTTGAATTCATATCAGTTTGGCATATATATACAAAATATGATACTATCATCTTCCACAAAAAAAGGTAAATCTGTTTCAAAAGTTATTACAACCTCGCGCAAGAGGTGAGGCTTATCCCTTAATCTTAATTACAAAGTTCTATATTAAAAACAAGATAAACATCATGAAGGCATCATGAAGGTTGTCACTCTGAAATGGTTGTATGAGGTGGTAGCCTATTCGAAGACCACTCTCCTGTTTTGGTGCAACCAATCTTCAGCAAAAAGTGTAAAAATAGTGGGAGTGACATGTGGCTGTCTCCTTTTAAATGTGCAAAATAGAACGATGGTATTTCAGAGAAGGATGAATATAAGACACCTGGTAGCATCCATTGCAACTGAATAACCCCTCCACTTCATTTGTTTAATGTCACCATCATGATTCAAACCAAAAAGTAGCCCATTTCCATCACATGTTGATATTTCAAAATAATTTCTACCTTCGCAGAAAAGGTAGCTATATCCGAAAAACATGAAAAATTTACCCAAAAAGTTTCTCCAAGCCAGCCCTGTTCTTCATTCATGAAAGGTCTAGAATAGAAGCAAAGATTCTAATGGCCTCTGCTTTTGTTACCCTTTTATTAGACCTCTTTCTCTGTGCTTGGCTCTTTGACCGAGTTTTATTCTTCCTTTCAATTTTTTCTTTTGGGCTTTCTTCAATGTTGATAATTTCTTCTCTTATTTTAGGATTGGAAATCAACTTGTTGTTCAGCCTGAGTTTGTTTTTTGGCCTAGTATGAGGTCTTTTGACAAAGGTTTCTTAGGAGACCTTGCATTCTTCTGTTGTAGTTTCTTCTTGTATTCATCCATGAAAGACCTTAGGGTTTGGGGTTCCCTAGGTGAGTTACTGACATAAACTTCATCAACTGGTGATACTGCTGGTGTAGTAATAGGGTTTGCAACCTTTCTACTTGAGCTTTTGGTTAGCCTTTTGGCTGAGATAGAGGAAGGGTTAATTTGACAGAAGACAGATGAATGTACAGAGTTAGATGGTGGGCTGTGTGAAATAGGGGCAGCACTGGTTTGCTCATGGATGTCTTTCTTCTTTGGCCTACCTACCCTTATTCTGGAATTAATGTTGCCAAACCCTTCCTCTATTAAAACTTATCCCAATTAATTTCTTCTTCTTGAGATGATAGAAAATTAAAATTTTAATTAGCCCTCTGTGATACAAATTATGCAAGGAGTAATTTGGAATATTCTGTAGCTTGAGGGACATTTTAAGCAGAGATTTATAGAGAAAATAGGCTAGGTTTAGAGGTTTCTCTTTTGAGATGTGGGCAAGGAATCTCAACTGATAACAATGAACAGAAGAAAACCTCCCTTCGCATGTGATGCATTTTTGGACTGAGGTGATAACACGCCGCCACTCGGCTTTAAAACAAGAAACATGAGTAGTTGAATTCCATTTCATATTAGCATATTCAGGCTTAAGGTAAGAACTTACTTCTTTAGGCAACACTTTTCTTTTAAACCAACGTGCACCGGTTGCAGAAGTCTGGGTTGCACGAGATATTATAGCCTCGAAAATGCTGAATGTTTTGCTACTTAACCTGACTTTTTCACCATCGAAAGACTCAACGAAAGCTTGAGTTAGGGCCACGTTCTCCCCATAAATTTTTTGAAGGAATTTATACCAACCTGCAGATTTGAACTGTGAGTTTTCCCTTGCATCCACAAATATTGTATTAGCTGGCTCTGACCTATTAAAATTTCCTCCTTTCCCCATTTTTCCGATAGCTAAACTGCTCACAAACACAACTGTTGTTCTTTGGTTGCAATGTTGTCCACGAAACCTTAACTTTCCCGCTTTTAAAACTGAAACTGTGTAGAAATTTGAATAACTGATATGTTATCCACCGAGATTCTCTTGATCACACACTATTTTATCTTCATGCACAATACATAATCTCTTCTACCATTTATCATCACATGCGGAAATAAAATCAATTGCATGCACACATTAAAACCATAAAAATTCACACATATGAACACAATATGTAATGGGAAAGCTTAAAGCTAAAAACCCCCAACTATCTGTATATTATATATCTCATAGAGATCATGTAACAATCATAATACAAAGCTCCTCACAAGCTCTCATGCAATCTCCAATTGCTACACACTAATCAGGCCCGATCTTGCAAATCCATGCACCGATCTTTGCCAGCCTTTAGCTTGCCTCTACTGTGAAATCCCTGCTGAAGAATGGCTCTTGATGAGTTCGAATTACCCCAGCCTTGCTCACACAGTCTTTATAGGCATCTCTACTGAGTGTTGGATGCAAACCATGCATCACTTATAGTCACAACT
Organism: Pinus albicaulis; assembly: GCA_034641835.2. NCBI lineage: Eukaryota > Viridiplantae > Streptophyta > Pinopsida > Pinales > Pinaceae > Pinus > Pinus albicaulis. The sequence continues at coordinate 573,176,140 of CM076577.1, forward strand.
GATAGTCATACTTGCCCTTTCACCTATCTCTGCATTGGTCTCCACTGAAACTGTCCATGCACTGAAGTTAACTGCTGTATTCTTTAGTTGATTAATGAGTTTATAATTAGTGAATTAATTAATAATTAATTCACACCACTTTCACTAATTGTATCAATCAGTTAAACTAGATACAAATAGCTCAACTATGTTTAGATTAGTTAAACTGAACACAACTCCATTAACTTCCTCAATCAACTCCACCAAACTATGTCACATGAGTTCTAACTGAAGTATCCATGAAATAGCTCCACTTAACCCTCAGGAATAGTGTAATTCCTTCTGTCAGCTCCTGTGTCACATTTGTGCACTTAACTGAGGTTCTCCAAGAGAATACAATAATGTTTATATCCCAAATATTATTAAGAGCTAATAATATTCGACATATCTATTTTTAGACTGGCAATCTAAAAATAGATTCCGCCCAATATGTCTAAAAATAGAAATCCATATATTTTTCCAACTTGATCAACCATCCACAAATAGCATCCCGCAACTTATAGAACATGATCCATATGTCTAAAAATAGACATAGTCTAAAAATAGATTTTGCGACAAAAATCACCTGTGTGGCCCCCACCTAGTTTAGGTGATCACTTTCCAACTAGGATCAGGAATGATGTTTCAGGATGCCTCCTTCACCATTTCTTGTTGCAATCTTCAACACTCCCTCTCAACAAGAAAGGAATGTATTTGCATGTGACATGCAACTCCATGCATTCGCCCTGCAACCTTCACAAGCGCCATGCTACTCCATGCATCTGCTTTGCAACTCCTCTGAAACTGAATAGGCTCCAAAAAACTAAATCAATCTAATGCATCTATCAAAGTATTCGACCTCTGTTGGTACCAACTACACATGTCTTCAGGAACCACTGCGCTGTTGAACTCTTGCACCCATGCACTCTTGCACTTGCTGTCAACTCTGATCTGCGCTCTAGTATCCGACACTGTCACTTTGATCTACCTGCATCAATTCAACTGATCATGCTACTGCTGCGCTGTGGGAACCTCGTAGCCAGGTTCAATTCATGAGATCCACACCATCTCATGAATCCTACCCAGAAATCTCCTCTTGGGATTAATCATGCATGTCGCCCCACCTCTCACCTGGTGGTATAGCTGCATGCACTCCCTCTGCCCATCTGGCATGAAATTTCTTTGCATGAGTGTTTTCTTCCACTCCATGATCCTCATATTGTGGTTTCTCCACATCCCGAGGTTCACTCTTACCTGCATGCAAAACTTGCTCCCTCTCAAGCATCAATTGCATGGCTTTCTTGCACTTCCCATCAGTGGGAAGCTCCGTAGACATCCCATCTACTTCAAGTCTGTAGAGATTCTTTGTGCGAATCCCAACCTTCTTGACTTCTCCTTCCTCATCCACACTAATTCATACAATCCCAAGCTCATCCCTGCAGTGGAAAAGTTTTTTCAAGTATACCGGAATAGTGTCATTCTTCTCCATTTTTATTTTCCTAAGTTTATCCTAAAACTCAATCGCTTCAATGCTTTTGCAATTGCTCCAATGATCAATATCGCTCTGATACCATATAGAAATTTGAATAAATGATATGTTATCCATCGAGATTCTCCTGATCACACACTATTTTATCTTCATGCACAATACAAAATCTCTTCTACCATTGATCATTACATGCGGAAATAAAATCAATTGCATGCACACATTAAAACCATAAAAATTCACACATTTGAACACAATATGTAATGGGAAAGCTTAAAGCTGAAAACCCCAACTATCTGTATATAATATATGTCATAGAGATCATGTAACAATCATTATACAAAGCTCCTCACAAGCTCTCAGTACAATCTCCACTTGCTACACACTAATCAGGCCCGATATTGCAAATCCCATGCACTGATCTTTGACAACCCTTAGCCTGCCTCTACTGCGCAATCCCTGTTGAAGAATAGCTCTTGATGAGTTTGAATTACCCCAGCCTTGCTCACACAGTCTTTAAAGGCATCTCTACTGAGTGTTGGATGCAAACCATGCATCACTTATAGTCACAACTGATAGTCACACTGCTCTTTCACCTATCTCTCCACTGGTCTCCACTGAAGCTGTTCATGCACTGAAGTTAAGTTATGTATTATTTAGTTTATTAATGATTTTATAATTAGTGAATTAATTATTAATTAATTCACACCACTCTCACTAGTGTATCAATCAGTTAGACTAGATACAACTAGCTCAACTATGTTTAGATTAGTTAAACTGAACACAACTCGATTAACTTCCTCGATCAACTCCACCAAACTCTCTCACATGGGTTATAACTGAAGTATCAATGCAATAGCTCCAATTAACCCTCAAGAATAGCGTAATTCCTTCTGTCAGGTCTTGTGCCACATCTATGCACTTAACTGAAGTGCTCCAAGATAATAAGATAATGTTTATAGTCCAATATTATTAAGAGCTAATAATATTTGACATGCATCTATTTTTAGATCAACGCTCTATAAATAGACTTCGCCCAATATTCTAAAAATAGAATTTCATCTATTTTTCACATTTGAACAACCATCTACAAATAGCATCTTGCAACTTATAGAACATGATCCATATGTCTAAAAATAGACATAGTCTAAAAATAGACTTTGCGACAAAAATCACCTGTGTGGCCCCCACCTAGTTTAGGTGATCACTTTCCAACTAGGATCAGGAATGATGTTTTAGGATGCCTCCTTCACTGTTTCTTGTTTCAATCTTCAACACTCCCTCTCAACAAGAAAGGACTATCTTTGCATGCGACATGCAACTCCATGCATTCGCCCTGTAACCTTCACAAGCGCCATGTAACTCCATGCATCTTCTGCAACTCCTCTGAAATTGAATAGGCTCCAAACAAATATATCAGTCTGATGCATCTATCATCAAAGTCTTCAACTTCTGCTGGTACCAACTACACATGTCATCAGGAACCACTGCGCTATTGAAATCTTGCACCCATGCACTCTGCACTTGCTGTCAACTCTGATCCGCACTCCAGTATCTGACACTGTCACTTTGATATGCCTGCATCAGTCCAACTGATCATGCTACTGCTGCTCTATGTGGGCACCTCATAGCTAGTTTCAATTCATGAGATCCACACCATCTCGATGAATCCTTCCCAGAAATATCCTCTTGGGATTAATCATGCATGTTGCCCCACCTCTCACCTGGTGGTATCGCTGCATGCACTCCCTCTACCCATCTGGCACGAAATTTCTCTGCATGAGTGGTTTCTCCCACTCCATGATCCTCATCTTGTGGCTGCTCCACATCCTGAGGTTCACTATTACTTGCATGCAAAACTTGCTCCCTCTCAAGCATCAATTGCATGGATTTTTCGCGCTTCCCAACAATAGGAAGCTCCATAGACATCCCATCTACTTCAAGTTTGTAGAGATTCTTTGCTCGAATCCAAACCTTCTTGACTTTTCTTTCCTCATCCACACTAACTCATACACTCCGAAGCTCATCCCTGCAGTGGACAAACTTTGTCAAGTATACCGGAATAGTGTCATTCTTCTCCATTTTTATTTTCCTGAGTTTATCCTAAAACTCAACCGCTTCAATGCTTTGCAATTGCTCCAATGATCAATATCACTTTGATAACATGTAGAAAAAATTGAATAACTGATATATTATTCATCGAGATTCTTCTGATCACACACTATTTTAGCTTCATGCACAATACATAATCTCTTCTACCATTGATCATAACATGTAGAAATAAAATCAATTGCATGCCTGAAATTAAAACCATAAAAATTCACACATATGAACACAGTATGTAATGGGAAAGCTTAAAGCTAAAAACCCCCAACTATCTGTATATTATATATGTCATAGAGATCATGTAACAATCATAGTACAAAGCTCCTCACAAGCTCTCATGCAATCTCCAATTACTACACACTAATGAGGCCTGATCTTGCAAATCCATGCACTGATCTTTGCCAGCCTTTAACCTGCCTCTACTGCGCAATCCCTGCTGAAGAATGGCTCTTGATGAGTTTGAATTACCCCAGCCTTGCTCACTTTATAGGCATCTCTACTGAGTGTTGGATGCAAACCATGCATCACTTATAGTCACAACTGATAGTCATACTTTTCCTTTCACCTATCCCTAACACTTGGTCTCCTTTGGCTTGTCCATGCCCTTCCAAGTTAGCTGATGTATTCTTTAGTTGATTAATGAGTTTATAATTAGTGAATTAATTAATAATTAATTCACCACTTTCTCTCACTAATTGTCAATCGGATAAGCCCAGATACAAATAGCTCAACTATTTTTAGATTAGTTAAATTGAACACAACTCCATTAACTACTTCTACTAGCTCCACCAAACTTTGTCACATGAGTTCTAAATGAAGTCTCCATGCAATAGCTCCACTTAACCCTTAGGAATAGCGTAATTCCTTCTGTAAGCTCTTGTGCCACATCTGTGTACTTAACTGAAGTGCTCCAAGAGAATAAGATAATGTTTATATTACAAATATTATTAAGAGCTAATAATATTCGACATATCTATTTTTAGACTGGCAATCTAAAAATAGATTCCGCCAAATATGTCTAAAAATAGAAGTCCATATATTTTTCCAACTTGACCAACCATCCGCAAATAGCATCCTGCAACTCATAGAATATGATCGACATGTCTAAAAATAGACATAGTCTAAAAATAGACTGTGCGCCAAAAAATCAAAAATCACCTGTGTGGCCCCCACCTAGTTTAGGTGATCACTTTCCAACTAGGATCAGGAATGATGTTTCAGGATGCCTCCTTCACTGTTTCTTGTTGCAATCTTCAAAAAACTGTTTGCTGGAGGGATGGTCTCTGTTTACCTGTAGCATGCACAAAGGTCTTAGGTTGAGTGAACACTGAGCTCTCTTCTCTAATTTCACGCCTGTAATTATGACAAGGAGTAATGACATGTTTTGAAATAATTCAAAAACCAAATCCAGGTCATCCCACTAAGCTTCACACTCAATATTCTCATTAAATTTCAGATTCCTTGTACTATGAATCCTGCTTGTCCTAGGTGAAATAGCTATAGGTTAGTAGCCTAGGTAAACTAACTATTCATTAATAATAGTCCCCTTGGATTGAATAATAATTAATCTTAATTAAAAGAATAATTATATTCATAGCATAGGGGTCTTCAAATGATATTAAAATATGAATGATCCTTGCCTTTAAACATTCTCTTTGCTCCTATATACTTGATGAACAAATGTCCTTACCTTTTAATTGAGATAACCAAAATCTCAGTGAAATAGCTACACTTTTCACTGCGTGATATATATAGCTTTCATTTCTGAGAAATAGCTTCCCTTTATTGCATTACTTTTTTGACAATGAAATCACAATAGAGGTAGCTGTTATTTAAAACAAGGTGACTGTAACTTTATTATCCAAACGATGACTAGAATTCAACACTATCATAAGTTAAAATAGCGATTTCAACTTATTTTATGACTCTAAAACACTAATGACACATATTCACCTAAAAATACCTTGATTTTGGGACTCTTTTTCACCTTTGTTAGAAATGACTCAAACTTAGACATGGAATAGGACATTAAATTATTTTTTGAAAATAGTGACATAACGGAAATTACACCATTAACATTTCAGTGCTAACAGAGGTATAAAATGAAAATATTTAGGGTCAAAACTTTGTGAGCATAGCTCCCAACCCCACATCGTTATTCTACACAAGATTTCCAATGGTGTGAAAATCACTTCAAACAAATTTCAAATGTAGAAGTTATGTCTCTTGCAATTTGACCTATCATGCTGACCATCATGCTATGAATGGATGCCATGTCAACTCCCATTACTTACACATGTCGGGCTAATCAAGTGCATACTTTCAAGAAGATTCTAGAGGGTCCAAGTCCTTATCAATAATTGAGTTTGAGGCATGCAATAACCCTAATTGTAATCTTAGACAACTATTAAGCTACATTGAATATTGGGCCACCCAGAAATGAAGGGGTTCCACTCCTTTTGCATTGTTTTTTTTCCAAAAATGTGCAAATAATCTAGGAGTTTGATGTTAAATATTAACAGAGGAGGTAGAAGATTATGTAGTATATATTCAAGCCATATTGTCCATGGAAACTCCATAGTTAGTGCCCCTTTCTTTGTATATTGATTTTATAACTAAGAAAAAGAGAGTAAATCATATGCCTCACATTACAGCTAGGTTTGATTCCTTATTAGGTTTCTTAGGTCACATCTTGTGTTTATTTATGACGATGATGTGTTTATTTGATTGTTCCTTTCATTTACTTTTAGTTATTTCCATAATTTTGAGCACTACACTAGTATATTGAATTTGATATCTAAGGAAATAAATAACATAATAATAGATCTAGAATATTGTAAGGTCTGTTGTGATGAAATTTTCCGAATGGAATATCCATGAAAATTTATAGGTCATGTTAGTATTAGAGAAGTGTTCTTTTAGAGTTTGTGGGAAGTTGTAGGACCTAGGAATTAGCTTAATAAGGAAGTCTTAGAACCCTTGCCACAATGTAGGAATCCACTAATAACAAGCCTCAAGATAAGTCAAATGATATGTTTTTAAATATGGAAGAACAGATAACCGATATCTCTTGCAACATGAATCTAATCGAGAACAATTTTGGACCTTTCGGGTAGGTTGGTGGTTCAACTTAGGAATTTTGATAGATGAGAAATAAACAAGTAATGAAGACATAGAAAACTAACTGAAAATGGGTTAGAGAAAGAGAAACCACGTTTCATTATCCCCACTTATTTACAATATTTGTTTAAAAAAAAATCAAAAGTGTACATCAAACCATACCAAGGTGAGATTAGTGTTGTTAAATTCAATCACTAGTTCCAATAGTTAGAAGTTTATTTCAATACCCATAATAAAGAAAAAGAGAAAAAAATTTCATTTCCTTGAGTAAAATTATAAGGTCCCACCCTAACTTGGTGGGAAAGCACCATGAAGACACTTAGGCTAAAGGGTGATCCCCCAATGATTTATTGGGATATTTTTAAAACCCTCATTGAGTTCTATTTATACCCTTTTGGGAATCTAGAGGACTAGCAGATCCATTGGAATCACTTAAGTAGAGGCAAGGGGAAATCATGCAAAATTACACCATCGAGGTTAGAAAAATGGTGATTATGAATGGTATATCTCCCAAGAACCTATACATACTCCTCAAGTATATATGGGCTATACATAATGATTTATGGAAATAAGTGATGCTCTTTAAACCTAGGACAAGTGATGAGGCTTATATGAAAGTATAGTACCTAGAGAATATAGGAAATAATAAAGGAAAAACAAGTGGTTCCAAGAAAACATACCACCAAGATGCTTCCAAGGAGGATAATAAGTGGAAATGAAAGGACACGAATACAATAGCCATCGCACATTATGGCAAGGGTCCAAATAACCAATGCATCCATTTTAATATTGATGGCCACATCGAATATAAAATTTGGATCCTTCATCCATAGTTGAATCCAAAGTAATATAAAAATGATGCCAAGAAGAAGAGCCTACTATCCCTGAAATTGGGAAACTAGATATAGAGAAACTTAGATGTATATGGAAATATTATCTACCCTATAATGTAGAGGGGCGAGACCAGTGTAGCTTGCAACAAAAGGAAAATAAGGAGACGAATAAGCTCTTCCATATTAATATCTAAGTAAAAAGGAAAATGGTGGATGTTATATTTGATTTTGATTCATGGGCCAACCTCATAGTAGAAGATATGGTTAGTATACTTGAATTTCAAGTTCATGATCATCTTAACCCATATACATTAGGATAGGTAATTAAGGGCATAAAGCTCAATCTCATTGAACAATGTAAGATCAAATTTTTTATAAGCTAAAACTATGTCGATGAAATGGAGGTAAATGTAGTACCACTTAATGTGTGTGGAGTGGTTTTTGAATCCCCTACATCTATATGAGGGATGTAATTTTCACAAGGAGAGAAAACTAGTACCCCCTAATTAAGGACAAGAAGCCTTTCATTATTAATGCACACAAAGGTAAATCCGAGATCTCTTTGGTAAGTTATAACCAAGCCAACAAATTTATTAGTTCTAGTATGGGTTTTGTATTACTTTTCTTATGATGAATCAATAAAAAGTGAATGCATCTCTAGAGGGATGTATTAAATATAAAAAATGTCAATTGAAGGAGTTCTTATAGGCATACATGTAAGTGTTTTAAGAACCTAAAGGGTTACCACATAATAAGGAAGTGGAGGATGATATGTAGTTTTTCCTTGATTCCCCATTGCCAAATTTTGGGTTACATAGATATTCCATCTTGGAAGTAGATGAATTGAAGAAACAATTGCTAGAAAAGGGAGTAATTTGATCAAGCACCACACCTTGTGGGCCAACTATCATCATAAAACCTAAGAAGGATGGGAAGGGTTGGTGAATGTCTATTGAATATATGGATTTGAATAATATCACCCTTAAAAAGAAATACCCTTTTCCTAGGATTGGAATTTTGTTAGATTAGTTGCAAAATTCCAAGTACTCCACCAAGTTGTATCTCAAATTAGGATACCACAAAGTATGATTTAAAGAAGAAGTGTTAAATTGTGAAACTAGGGAAAATTCAACTTTGGACAACTCATTTTATGGAGATAATTATTGAATTGAATTCCTCTTTTTGAGAGGATCAAAATTGACCTAAGGTTCACTGAAATTAGACAAGAGAAATATGTTTTCGAAGTGAAGCTCACACATGTGAAATTGTCAAGGTCAACCACACCATCATGTAGGCTCATGAAGCCCAAGAGAAATGCCTTTTTACCCACATTAACTTATATAAATAAGGGTAACCTCCAACCTCATTTGGCATCATCACAATCTTCCCTTTCCTCAGCTGATTGGGTCATACGAGTTGCAGACAACCTATTCTTCTCTCACTTATGTCGATTTCAGGAGGTAGTTTGACTAAGCTTTGTTAGGTCCCTATAATGATAGTTTATTCCCATTATTTTTATTGTTAGTGTAGCCCCCTATTTTTTTGTGGTCCTCATGTATCCCCCATGTTGTTATTTTTGTGCCCCATAGAATCCCACTATTGTTATTGTTGTGCCCTTAAATTATTATTGTTATGTAGGCTTTGATTATATTGTGACCCCTTAGACTCCTATATATGCCAAGGAGGTCTTATCATTTGTATAATCCAAGATTTGTTAATTTATGTAATTTAAAGGAGGTTCCCCTCTTGAAGAGGACAAATTTTAAGTTATTTATCTATATTTTTTATATTCTTTGAGCTGGTTGCATAACATTTGGTATCAAAGCCTTGGATTCTAGGGTTTTGCTTCTTCAAAAAGGTTATATTGGAATTTTTTATCTAACTTTTTTTATATGAATATTCATAAGCTGAAAGTCAACCACGTGGAGTTTAAATATTGGTGAACCTTGTGTACAAATTTCAGATCTTGGTTCACTATATTTTTGGAGATAGGATCCAAGGAATCTAGGGCTTTTGCAGGATTTAGAATTCCATCTCAAACATGTGAACTAGGAAAAATCATCATAACTTTCTCTCTGAGCATAGGATTTGAATTTCATAAAAATTTACTAAAAATGGATGGAATTTTGTTTTTTGGGCATCATTTTTAGGGTTGAAGGTTGAAACAATGACATGTGGAACTCCATACAAGTTTTCTCTACTAAGCAAGTCTATAATTAGGTCATCGTGGGAGATTGAACATAAATATTTCTTGAAGAATCCAATATTAGTATGAATTGTGGGGTTGGAAATAAAACTCATAGGGATACCATAGGAAGGAATTTTATACCTTAGAGATTTGAAATTACAGAGATACAACAATTTCAATATTGAGCTCCTAAAAGGCAAGAAAAAGGTGTGTATTGTTTAAAAGCATTTGCATAAATTTTGTTTGAAAAATAAGTTTGAAGTGATTCAAAGGGCATAGTGAAGCATATATATAATTTTTTGATTTCGAAATGCCTTCAAACAAAAAAATGGACACACCTAGTAAGAAACCATAAATATCTACTATGAAGCATGAAGAAGAGGAAAAAATACAATATACTATATCAAATTTACGTGAGCAAGTGAAAATTTTTTTCTCTCGCAAAGAGTAACCAAAAATGAAATGGAAGCTAAGATGGATGGTTTAAAATAAGACATGGAAGGATTAAAAGCATCAATAGAAGGTTTTAAGGATGGACTAAAATTATACCTGGAAGATTTGAAGGAATGTTTGACAAATTTGGTACAAGAAATGCTTCCTAATGGCGAAAAGGTATTCCATGAAATTCATGATGAGAATAAAAGGAATGTTAATCATGATTTTAGAGACTCTAATGTTGGGTTTAAGAACCACCACATTCCAAATATTGATATGAGGAAGTTTGATGGAAAGGATCTGGTAACATGGATACTGCAGATGGAGCAATATTTTGATCTCATAAACCACTTGTCACTTGGTCAATTTTTACGAAGGAAATGATAGCACATCATGAGGATAAAAATAGAAAAACCTTATTTATCTAATTGATAAATCTCAAAAAAAAGGGTTCAATGGAGGAGCACATTGAGGACTTACAAAAATTGAATATTACGGTAATTGATATTCCAAAGGAGAATAGGATTTATGTCTTCATAGGGACTTTGAAGGATAACATCCAACATGAGGTTCACCTTTGGGAACCTGATTCATTGGAGAAGGCATTCAAGGTGGCAAGAAACATTGAAAGCAAAATTATGTAAACAAGGAAGTCTACCACTCACAATTGTAAATATGGAAGTGTTGCTTTTCCTAGCCTTCCATAACCTACAAGGTTGATGCCACAACAATTGGAGGAAAGAAAAGAAAAATGGATTTGTTATAGTTGTGATAGAAAATACACTAAAGGTCATAAGTGTGGTGAGAAGAAATTATTATACATAGATTGTGAATAGGAGGAAGAAAAGGAACAAGAAACATCAAAAGAGGAGGATAAACACTAGGAACCAACCCTTGAGAAAGAATAAATGAAGCTGAACATATCTTGCAATGCATTGGGAAGAATTAACACTCCTCAAATGCTCAATATAGAAGTATATATCAAGAAGAAATATATAATAGTGTTGATTGATTCAGGTAGTACTCATAATTTTATTCATTGTAAGATAGCCAAGGAATTGAATTGCTTCCTATATCCAACACCAAAGTGTCAAGTGATGGTTTCAAATGGAGGAACCATAAATTGCTCTAAAATTTGCCATAATATCAAGCTAACCATGGGGGAATATGTATTTAATAGTCTAGTTCTTTCCATTCCAATGAGTAGTGCTGATGTTGTACTAGGAGTCTAATGGTTACAATCTTTGGGGACAATAGCTTTTAATTTTCAAGAATTTTTCTTGAAATTTTTTGGGAAGTAAAGGAAATTGAATTAAGGGTTATCGCAGGAAACCATGAAATATAATTAGATCTAATGGCATGACAATAATTTTTAAGAAAGAACAATAAGGCATAATTGTACAATTATGCTCACTAGAGGTTCAAACATCAAAACCATCTATTTCGTCATATCTCCATAAAGTCTTAAACAAAAATTCCAAGGTATTTGAGAATCCAAAAGGCCTCCCACCTATTCGCTATCATGATCATGCTATTCATTTGATACTAGGAAATGTTCCTCCAAACATAAGACCTTACAGATATCCATATTCCCAAAAGAGTGAAATTGAATGTATGGTTGCTGAAATGTTAGAGGTTGGTATAATTCAACCTAGACAAAGTTATTTATCTGCTCCAGTAGTATTGGTGCACAAGAATTATGGATCACGGTGTATGTGTCCGAATTATAGGGAGCTCAGCAAGCTCACTATTAAAGATAAATTTCCCATTCTTGTCATTAATGAATTGTGGGATGAATTACATGGAGCAATTTACTTCGCCAAGCTGGATATTTGTTTAGGATATTATCAAATTATAATGAAGATTGAATACATTCTGAAAACAACACTTAGAATTCATGAGGGTCATTATGAATTTTTGATCATCCCTTTTGGCCTTACTAATGCACCTTCGACATTTCAAGGTTTGATGAATTCCATTTTCAAACCCTTCCTTAGAAAATTTGTGTTAGTATTTTTTAATGATATACTAATGTACAACAAGTCTTGGAAGGATCATGTTCAACACGTTGATAGGGTCCTCAAACTATTGGAGGAGAAACAATTATATGCAAAAACCTCCAAATGTTTCTTTGGAGTATAGGAGGTGGAATATTTGGGCCATATTGTATCTCATGAGGGTGTTAACGTAGACCCTAACAAAATTAAAGCCATCAAGGAATGAAAAATCCCCACAATCATAAAACATCTTCGAGGATTTCTCGAGTTGACATGGTATTATCACAAGTTTTTTAAGAATTATGGGATAATGATAGTACCTTTAACAACATTATTGAAGAAATATGCATTTTCTTGGATTCGAGAAGCAACTAAGGCCTTTGAAAATATTAAAGAGGAAATGTTCCAAGCACAGGTCTTAGCTACCTCTGACTTCACAAAAACCTTTATTGTGGAATGTGATGCCTCTTGAAATGGAATTGGTGTTGTTTTAACATAAGAAGGAAGACCCATTGCTTTTGAAATTTCTCCAATCAAAGGAAAGTATTTACACAAACCCATTTATGAGAAGGAAATGTTGGAAATACTACATGCCTAAAGCAATGGAGACCTTACCTAATGGCAAGAAACTTCAAGGTAAAAACATATCATGACAGTCTGAAATAAGACTATCACCTTTTGGAACAAATATTGTCTTTAGAAGAGCAACAAAAATGGGTCACAAAGATGTTGGGTTATGACTTTGAAATCATCTACAAAAAAGGGAAGAAAAATGTTGTTGCAGATGCACTCTCAAGAAAGGATGAGGAGGTGGAATAATTTCTTTGTGCCATTTCTATTATCCAACCTGATTGGATAACTGAAGCAAGGAATGAATGGAAGAATGGTGAAGAGGTGTGGACACTCATTCAAAAGTTGCAGAAACATCCCTTTAAATTTGATACATTTAGCTAGAAAAATGGTTAATTTAGGATACAAATATCACTTATATCTTTGTAAGAATTCCCAACTCAAGAAAAATGTTCTTTTGGAATTGAACACCTCCCCCTTAGGAGTGCACTCAGGATTTTTAAAAACTTACCACAAGGTCAAGAAGGAAACTTTTTGGGATGGCCTTAAATCTAATATTCAAAAGTTTGTCTCATAATGTTTGGTTTTCCAACAAAATAAAGTTGAGACAATTAAGACTCTGGGTTTGTTACAACCTTTAGCCACTCCAAGTCAACATTGGGAGGAGCTATCAATAAATTTTATCACAAGTTTACCCAAGTTTGAAGGAAAGAGTGTCATCATGATGGTAGTTAATAGAATTTCCAAGTATGCACACTTTTGTGCATTATCTCATCCTTTTATTGCCAATACAGTTGCTACTAAATTTATGGAAAAAATTAAAAAGCTACACGGAAACCCAAAGATTATTGTAAGTGATAGAGATCCTATTTTTACTGGAAATTTTTGGATGAAATCATTTTCTTGTCTTGGTACTCAATCAGCCCATAGATTATCTTATCATACTCAATTTGACAGGAAAACTGAGATAGTGAACAAATGTTTGGAAGGATATGTTTTTTGCCTTGTATATAATAAGAAAAACAATGGGTCAAGTGGTTACTTCTAGCTTAATGGTGGTATAACACTTCCTTCCATACTGTAGCAAAAATGACCCCATTTGTGGCACTTTATGGATATCCTCCACCATCCATCACATCATATTTAAGAGAAAATTATAAGGTTCAAGTAGTGGAAGATCACATCGAGCATCAACAAAAAGTTATCCAACTCTTAAAGGATAACCTCACTTTGGAAAAAAATCAATTGAAACAATAGACAAATTAACATCACAGTAAAATAAGTTTTGATGTAGGCGACTATGTATTTGTACGACTACAACCATACAAACGAATGTCCCTAAAGAAAGCTAAGAAGGATAATAAATTATCACCCAGGTACTATGGTCCTTACAAGGTTTTGAAAAGGATTGGTACTATGACATACAAATTAGAGCTTCCTACATCTTCCTGAGTACACCTAGTTTTCCATGTTTCATGCTTAAATTTTTTTATTGGTGACAAGTTTCCAGTTCAAACAGTGTTTCGAGAACTTGACGAAGAAGGAAAAATCATATTTGAGCCTGAAGTAGTCAAAAAAAAAAGGACCCGACAACTATGAAGTCAATTAATTTTAGAGTATCTCATTAAGTGGAAGAACTTACCTATTGGAGACTCCACATAAGAGGATGATAATTTTATATAGAAACATCCAGAACTACTCAAGTGCTGAGGAAATTTTTTTTTTGAAGGAGAGGGGAATGTTAGATCCCTATAATACTAGTGTATTCCCCTTATTGTTATTGTTAGTGTAGACCCCTAATGTTATTGTTGTGCTCTTACATTATTATTGTTATGTAGGCTCTGATTATATTGTGACCCCTTAGAATCCTATATATACCAAGGATGTGTTATCATTTGTATCATCCAATAATTGTTCATTTGTGTAATGTAAAGTAAGATTCCCGCTCGAAGAGCATAAATTTAAAGTCGCTGGTCTATTTTTTCTTCTGTTCTTTAAGCTGGTTGCATAATAGGCATTGACTTTTTGTTTCAGTTGAATTTGACCAATGTTGACTGAGGCATCTTTGACATGTTTTGACTGTGATTTTTGGAGGATAAACTCTATTTCAGCATGCCACATTTATTGGCACATAAATCAATATTTTCGAGGCACGTTGACCTACGTTGACCGCAAGGTTGGCTTCAGGTTGATTGATTTTGACTGTTGATTTGTTGACTATTTTGGGCTTACTTGTGACTAGCAAGGAAGTTTGAATTTGATTTCTTTTGACTAAGCTCCAAGTGGACTGTTTGTTGCGACATTGAACATTGTTGACTTTTTGGTTAAGGTTATTATTGTCTGGAAGCAGAATAATGTTATTTTGACAAGGATATTTTGGATAATGTATTGGTGCACTTTATCGTCAAGTCAAAATTGAATCTGAATTCATCATTGTACAATATTGGATTCACTCTATGTTGAACAAATTTCTCCCTAAAATTAACTAAATTTTGGTGTTCTCTTGTATTGGATTGTCTTCTCCATTTTACTATTTATGTTCTATCTATAATTATTGTCAATGTGAAGGGTTAATGTGGCTACTATTGGAAATTAAAGTGGAAATTATCATTGGGCTAATAAAAGGAAAATGAAGTAATTTTTGCAAGCATAGAACATACCATTTTTATCTAAAATTAACATGGGATCAGAGCTAGGTTAGGACAAGCCCAAGCAAGAGAGAAAAGTAATCACTAAGATATTTGTTGGAAAAATACTATTGAACAAGTCTCCATGGCTTCTACATATTACTTCAAGACTAAGGATAAGTTGAAGGACAAATTTAACTAATACATGGAACATGAATTTGGACCTGACTCTGGAAGAGCATGAAGTATTGGACTATGTGTAAGGAAAAGTGGTGGAGCCTCCTTCAAATGCACTTGTTTTTGTGAAAAAAAAAGTATTTAAAAGTCGAGGTCAAAGCAAAGAAAATTATGATTAAATTGGCATTGAAAATAATTTGGTTGCTTATATTTGTGATATGGGAACCTCTAAGAAAATATATGATAAGTTGGTTGGGATGTTCAAAGTGAAAAATGAAAGTCAAATTCTCTTTCTCAAAAACAAGTTGAAGGATATCAAGATGGATAAAGGGGAGTCTATCTAATCCTACTTCAGGAGAATAACTAAAATAAAGAATGACTTGCTATCTATTAGAGAAGTTATTGTTGATATGGAACTCACTGTCATTTCTATTGGAGGTCTTTTAATACCTTGGGATATATTTAAAACCACCATTCTCAACAATGACAAGATACCTGGGTTTGATGGGTTATTGGATAGATGTACTCAAGAGAAAGCAAGGATTATGGAGAGAGATAAATTGAACAATGGATATGAACTTGCCTCTTTGTCTACACATGATAAGAGGAAGAATGATGTTGGTCCAAGGATACATGGTCAAGGATCTAAGAATGGATTCAAAGGAATAGGAAAAGGAAGATACTAAAATTGAAACAGGTCTGACCACTATGATAAAGAGTGTCCTCACAAGAAAAATACTCCAAGGGATGACAATAACAACATCAACAATTTCAAGGGAAATGGAAATTAAAGGAAAAATAGGTACAACAACAAAGGAAAGAGGAATGCTCTCGTTACTCGAGAAGGAAATAATTAACCTCCAAAGAGGACAAGAAATACCAGGTATGATGAAAGTAATGTTGTAGGAAAACAAGATGAGTTTTATCTTATTTCTTCTCTATCTATTACCTCTCTTCTGGATACTTTGGATAATTGGTTGATTGATAGTGGAGCCTCAAGGAACTTCACTGGATACAAGTAGGCCCTCTCAAATTTGGTTGAGAGGAAAAAGAATCTAAACATTATACTGGGAGGTAATGCCACATACCTTGTGAAAGGATAAGAACTGTCACACTTCACTTGAATATGGTCAAACTATACATCTATAAGAAGTGTTGTATGTTCCCAATTTGAAGAAGAACCTAGTGTCTATTTCTACGATGGAAGACAAAGGCTTCAAGGTACCATTCATTTATGGAAAGTTATGTATATGGAATAGAAACCCTGAAGATACGGTTGATGGACTCTATCAAGTTGGTGTAAGTCCTTTGGGAGCTTTGGTGAGTGATACTTCTCTTCAATTTGAGCTATGTCATCAGAGGTTTTCCCACTTACATTAAAAAGCATTACATGGGGTAAGGAATATGGTCACAGGGATGCCTGAGTTTGATATGAACCATGAAGGAGTTTGTCAGGGTTATGCATTTTGGAAACATAGAAAGGGACCATTCCATTCTAGTGAAAGCAAGACAACTGATATTCTTCAATTGGTCCATTCTGACTTGTCTTGAATATTTCTCGTAACTTCATTAGGAGGATGCATATACTATGAAATATTTGTGGATGAATTATAAAAAAAAATGGATCTATTTATTGAAGAGGAAGGATGAAGTGTTCAAATGGTTTCATTATTTGAAAGCATTGGTGGAAAATCAAATAGATAAGAATATCAAGACGTTAATGATTGAAAATGGAACCAAATATGAATCCAATGAATTCAATGAATTTTGCAGAGAGGATGACATTAAGAGGGAGAAAACTGTTCCATACACTCTTGAGTATAATGGTGTTTCTAAAAGAAAGAATCGAACAGTTATGGAAACCACCTGTGCCATTACCTATGATCAAGGTCTACCAAAATTATTGTGGGGAGAAGCTTCCAACACTACTGTATATGTTCAAAATAGGAGCCTGAGGAATTTTTCACTGGTAAGAAACTTGATGTTTCCCATTTTATAATTTTTGGTTTCCCTATATATTTTCATGTTCCTAAATAGAAAATGAATAAGTTGTAAGCTTCCGAGAAAAAAAGGTATATTCGTTGGATATAGTGAAAATTCAAAGGCATATAGAATATATGTACTTGGTCAAAGATATGTGGAAGTAATTAGAGATGTTACCTTTGATGAAGACATTTCCCTTGGGAAATTCAAAGATATCCCCATCTCAAGGAAGGATGATGATGATGCTGCCAAAAAAAATATGAACCTCTAATGATGAGCCTATACCCAACGTTTATGACCTGATGAATCCTATTGATACACCTCTTGGTGATTCCTATACATCAAGTAAAATACCTCTATGGCTCAAGGGCACTCTTGAATATGTTGAAAAAAAATCCACTCCTTGAGGGACATTTCATGAAAGTAAGAAGCTGAACATGTATCAAGGGTACTTGGTTGCCATGAATATTATTGTTCAAGTTGAGCCTTGCATGTTCGAAGAATTTGTAAAGAAACAAGTATGGAAGGATGCGATGAGTGAGGAATATGAATCATTCATGAAGAATGATATTTGGGACGTGGTGCATGACCCACAGATAAATCTGTGGTCACTTCAAAATATCTTTACAAACTTAAACATGGATATTATGGAAGTGCTGAAAAATATAAGGCTAAGTTCGTAGCTCGTGGCTTCTCTCAAAAGGAAGGAGTGGACTATGATGAAATATTTTCACTAGTTTCTTCATATACCACTATCTTAAATATAATTTCTCTTGCTGTAGGTCAGGGGGGGAGCCTACATCATCTGGATGTCAAGACTTCCTTCTTGCATGGATCACTTAAAGAGGAAGTCTACTTGGAACAATTGTAGGGGTTTGAAATACAATATCAAAGGACTAATGTGGAGGTTGAAGAAATCACTCTATGAGTTAAAGAAAGCCCCTAGGGCTTGGTATTAAAAAATTGATAAATATATTATTTAGCTGTGATTTACTAGAAGATATGTTGATCCAAACCTATGCTTCAAGGTTGAAAATGACATGCCAATTACTTTGGTACTTTATGTTGATGATCTCTTTCTGACTGGTGCAACCCTCTCATTTTTCAATTAAAGAGAGAGTTGACTTCTGAATTTGAGATGAAGGACCTAGGATTGATGCATTACTTCCTAAGATCAGACGTCTAGAAAAACCTAGGAGAAATTTTACTTCTCAATGAAAATATATTGTGAAGTTATTAGAAAGATGTGGGATGGTGAAATGCAAGTTTTTGTCTACTCTGAAGGAACTCAACTTCAAGAAGCTATGTGGAAGTGTTGTTGGTCTCGAATTGGAAAATATTTCTGAATATATATAGCTTGTGGGGGCCCTGATGTTCTTGGTAAATTCCCGACCAAACATATGCTTCACTATAAACACTTTGAGACAATTTATGGTTGAGCCTCATCCCATACATTGGGTTGCTGCTAAGAATCTCTTAAGATATATCCGTGGAACTATCAACTATGGAATGAGATACATTGTCAGGAATTTGGGGCTCCATGGATATTTTGATGATGACTAGGCTGGTAGTGTGGTGGATAGAAAGAGCACATCAATGTTGCTTCTCTTTGGGATTTGCTTCAATTTATTGGATGACTAGGAAGCATAAATCAGTAGCTCTAAGCACCACAGAGACTGGATATATTGCAGCTAGTATGGCCTATTGTGAAGTTGTTTGGTTGAGGAAGCTCTTTAGTGAGCTATTTGAGCATGCGATGGATATCGCCATTATCTATTGTGATAACTAGAGTGGGATTTGGATTTCAGAGAATCTTGTGTTCCACGACTGATCCAAGCACGTTGATATGAGGTACCACTTTATCTGAGATATGGTACAACAGGGAGCAATAAGGCTCCAACACATCAAGGCAGATGAGAAAATTTCTTACATCCTCGTGAAGCCCTTGGCGAAGGTCAAATTCTTAACCTGTCGAGAGAAACCTGGAGTCATGGA
This sequence comes from Pinus albicaulis, assembly GCA_034641835.2. Lineage (NCBI taxonomy): Eukaryota > Viridiplantae > Streptophyta > Pinopsida > Pinales > Pinaceae > Pinus > Pinus albicaulis. The sequence goes on from CM076577.1 coordinate 573,195,675, forward strand.
AGAACCCTCCCATGAGGGTCCCACTTGAGTTGGAAATTGAGCTCTGGGAGCTCCTGGGGGCTTGGGGTACTTCTTGGAGCTATGTGCAACCATAGGGTGAGTGGTTCACCTTCCCCTATAGGTACACTGGGTATAGTGTGAGTGGTTCACCTTCCTGTGTGATACCCCATACTGATATATGTGAGCATAGGGTGAGTGGTTCACCTTCCCCTATGGCCAATGACACATGCATATGATGAGCAGTTCAACTTCTCCTATGGAATATGATCAACAGGATGAGTGGTTCACTTTGTCCTGCATATGCCCCAACATACATCCTACCCTTGCAGTATGGGAATCATGGGAAGTACCTCTCATTTGGCCAATGAGTTAGGAAAAGTGGATAGGGACCATAGCACTACAAATGGATGCATCATGTACTGTCATACCCCCCTATATCTATGATGCATTATGTTCAACAACTTGACCATTCAGGATCAAGTCTATTTGGTGTTCTATCCCTAGTTATGTGTACTCACTTTTTTCAGTGGATAGTGGCAAGGTCTTGTGACTCACTTTCGAAATAATTCTTATTATCTATGTAAATATTCAAAAGAGATGAGATGAGATGCAGAGATGGTACAATATGACAAGATGAAATGATGATTGATGGTCAGATATTGGCAAGTGGAATTCTCCCTAGTTGAGAGGGAGTGTTAAATTGTGAAACTAGTGCCAAATTCCACTTTGGATAACTCATTTGATGGAGATAATTATTGAATTTAACTCATCTTTTAGAGAGTAACAAAATTGACCTAAGGTTCACTGAAATAAGACAAGGAGAAATGTGTTTTTGAAGTGAAGCCCACACATGTGAAATTGTTAAGGTCAACCACACCATCATGTAGGCTCATGAATCCTAAGAGACATGTATTTTGACCCACATTGACTCATATAAATAAGAGTAACTTCCAACCTCATTTGGAATCATCAAAATATTCTCTCTCCTCATCTGATTGAGCCATACAAGTTGCAGACAACCTATTCTTCTCTCACACATGCTAATTTTAGGAGGTGCTTTGACTGGGCATTGAATTTTTGTTTAAGTTGAATTTGACCAACATTGACCAAGGCTTATTTGACCTATTTTGACTATGATTTTTGGAGGATAAACTCTGTTTTAGCAAGGTACATTTATTGGCATAGAAACCAATATTTTTTTGGCACTTTGACCTGCGATGACTGCAAGATTTTTGATCGCGGGATTGACTTCAGGTTGGCCGAGTTTAACTGCTGATTTTTTGACTGTTTTGGTCTGAATTTTACTTGTAAGGAAGGCCTAATTTGACCAAATTTTATCAAGATCTAAGTGGAATGTTTTCTACTGCATTTACCACCATTGACGTTTTGGTTAGGGTTGTTGTTGACTGGAAGAAGAACACTATTGTTTTGGACAATGTATTGGTTCACTTTATTGTCAAGTCAACCTTGAATTTTACTTCATCATTGTCTGTTATTGGATTCTCTCTCTACCGAACAATTGATAATAGATAAGAAGAAGGATTAAGGGTTTCCCCCTTGTGGCGTTTGTCCCTGACATTAGCCAAATTTTGGTGTTCTCTTTTCATGGCTTGTCTTATCCATTTTAATGTTTATGTTCTATCTACAATTACTCTCTATGTGAATGTTTAATGTGATTGCTATTGGAAATTATCATTGGGATAATAAAAGGACATTGAAGTAATTGTTGCAACCATAAAAAATACCATTGTTATTTAAAATTAACAAGACAACGCCTAGAAAATTACCTGCAAGATATTAAGGCAAGTTCTATAGTAAAATTTATGCAATTGATAAATAATGTATTATATCCATTTTTAAATTCTTTTTTGATAGTGCGCTTAGATTATATATTGGTTTATAGATATAATTGGGAAGAACATATCTCACATCTCTTGTAGGCGTTAGAGACACTGAAAAATCATTATATACTAGCTAACCTTAAGAAATGTTAGTTTTCTTAGCCATCATTGGTGCTTTTGGGGTACGCCATTGGTAACGGGGAAATCAAGATAGAAACTATGAATATGCGGGTCATTCTCAAATGACTAGTTCTTACCACATGGGATTCACCTTGTTGACCAATGTCTTATCATGTTCATTAAAAAATGGGGGTTTTAAAATTGTGAAAAGTAGTCAAAATATTATAAGTGTTCTGGAAGGTGACTAGTGAGAGATGTGGGGTATAGGGGGATTTATAATAAAGGGTATATGTTAAAATTAAGGGGTATCTAGTAAAAATAAGATATATATATATATTGGAAAGATGTATTGTGGGGGTAGGGGGGGGGGTTCAACAAAAGGATTTTGGGAGACATTTATTAATGTATTGTGGGGGGAGGGGGGGGGGGGGTTCAACAAAAGGATTTTGGGAGATATTTATTAATATGGTGAAATTATAGGTATTATTTAATATCCCACAAATGTGTGTGCTATGTTGTAGGATCACTAAATGGAGACCTTGTGGATCCTACTAATATCACTAAAGTTAGAATCATTTTTTGGGAAGAAAAATACCTATAGACTTTTATAGCATCTTTTTAAACTATACTTGTGCCACTTCGTGCCATAACGACCAATGTTAAGAGTTTCAAGTGGAGGAAGAATTCATATAATGATTTCAATTAGTTGAAATGGAAGGCTAGTTAAGTGCTAGTTCTTCCATTGTATAATTTATATTAATTTCAAAGTGGATATGAATGAAAGTGGATATGATATGGAAGTAGTCTTGATGTAGGGAGGTATGCCAATACATTATCGTTCTAAAATATTGAAGTTTTGAACTAGCCAACATATGATAAGAGACTCTACAACTTGGTTAATGTCGTTAAGAACTGGAAGAACTATCTAATGGGAAGATAAACCATTATCCACACTTATCGTTAACCACTAAATTATTTGTAGGCAAAGAGTAAGCTTCAATAAACCATACATTGTAAATGGATGGGGTTTTTAAAGTAGTTTCTTCTGGTAGTCGTAAAATATAAGAATTGTAGCATTAATAATTTGGAAGATATGCTTTCAAGGCTACCCATGTAGAGGAGTCATAATTCTACGTTTGAGGGGTTGAAATTAAAAGCATCCAAATACTTGGAATGAAAATTTAATTGATATTCAAAAATATTATAATAGAGGAGTCCACAATTCTACTAATAGTCCCCTTTTGAACCTTGATTTGGGAATTTACCACCTTCTCCCTTGTATGTTGCAATATGGACAATAAGTAGGAGTGATGGAAGACATTATAAGAAATGCATTTAATGAAAAATAAAATAAAATAATGAAAAGATGAAAGATCTATTTGCAAGCGTAGGGGACATTAAAGAAATTGGAAAAGTATAAGGCCATACATGATCAACACACAATTGAGAAAACATTTAAGGTGGGACATGGAGTCTGGTCACATTTGAACAAAGAAATTGTACATGATCTTGGTAAAATATGGAGGTGGGAGAGAGATAAGGAGAGAGGGAGGGAGAAGGTGAGAGGATTGGAGGCTAGAGAGTGAGAGAGAGAGAAATAAGGGGGAAGGGAGAGGGAGGTAGGAGAGAAAGGGAGAGAGAGAGAAAAGATGAGAGGTGGAGGAGAGAAGGAGAGATAGAGAGATGGAGTTGGAGGCGGAGCGAGGAAAGGAAGAAGAAATACATAGGGAGGGAGTGACAAGGGAGAGATGGAGAGAGAGTGTGTATGCTTGTGGGTGGGATAAAGATACATAGGAGTGATGGAGACAAGGGGGAGAGAAGGATAAAGGAGGAGTGATGGAGACAAGGGGGGAGAGAAGGTTAAAGGGATAGAAATAGTAAGATAGTTGGAGAGTGAGATAGAGTGATGGGGGAAGAGAGGGATTGGAGGACAGAGAGAGAGAGAAAGAAAGAGAGCTAGGGGGGTCAAATAGAAGTAGGCGAGAGAGGAATGATGAGAGAAAGGAAGAGAGTGATGGGGGAAGAGAGGATTGTAGGAGAGAGAGAGAGAGAGAGAGAGAGAGAGAGAGAGATGGGGGAAGATAGGGGGAGGTAGGAGATAAAGGGAGAGAGAGGAAGGAAAAGGGAGGGGACTTGAAAGAGAGGAGGAGAGAGGGAGGGATAGAAATATGGATTTGGAGGGGGAGAGAGGGAGGGATTGAGAGATGGAGAGAGAAAGAGATAGGGGAAGAGAAAGGGAGGTAGGAGAGAAAGGGAGAGAGGAAGGAAAGGAGAGAGGACTTGAAAGAGAGGAGGAGAGAGGGAGGGATAGAAATATGGATTTGGAGGGGGAGAGAGGGAGGGATTGAGAGATGGAGATGGATGAGTAGAGAGGGAGGGAAGAATAAATACATGGAGAGTGAGTAGTGGAGAGAGAGGGGGAGTGACAAGGGAGAGATGAAGAGGGAGTGTGTATGTTTTGGGGTGAGATAAAGAGACAAATAAGGAGATATGGAGAGAAGGGGGGAGAGAAGAAGAGAGAGAGGCATATGGTAACAAAGTTGGAAGGTGAAGATAGAGAGAGAGAGGGGGGAAGAGAAAGGAAGAGAGAGAGTGAAGAGAGGTAGGGAAAGAGATATGAATATGGAGAGGGAGAGAGGGGGAGGTAAGAATAAAGAAATAGAGGGTGAAAGGTGGAGAGAGAGAGAGAGAGGGAGTGATAAAGAAGATGGAGAGAGATGGAGAAATGGTAGCAGGAAGGAAGAGAGATAGAAGCGAGAGAGAGAGAGAGGGGGAGAGAGAGAGAGAGGAGGAGGAGGAGGAGGAGGAGGGAGGGAGTGATAAATAGATAGATAGATTGGAGAAAGAGAGTTTATGTTTTGGAGTTGATATAGAGAGATAGAGTGAGATATAGATATAGATGTAAGGTGAAGAGAAAAAAAGATAGATGGAGAGGAGGGAGGGACAAGGAAATTGATAGATATGGAGTGAGAGAGAGTGTGTGTATGGTGGGGTGAGATAAAGAGAAAAAGAAGGAGAGATGGATGGATATATAGATATATATGGGGGAGAGAGGGAAGAAGGTTTCCTGTAGTAGATGCATTGATTTCAGTGTAGATGGTGATTTCTAATCCGATTTGATTTCTTGCACTGGATGAATTGATTTTGGTGTAGATGTTGATTTCTAATGATATTTGATTACTTACACTAGATGGATTGATTTTAATGTAGATGATTTCTAATCCTATTTGATTGCTTGCACTAAATGCATTAATTTCAGTGTAGATGATGATTTCTAATCCTATATGATTGATTTCACTCGATGAATTAATTTTAATGTAGATTTTGACTTTTCGTTATATTTTATTTCTTTCACTAGATGAATTGATTTCAATGTAGATTATTTTTAATCCTATTTGATTGCTTGCACTGAATGGATTGATTTCAAGGTAGATGGTGATTTCTAATCCTATTTGATTGCTTTCACTAAATGCCTTGATTTCAGTGTAGATGGTGATTTCTAATCTTATTTGATTGATTGCACTAGATGCATTAATTTCAATGTAGATGTTGATTTATAATTATATTTGATTGCTTGCACTAAATGCATTGATTTAAATGTAAATGATTTATAATCCTATTTGATTCCTTGCACTAAATGCATTTATTTCAGTGTAGATGGTGATTTCTAATCTTATTTGATTGCATGCACTAGATGCATTGATTTTAGTGTAGATGTTGGCTTTAAATCCTATTTTCCTACTTGCGCTAGAATCATTTATCTGAGTGTACATGTTGATTTCTAATCGTATTTCATTACTTGCATTAGATGCATTGATTTTAGTGTAGATGTTGTTTTCTATTATTATTTGATTTCTTGCATTAGTTGCATTGATTTCAGTGTATATGTTTATTTCTAATTTGATGTAATTGGATGTATGATGGTACATTAATTTTAAAGTCATTGGATTAATAGTGTGTGTGCAATGATTTCAGTGTAAGCACAAAAAATTATTGACAATGTACATTGATTTTTGTGTTATAGTAATTCAACCTATTAATATTGGAGAGCAAGAGAGACAAGGTATGATGTTTATTACAACAACTCGAGCTAAATATTTAAATGGTTTACGATTCCAACTGTCATTTTCAAATAATCAATATGAAAATATGACAAAACTATCATGGGTGAAAATAAGAATAGTAGAAGAAAATAGTTTGAAATCGATCACAATGAGGACTATTCGTAATTGACTACATTCTTATTATTCACAGTTTCTATCATTCAATATTATTACATTGTCACTTTTTATTCAAAATTTTATTTCATCATTAAAGTTATTTTACAATATTTATCATCTCAACAAACTGAGGTAACTAATCAAATTTAAAATTAAAATGACTCAATAAATCTCGGACATATTTAACATATTTAAAATGGTTATGTTAATATTAGATGTATTTACATATTATTGATAAAATTAAGCATCTGTTCCTCATATTATCGATAGATTTTCCTTGGTCGCACATGACTGAAACCAACCTATATCCATATTAACTCCAGATCTATCAAGCGCCGAGAGGGATCAAATCTCTCGAGGTGAAAACCTTTCCTCAAGTTTTGCACTAAAAAAAGAGGTTTTCACCTCGAGAGATTTGATCCCTCTCAGCGCTTGATAGATTCAGAGTTAAGATGGATCTAGGCTGGTTTATAACCTGATCCACAATCAAAGAAAATGACTAGGGATTTCACAAGTTATTATTTTATAACTTGATTCACAATAAAATAAAATGACTAGAGATGTCACAATTTATCATTAGCATAATGATGTATTGACGTTTTCAGTTGAAATGGATCCTATTAGATGCATGGTTGCTAGAGACACTAAAAAATTCAAAAAATATATTTCTTATGACATCCATATTGTCTACAAACCATCCAAATTTTCCATCTTATTTTTCCATCTTATACAACAATTTCTAACAATAACTACTCAAATTACTCTCCAATTTTTGAAACCCTTTTAATTACCTAATTGTAGCTAAAAAAATCTTACATGTTTTTTACTTTATAATAATAAACAATTTTCATATTATATGATGTCAAACTTAATCAACTTTTTATTCTAAAATTTTAAACAAAGTTTTTGACTACATAATTACGCTGTAAAGCATCACTATTTGAAAACAACTTTCCTTTATGCATCGTTTCATAACTTGAAACCATTTGATAACTTGAAACCATTCGATTATATGTTAGACGATTAAAACATACTCAACGATTTGATGAAAAGACAAAAGGAGTTAGAAATATTTAGTTTACTTAGTTTACAATACAGTTATTAAAATGTTTTACATCTTGCAGATGAGCATCAAGTACCTTACTTGCGGGAGGATTAAAACATTTTGCATCTTGCAGATGAGCATCAAGTACCTTACTTGTGGGAGGATGCCGAGAAGAAAACAGATGGGCTTTCAACACCTCTGCAGGAGGAGGCGGAGAAGAAAATAGATGCGCTTTCAGCACCTCTACAGGAGGATGCAGAGAAGAAAATAGATGGGATTTCAACAGATCCTAATGATGGGGCTTAAATTCTCAGATTTTCCTCCATTTCTATAATTCTTTAATAGTAATACTGTTGTTCAACATGGTTTCAGATTTTGTAAGAAATTCTCAAATTTTTCTCTGTTTCTATAGATCTTTAATAGTATTAACTTGTTCAACATGGTTTGAGACCTTGTAATTAGAAATTCTCAAATTCTCTTTTGTTTTTATGATTATTTAATAGTATTAATGCTTTTCAGCGTGGTTTTTTTTTTGCAGTGGACAATGCATCCGCTGTATCGCCTGAGTTGAATGCATTTTGCATTTTCTGTAGTCCAAGATATTGGTACTACTGGTACATAAGCACTAGATTTAAATCTTCAAACTGAATTTCATTCACTTCCTAATTACAACACGAGAAAAGAAGCGCAAGAAAATGTATTGAATGAGCAGGATGAAATAGAGAGAATTGAGTACAACGATACCTTTGGTAACTCTCCTCCACTTCCTGCAATTCCTGCAGGAATGATGAAGCCAGCTATAATTGAAGAACCCGTTATGGAGAAACTGATTGAACGAGCTCGTGAAGTTTGCTGGTTCGATTACAGCAAAGGGATATGGCCGCTGACGTCGGATCTAGGGATTCGACTGAAAAGGATCAGAATCCAAGTTCTACCCATGGAAATGCGGAGGAATCATGGTCGAATGAGTTTACTTAATACTTTGGTACATATAGATCGGTGTATGTTTTCTCAATTGAGGTTAGAAATAGCTGTTAAATTGCTAGTGTAAAACTAGTTCATTGGAAAAGATATTGGTTGTCATGTTTGGACTTAAAATTTGCGTTCATGACGCTTGAAAATAAATTTATATTTTAATTTAAATGTTAATATTTAAATAAAATATTAATTTTATATTTATAGGTTATTGTTAAAAGTCAAATAAATAAAATAAAATAATTTATATTTTTATATTAATATTAATATTTAAATAATTTTTTTTTTATATTTATATGTCAATGTTAAAAGTCAAATAAATAAAATAATTTGAACTCGGCAAGGTGACTCTGACTGGCTTATACAATTTTGAGATTTGCAAGCATGTATTATATTCCCAGGAAGTATGTTATTTGCAAAGAAAAATCCGATCTAATGGTTTCTATATGCAGAGTTGTGAGGGTTTCGGTCTTCAGATATGGTGGATTCGTAGAATTAGAATTAGATTTTAATAAATCAAATTAAGACGGTAAATCAAATTAAGACATGGCACAGAATTAGATTTTAATAATTGAATTAATAAATGGCATTAAAAAAACTAGGGGCAAAAAATATTGGGTCGCTCACATGGATTAATGGAATACATATCGAAATTCCTGGTGGTTGTTGCGTAGGTGTTAAACTTTGCGACTTGAAGCATTCAATAGTTTTTCAGGGATGACTCTGTAAAATTCATTTAGAGTGGATCAATTCTAAACGTGCACTGCAGCTTGAGTGATTCAGCACTGAAATGGCAGATGGGGGATCTCGTCAGGATGGGTGGTATCCCACCGTCAAGGAGGGGTCGTGGATAGTGGAGGAAGCACGAGGTGGGGTGGGTCGAGAGGGGTCTAAGTATAAAAGGTTGGGATGAGAAGCAGCATGGTTAGTGGGTTTTTTCTTTTTATTTTTAATAAAGTTTTATAATTTAATTTAATTTAAGTGTTGCAATATTTATGGATATTTAATTCATTTTAAATATTTTAATTTGTTCTAAACAAATTTTATAATTTTTTATATTTTATTATGTAGGATTTCATCGTAAAATTAATATTAATATTATTGATTTTAATAAGGAAATTATGAAATAAATTGAAGTTGAAATGATAACAAATTATTCATAAAATCATGGAAAAATTTTATTTGAAAAAAACTCATGTGGAAGGTGAAGCAATTTAATATGAACAAAACTCAACTATAAGGTGAAGTTTATGCTTTCCTCTTTTTCTCCTTAGTTTTGAAATATGAATACAAAGAAAATTCAAATCATTATGGAAATGTCATGCATATTATGGCTAACATGGTCGTTTTGCCTTATTGTGTTTTATTATCACTTTTGCGTATTATGCTTTAATAAATGTTTATTTGAAAACAACTTCCCTAGCTGCCAATGTGTCGATGTCTGAGCCATTGGATCAAATGTTAGACGATTGAAATGTGTTAGACTCTTTTTAATAAGTTAGATTGATTTTAGATGTATAATAGAAATGTTGTAATGTCATGTTTAAAATTTTGACTATGTCAAATTACACAAAAATAAAAATAAAAGTAAATTAAACTAGCAATTGCACCATATGTTGCAAAGGAAACGCTGTAATATAGGAAATAGTAATATAGAGGAAAAAACCATAATGCCAGACAATTCTAGAAGTTTTATGGGTTATTTTGCAATTACAGACAACTTCACAAATAAGGCTAACCATCTCATTAATTCACGTATTGTACCAAGTGCAGATCTTATCTCAGTGTCTACAAGTGCAGAGAGAGATCAAATCTCTCTTCACTCTAAAAGAAGTTTGAACCTCAAAAGCCCTCTTCACTCTAAAAGAAGTTTGAATTAGTAGATCCAAGTTAAGATGGATTTAAGCTGATTTATATTTCTTCACATAAAAATACCATTGGCAAAACCAATCTACAACTGATCATTTTATCTCAATTTTATTTTAATTAGCTGATTTATATTTCTTCACATAAAAATACCATTGGCAAAACCAATCTACAACTGATAATTTTACCTAAATTTTACTTTAATTATTAATTTTTATTTTATATATATATATATATATATATATATATATATATATATATATTCAAAATGTTTACATGATAAGACATTATAATATTTCATACATGTAATAAAAATCAAATTAAATTAAAAATTAAAACAAAGAAAATTATTATTATTATTAAAATTATCAATCAAACATTTTGAGTGTCAAATTACCTAAAATAAAAATTAAAAAAAAAAAAACATAAAATTAATAATTTTATTTATTATTATAACTATAATTAATAATAAAATCAGCTTATATCCATCTTAATTTTAAATTTGACAAACCTAAACCAATAAAGTCTAAATCTCAAATAATTTTATGTTCAACAACTTATATATCCATCTTAATTTTACATTTGACAAACCAAAACCAAAACCAAAACCAAAACCAATGAAATCAATGAAATCTAAATCTCAATAAAGTCTAAATCTCAATCTCAAATAATTAGGTTCAACAACTTAAAATATAGATTGCAATATAGATTGTCAAACCTAACCCAATGAAATCTAGCTCTCAAATAATTTTATGTTCAACAATTTAAAATATGGATGTACTTGATGTCCCGAAATTACAACCATAAATCACAGACCCAATCACAAAACCCAAAAATGTTCTTAAATACAAAACTTCAAAGAATTAAAATTTAGAATATAACATCAATTCAAAGTGTAAATGAATATCAACCTAGTTAAAAAGTAATAAACCTGTGGATAAACCTTCCCGGCGATTATGACTTGCATAACCCTAGCCGTTATGTATAAAAGAGCATTTATAATCACGCTGATTCGATGTTTGTCTGTTTAGGTTAGGTTTAGGTTTACATGTAAATTCTGCCAAAACATAAGGAATTCCATAAAAGCTGAAACTATGAAGCTATGCATTTTTGGGCCAAACATTCCGGATCACCAGTCAAAACTGCTGTAAATAAATTATCTTTTTCGGCTCTATACATGATAACTGTGCAATTAATTGATTACTTATCTTGGCTTGATACTTGTTAAACTACGATCAGAAAAACACTTGAAATATTACTGTTTCTATATGTGATAACAAAAATAAGTCACAAAAACATAGGCATATGGTAAGATTACTCTGTTGTCTGAATGCATGAAGATAATGTCCTGTAAATAAATTATCTTTTTCGGTTCTATACATGATAACTGTGCAAATAATTGATTACTTATCTTGGCTTGATACTTGTTAAACTACGATTAGAAAAACACTTGAAATATTACTGTTTCTATATGTGATAACAAAAATAAGTTACTAAAACATAGGCAGATATGGTAAGATTACTATGTTGTCTGAATGCATGAAGATAATGTCCTGTAACCCTTCATGGAGCGAACTCGAAGATACTGTTATGTAATTCATGGGGTGAATGTATATGCGAGAATGGTAGTTGCGTCAGCACTCAGTGAATATGCCCTTGCTCAATTAGTTGAACCCAGATATTGCACGAATCCATTTTTGTTCGAAAACGAGTCATTCTTAAAAATTAGCTCTTTGAATAAATTATCATCTCCAGTAGCTGAATAAGGAAAAAATTTCACCGGTCTCTCTTTGATTACAATTTTGCCCGGCAGAAAAGATAGGTTGCAGAAAGTTAGAAACTGCAAGGCACTTCAATCGACAAATTTTCCTGTAAATTAGCTTGAATACACAAGCAATTGCTCCCAGTAGGGGGGAAATGTAATGCTCTAGACAATAACAAGGGTCAAACTAACTGCTATCAAACTAATTGACCCGAAGTTTAACCTTCAAAACTAGGACACCAGACAACCTGAACTTTAACCCTACTTTCCGAACATGACACCACGTAGAAGGCACACCGGGGTCTAGGTATGCTCTTTAGTAGTCCATGAAACCCATACCGCCGCCCATAGCTGGGCCTTCCTTCTCATCTTTCAGAATCTCAACAACGACGCACTCTGTTGTGGTTAACAACGAAGACACACTGTAAGGAGGGACGTATACAGATTCCAGAAATGCCCTTAGAATGAAGCGATTGAAACAAAAAATGTACAGCAGACAAAAAAAAGATGCTAACAAAAATGTATAGCAAATAATAAATATGCTAGTGATGGCAACAAGAGGTTAAACTCTTACCTTGCAGCATCAACCAAAGCAGTTCTGATCACTTTCAGGGGATCAATAATCCCTGCCTTCACCATGTCAACGTATTCACCTGGTCCAACAGTAAGACAATTAACATGTTCGCTTTAGTCTAGCAGATGAAAACAAAACTTCAAAGTTCATGCACAACGCCCTTGGTTGAAAATTGAAATGCCACGACCCCTCATTAACATATTTCCCTCAGTTGAAAATTGAAATGCCACAAACCCTCATTAACATAATGCCCTCAGTTGAAAATTGAAATGCCACAACCCCTCGTTAACATAATATGCCAAATTCCATCATAAACAACCACTACAAAGGACAGTTGAAATGAGTTCTTTACCTTTGGCAGCATCGTAGCCAAGGTCAATATTATCTTGCTCCAGTAATTTCCCAACAACCACTGCACCTTCCACACCGGCATTTGCAGCAATCGTATATGCAGGCATCTTCACAATCACACAATATCCTAAATCAGAATTATGGACAACAAAGGCAACATACACGTATTATAATAACTCAAAATACACAGTATAAATTTCAACTTTCAATGCATTCTGAACAATTTGCACTCCAATCTTTTGGTCGAAGTTAGCACTCTGATGTTTTTCTAGCTCCTTTGTCGCATAAAGAAGAGCAACGCCACCTCCTGCAGAAACATATGCTTTAAAGACATGCCACTTAAGATTAAATAAAAAAAGTAATAATTTATAAGGGAGCTTACTCTTGTAATCACGCCCCTAAAATAGCATAAAACACTGTAAGCAGCACTTTACCTGGCACAATACCCTTCTCTACTGCTGCCTTAGTGGCATTCAAGGCATCTGTAACTCTGTCTTTCTTCTCCCCTACTTCCACCTCACTAGCACCACCAATCTGCAAAAAGGAAAGACAAAACGATAAAGGAATAGCACAAAACGCCTGTTATTATATGAAAATGCACACAAAATTCAATAGTTAAATAAAAGAAATTAAGCAAACTGCGAAACCTTCAGAACTGCAACTCCTCCTGAAAGTTTTGCCAACCTCTCCTGATACTTATCTTATCATAGTCTGTCGTGCTGGCTTCAATGGCAGCCCGAATCTATTACCAGCACAGCATGTCAGTTAATCAAGGCCAACCATAGCTTTCATTAATCCCATTCAAAAATATTCACAAGCACGAAAAGCGACTTTAATAAAAAATTTAAGCTATGATAACATGAAACATGCCAATGCACACCTGCTCACATATTTCTTCTATATCCTTCTTATCACCACCTCCATCAAGAATAATTGTGTCGTCCTTCGATACAGTTACCTAGCACCCCACCAAAACCAATAAACCAAGAATACCAGTAAGGTAAGTGGTAGGTATTCTCGCTTCCACTCAAACAAACCCAAATTTTTGGGTGCGTTTGCTAATTGAATAAATCTGTAGGCTACAGTTCCACTACCAGTATCAAAAGGACCCAATTCAAACAAACTCCAGAACCCTATCATAAGATATTTATTGATGGACATATGTCAGATTGACAATAATCAAACAGACTGGACTTAACACTAACCTTCTTTGCTGAACCAAACATATCAGCTTCAACCTTTGCAAGCTTCATGCCAAGTTCTTATGTAATCATCTGCAGAATGGCCCCTTATCAAATCTAGACTATGCATCTAAATAATAGAACTTCCCTCCTCCCTCTCTAAAATCCTAAACAAAATACTAAACACATTTCCTAGGATGGTAAGCAAAATTATTAGTACTGCTTTCATATATTCAAATAAAAACAACTGTTACCATGTGCATGGTTCAAAATAATCACTGTTGCAAGAAAAAAACATCCAATAGAGAGATGCAAGGAACTAACTTGACCGCCAGTAAGTACAGCAAGATCCTCCAAGTTGGCTTTTCTGTTTTCTCCAAAGCCTGGAGCTTTGATTGCACAGACCTGTTTAGCACAAATCAATGCACACCATTTAAGACAAATACAACTATGATCTGTGCTTCACACAGGAAGTTGCCAAAGACTTTAATCTTACCCAACAACAATATCTTGGATAAAAATCTAGGAAATTCTAGGTAAGTATAAAGCTATATTTATTGAATACCTTGACTCCGGCACGAATTTTATTTAGAATTAGAGTTGCTAGTACATCACTCTCTACATCCTCGGAAACAATCAGAAGAGCTCTTTGCTTCTGAAAGAATAAACAACAAAATCAAATTAACATCCTTCCAAGGCAAGCATTGGAATTTGAAAAAAAAACAATAATGTATTGTTCAGATTAAACACTTCTTTGGCACATTTAACACAGTACAAGAATACTAATTCTTACTTTCAAGGCCAGCTCCATTGCTCGGACAACTGCATTCAAATTTGAAATTTTCTTTTCATGTATCAAAATCAGAGGATTCTCTAATTCCTGCAACAATTACAATCCTATGTGAGTTACATCGATGTCACATACAACTCCAATAATAGTCCATTGATGCCACCTATTAGAGCCAAAGCTGCACTGTGTATGCCTTGTAAGGAAGAAACATAATATTCATAGTAGTAGCTCAAAGAGTTAGTGAAAAAGCTTCAGATACGATTCAGGAACATGGAAACACGTGTCTATTAGCAGGCCTTAATATATCCCTGTGATAATATGTGAGATGCAAGTAGGGTTCAGGGCTCAAGCCTCCCTGAGGCTTATGCTTTTCGAAATGTGATCATTTACATGAGATCCTGAAATTCTAAGTTTGCCTTCTTATTCAATTACCCAGTGATCCTCACATACCCTGTGAATCTATATCAATCATTTCCTTACACAAATGTGAATCTATATCAATCATTTCCTTACACAAATACTGCCCACTGCATTTCTTAAACGCCATGTATAGAAAATGTATAGCAGACAGGAATACCAAGTGAATAACAGACAAGAATACCAAGTCTACATTCTAGTATATAGTCTATACATTCTAGTATATAGTCTCTCGACCAGATTTCTAAACTCAATAAAACTTAAACCCTAAACCCTACTGAGTTAGTCATGGGTGCCACCCAACATAACTAATCAATCATTCACACAACATTAGAATACAGACGGTTGAAAGTTTATCATACGGACCCAATTCTGGAAGCCAGTGCAGCTGCTGCTCTGTACATTTTGAGCCGAGAGACTTCAAGTCGAGCCCGGAAATAGAAGAGGAGAGACCCGTATGGACTGAGCACGTCTATAGTATTATCAGGTTGCTCACGGAGTAAAACGCTTAATTATATCGAAATGTGTTTAGAGATCCCCAAGAGTCTAGAAGTCTCCATTAGGGCTTTGGGCCAACCAGGTTTATTGACTCGCATCTCATTGAATTTTTACATCATCGTTGGTTTTGGTATAGGGTTGTATCAATTGGAAAATAGAGGACAAATTGAAAATATGGAGAAATAGTATGAAAAGTTCTACAGCATTGCGCTTCAGCCTGATGTAAGGACATTCAATACGATAATCAATTCATATGGTAAACAATGTTTATTTGAAAAAATGACTACAGTGATGGAGAACATGCAGAAATGCTATTTTTCATGGACAATTGTAACCTATAAAACTGTAATTGATGCATATGGGAGGGTTGGTGAAATTGAAAAGACAACTCAGTTGGCCGTGGCTTATGAAAGAAGAAAACCGGGAAGATTAAGAGACCTGTAGCTGCCCCTTGTATCTTAATGCAACCTGCAACGAGACCATGAAAACAGAACAGAACAACATTGGCTTCCGACACCAGATCTGTTTATGCATCCTGCGGGAACACTAAAGATCTGCCCTGAAGAAAAACCCATATTCAAGAACAGGTAAACGCAAAAAACCCTAATACTGCCGAAATCGTTTAAAAGATTTTACCTCAATCAATCGAACCTGTTCAAATTGATTGTGTTTCGATGGTGAATCTGGAAAATGGATAATAGATTGATTACTCCAATCTGACCCAGTGAGCAATGCCAATCCGCTTTCAACAGAAGGGCCTACCCTTTCTTTCTTGCTTGGTGAGGGCCGGATTCCACCCATGCTCGTTTGTTTACATGCTTGCACATGTATGTAGCATCCCCTTCGGCCCGCTGGTCAGCCACTCTTGCCTGCATGGCGAATGGAGTCCTCTGAACTCGGTGGTTTTGGGAGGTGAATAATCTGGCGGGTCCTCCCCCATTGTTCCTACTCGACAGTAAATCATTGTTCTATCATCGCTCGTGATCTTTCTCTTGCAGATCTGCAGATATGGCCTTTACCTTTAAACACTCACTGAGTTTGCTCACACACATCTGATATTCGTTAGGTGTATAAATGATTAAAATAACAGAATTTAATCCTAGGGTTGAGATGATTTGAATCGTCTAACATTCAAATCAAAGGTACATAATGGTACACATACTTATTTAGCAAAGTTGTTTTCAAATAAGAACGCTTTACAGCGTAATAAAAAGATTGACATAATGTAATGAACATTTTAACTAGGTCAAAATACAATTAAAAACAAAAATAATAATAAACTATAAAAACAACCCATGGTATTGACCTTATTTGAAAACAACTTCCCTAGCTGCCAATGTGTCCATGTCTGAGTCATTGGATCAAATGTTAGACGATTGAAATGTTTTAGGCCATTAGTTCCACAAGTATATATATATATATATATATTATAATTTTAGTTTTTTTTTTTTTCTATTTAATAAGTTAGCTTGATTTTAGGTATATAATAGAAATGTTGTAATGTCATGTTTAACATTTTGACTATGTCAAATTACACACAAATAAAAATTAAAGTAAATTAAATAAAAATATTGACATAATGTAATGAACATTTTAACTAGGTCAAAATACAATAAAAAACAAAAATAATAAAATAATAATAAACTATAAAAACAACCCATGGTATTGACCCATGGTATTCATGTGGAATATAGTTTATTAAATTATTCCATAGGATATGATTTATCTTGAGAAATAATGATGAATGTTCATAATTCTCATTTCTTAAATAACACTAAATTTACCTTTAATTACTTAATTGTAATAGTTTGTAACTACATAACAGTTTGTAACTACACACATACTCTTTCTAATCATAAGAAAATATTACATGTTTTTACTTTATAATCATAAACAAATTTGCAAATATTACATGTTTTTACTTTATAATCATAAACAAATTTGCAAATATTACATGTTTTTACTTTATAATTTTTTTTTTTTCAATTCAAACAAAACTTACAAAAGAAAAAACCCACTCAGTCGTTACTGTAGATTATAGTTTTACAAAATTGGCACTATGTGATTAAAAATAGAGTAAGTTGACATAACCTAAGGGATTCTTTTACAAGTTTTATCATAACCTTTCCCTTCATCCAATATATTGTAGAGTCTTTTGAAGAGAGAGTGTATTCTAGTTTATAACATGATCCACAATCAAAGAAAATGGCTAGGGATTTCACAAAGTATTAGTTTGTAACTTGATCCACAATCTAAGAAAATGGCTAGGGATGTCACAAGTTATCATTCACATAGTGATCTATTGACGTTATCAGTTGAAATGGATCCTATTAGATGCATGGTGGCCAGAGACACTAAAAATTCAAAATAGATATCTGTTATGACATCCATATTCTCTACAAATCATCCAAATTTCTCATCTTATACAACAATTTCTAACAATAATCGCTCCATTTACTCTCCAATTTTTGAAACCCTTTACTCTCCAATTTTTGAAACCCCCACCCATGCTGAGTGTAAAATCAAATGTGAAAGTCAATAGTGTGGTATAATAACTGATTTTTGAATCCTTGTGACAAACAAAGCATCACATTAGCTCACAAAATATATCTAATTCTATAAGGATCTGAGATGATAACAATGTTTTGAATCATGATAAATAGGTGACAACCAAAAATAAGTTTTACCCACAAGAAAAAAAATCACAACAACTCACAAAATATATCCAAGGTTGCAATGAACCCCATACATAGTGATGGAAATCATGAGAATTTTAGTGAACATGGAATACCACCCTAAAATTCTATACTCTTGATAAATTTAGAATAACCTAAGATGTCTAGATTGGATGTCGAGGTGGGTGGTACAATAATTGAGGATGCTTCTTAAAGGGTAAGGGAATTTATATACTTAAAAATATAATAAAACTATAACTTAAAATTGTGAAATTACTTTGTATTTTTTTGTTCCTTATGTATATAGAGAAAGAATAAACCAAGTTTGGAGTTAATAAAATAAACAATAACATAAAGAACAATATCTCCTTCCAAAAATGTCTCCATATTAAAATGACATTCACTTTCTTGTATACCAAGGCTATTGTTATTCATATACAATATACAATTTCTGACAAGTGTGAAATTAGCCCTTGATATGTAGATGATCTTGGAGTAAACTCTATTTTTGTTAATAAAAAATATCTTTATTTACATCTATGCTAGATATATTGTACTTGAATGTATTTAAAATATCTTATTTGAGTTACATGCTCATTTCATGCTTGTTTGAGAGGATTATTAATCACCAAAGGATTTTCACCCCCAATTTCCTATTTCAATATCTATAACATTTTTTTAATATATGTGAACATATTATGTTGGTTTATATATATATATGTTTTCACCCAAATTTGCCTATTTCTACAACAAACATTTCTGGTTGATAACTCTTATCATCAATATCTTTGAAACCTCCACGACCTGCTTCCATGGAAGCAAAAATTTCCTTTCATTCCTTCACAATGACTCCTTCTCTGCAACAACTCATTTCTTCTGGGCTACTCTTTCCTATGCTATTGCATTACGACGTTTCTTTTGCAACATATGGTGCAATTGCTAGTTTATTTTTCAATTCAAAACAAAACTTACAAAAGAAAAAACCCACTCAGTCCTTACTGTAGATCATAGTTTTAAAAAATTCACACTATGTAATTAACAAGAGTAAGTTGACACAACCCTAAGGGGTTTTTTGTACAATTTTTATCATAACCTTTCCCTCCATCCAATATATACTTAGAGTCTTATAAAGAGGCAGTATATTCTAGTTTATAACCTGATCCACATTCAGAGAAAATGGCTGGGGATTTCACAAGTTATTAGTTTATAACTTGATCCAAAATAAAATAAAATGGTTTGAGATGTCACAAGTTATCATTCGTATAGTGATGTATTAAGGTTCTCAGTTGAAATGGATCCTATTAGATGCATGGTGGCCAGAGACACTAAAAAAATCAAAATAGATATCTATTGTGACATCCATATTGTCTACAAACCATCCAAATTTCCCATCTTATACAACAATTTCTAACAATAACTGCTCAATTTAATCTCCAATTTTTGAAACCCCCACCCATGCTTGGGAGATCACAGTGTAAAATAAAATGTTCCTGTGTTTTTTTAAAGGGTTTGTAAATAAAACAGACAATGAGAAAGTCAATATTGTGGTATAATAATTGATTTTTGAATCATTGTGAAAAACAAAACATCACATTAGCTCACAGAATATATCTAATGCTATAAGGATCTAAGATGATAACAAATATTTGAATCATGATAACTAGGTGACAACCAAAACTAAGTTTTAGCCATAAGAAAAAAATCACAACAACTCACAAAATATATCCAAGGTTGCAATGAACCCCATACATAGTGATGGACCTCATGGGATTTTTAGTGCACATAGAACACCACCCTAAAAATTCTATACTCTTGATCAATTTAGAATAATATAAGGTGTATAGATTGGATGTCGAGGTGGGTGGTACAATAATTGGGGATGCTTCTTAAAGGGTAAGGGAATTTAGATACTCTACCCTTCCACCAAAGCTATAAAAAGTGAGACTTGTAAATTATAGTTTTACAAAATTGACACTATTTTATTAAGAATAAGTTACAAACATCGGGTATTTAAAAAGTGATAAGAGGAAGGTACATGGGGGCCATGGCGATTAATGTGATTCTTTGTACTATTTTTATTTAAAATAGTAATTTGTATTTGTATTTTTTTAAATGAATATTGTTAAATGTGTTGTACTATTTTTATTTAAAACAATAATTTGTATTTGTATTTTTTAAATGAATATTGTTAAATGTGTAATTGAGTAAAATGCATGAAATTGATATTCTAACTTTTAAGATATTTATTTAAAAAATTCAAAGCATGGTGAGTTTTGTTTTAATAAGCTTTACTCTAGATATTCAGACAATGAATCTATCTCAAGTCCCAAACAAGATTCTTCTTTCCCTTCTTATTCTAGCTTGCACCTTGACACTCCTCCTCTCCTCCTCCTTGCACAAATTTAAACTATGAGGCACAAGGTAGTTGTTGCATATAGGAACATTTAGATATGATAAGAAAAATGTGATACTATATTGTAATTTTCTCTACAAATGTGATGGAAAGTGTGCCCTAAATGTTGACAATTTCATGGTTAATGTTGTATAAGATACATGCAAATTTACAGTCTTGTATACAAGATCAAGAAATCTATGCCCAATATCCAACACCATAGAGAAAGACATGTTCACCAATTCAACAATTGATTCCAAATCTCTCTCAGTGCTAGAGTTGTTTTCTCAATAAAATTGTTTTTATTTTTCTTGAACTGATGATCGTTGTTGCATATAGGAGCATTTAGCTCTGATAAGAAAAGTGTCATACCATGTTATAATTTTCTCTACAAATGTGTTGGAGCTACTTTCTCAATAAACTTGTTTTTACTACTCTTAAGTGATGAAATCCATCGTTGTTGCATATAGTAGCATTTAGCTCTGATAAGAAAAGTGTCATACCATGTTATAATTTTCTCTACAAATGTGTTGGAGTTGTTTTCTAAATAAACTTTTTTTAACTGCTCTTAAGTGATGAAATCCATCGTTGTTGCATATAGTAGCATTTAGCTATGATAAGAAAAGTGTGATAATGTGTTATAATTTTCTCTACAAATGTGTTTGAGTTGTTTTCTCAATAAACTTCTTTTTTACTGCTCTTAAGTGATGAAATCCATCGTTGTTGCATATAGTAGCATTTAGCTCTGATAAGAAAAGTGTGATATTGTGTTATAATTTTCTCTACAAATGTGTTGAGTTGTTTTCTCAATAAACTTGTTTTTACTGCTCTTAAGTGATGAAATCCATCGTTGTTGCATATAGTAGCATTTAGCACTAATAAGAAAATTGTGATATTGTGTTATAATTTTCTCTACAAATGTGTTGGATTTTTTTTCTCAATAAACTTGTTTTTACTGTTCTTAAGTGATGAAATCCATCGTTGTTGCATATAGGAGCATTTAGATCTGATAAGAAAAGTGTGATACTCTATTATAATTTTCTCTACAAATGTGATGGAAAGTGTTTCATGAATGTTGGAAATTTCATGGTTAATGTAATACAAGCTAAATAAAAATTCGTTCTTCTACACAAGATCAAGAAAGCTATACCGAGTAGCCAACAACACACAACAAGACATGTTATAAACTCCATAATGCTACCAAATCTGTCTTGGTGTTGGAGTTATTTTCTCAATCAATTTTATTTTTACTGCTCTTGAAGTGATGAAAGCCACCTCTCCATACATTTTTTAGTATTTGCACAAAGAATAAAAAAACCAACTTCATATCAGCGATAATGAAAAAACAAGAACATGACAGATATCAGTGGTAAAGAACAAAGTGATATTTTGAATATTTTCAAAGATCATGAAGGAAATAACACATAGGTGACTCAATAAGAAGTGATCAAGATTAAATATGGAGGAACTACACCAAAAAAAACTTGGATTTTGAAGGTAGAAAATCATGATCTATTTCTTTATTCATGAGGCATTCATGTTGGCATGATCATACAAGGTATTTAACTTAACTTCAACATAGGCCTAATGATTTGTAAGGATCAAGGAAGAAGTATTGCATTAATATTTCACTGTAACATGGTCCTTGCCTTTTCTTGATATAATTATTTCTTAAATTAATAATTATTTATTTAATATAGTTAAATAAATTAATTTTTAATTTTTAAGTTAAATTAATATATATATATATATATATATATATATATATATATATATAATGTTATTCAAGTTGTGCCAAGAAGTTTTTAAATTCTTGCTCTTCAAATATATCTTATCAGTTTAGTATGTTTTCAATCAAGAAGAGGCTTCAAAGTTTAAGAACTATATCTTAGATCTGAGCACATAATTCTATTAAAATTTGTGAAACAAATTCAATTTTTACAACTTGTATGTTTAAATATGTGATTTTAGAAGTGATGATGACTTCTTTAGACACTTGATTAGTATTGTGGAAGAACTTTGAGTATATCATTAAGGGCTATGAATATTTCCTGTAGCATTTGCATTACTTATAATAGATTTTAATATCCTTTCTTGCTGATACATACCACCTAATCCATGAAAAATGGTTATCCATGAAAAGTTGTAACCATGTTTGCAATGATATAAGCTAATCATTTCAGTTTTATGTTGATGACAAGTTATTTTATCATTTTTAAGTAAGCCTTTCAGTTTTTATGTTTATAATAGTTTACAAGCATTGATATAATTCTAATAAATTGATATTGCAAACCAACTGAACTTTGTGACATGTCTATAGGTGCTTCCATTCATAAATTGCTTACTCATTTTGTCTTGAGATTATTAGATAATGGTGAAATAAATACAGTGTTGATCCAAGTGATCCACAAAGTTCTTCACGACCATCTTGGAAAATCAAACATGAAGATGCTTCTAATTTTCAATGGAGTAGTCTTTAAAAGTTCCTAGCTCTATTTTAATTACATAAATGCATTGAAAACCATCTGATAGTATTTACTTCAATTGTTTTGTTTGGATGTGTTGCAAGCTGACATTTACCGCTATACAAGTTTTGCATCAAATTATTATGTAATAATTGTGCCAAGAAGTTTTTAAATTATTTCTCTTCAGCTATATCTTATCAGTTTAGTATGTTTTCAATCAAGAAGAGGCTTCAGAGTTTAAGAACTGTATCTTAGATCCGAGAACACGATTCTATTAAAATTTATGAAATAAATTCAATTTTTAAAATTTGTATGTTTAAATATGTGATTTCTGAAGTGATGATGACTTCTTTAAACACTTGATTAGTATTGTGGAAGAAATTTGAGTATATCATTAAGGACTGTGAGTAGTTCCTGTAGCAGTTGCATTTCTTATAATAGTTTTTTATATCCTTTGTATAAGCTATTGTATATACAGTTCTAACATATTTCCCCTAGACGTTACCTATATGGCGAGTAGTTCATGTAGCAATTGCATTGCTTATAACATATTTTTGTATCCTTTGTATAAGCTATTGTATATACAATTCTAACACATTTCCCCTAGGTGTTACCAATATGATGATGGCTTCTTTAGTCACTTGATTAGTATTGTGGTAGAACTTCGAGTATATCATTAAGGATTGTGAGTAGTTCATGTAGCAGTTGCATTTCTTATGAAATATTTTTATATCTTTTGTATAAGCTATTGTATATGCAGTTATACTATGATATGGATACACATTTCCCCCAAGCATTACCTATATGGTGACTGTTGTCCAATTGTTGACATTTAGAGATATATAATTAAGTGATTGATGGTTTTTGAACATCAAAGTTACTATGATCACCTTTTATCTTAGGATGACTCCTTAGTGCTGAGATTCGATCTGCATGATGAATATGCATAGACTGCTTCACAGGAAAACCCTTTGGCCTATTGATAGTATGTGGTAGTTGTATGAATGGACTACTTATATTGTCCTCATTGTCATAACATTCCAACACGGTTAATTTTTTTTGATAAGTCTATATACAAGTTATACATATTATGGAGTAAGAAACGATCTTTAATAATAACAATCATTGAAAGGGGAAATGCTCTCAATACACTCCTCTAGATATACAATGTTTCATAATATCTTTTCATTTGGTGACACATGGAAATTCCAATACCAAAACTCTTTCACATTGTCCCTCACATTATACAAAAGTCTATTTTTATAATATTTCCTACTTATATTAGCCCAACATGCAAGTTCATCATTATCATTTTATTGAATCCTATTTTTTAATGCCTCCATAAACTTTTTCTTAATGTTTTGTACATTCTTGTTTTCATTGACATCAACCAATTTGATGTAGTTCCTTTTCCAAAAACACCTATCAATAATGCCCTACTAGCACTTATGCCATATTGAGATTGATAATTTGCAATTTTTCCAAGGGTTGATGTCATATTTCTTGATACCAACTCATTTAACTTTACCTCTTTCGAATTTCTAATGCCCAATAGTTGAACTATATTTCTTAGATATTTGTGCTTTAAAAATATATTTATGAAGTAAGCTTGTGCTATGATAGATATACCTTGAAAAATATTTTTGAACTCCCAATTCACTTTTTCTTGAATTGTTCATTCATGAATTAGTGGCCTCATTATTTTAATTTTAGTTGATTCTATATTATCTAGAAAATTTTCATCAAAGACAATTTCTTGCAACTTCCGATTAATGTCCATTTTTTTCTACATGTGGTACGATCTTGTTGTAGGTAAGATGTTGTCCCTACATAAAAAAAAAATATGAATTTATAATTTATAATTTGAGCTTGACATGTACATTGAAAAAAATTAAAATATTAAAATGGTGACTTCATTTGTTGGGTCAATACTCTCATTGACAAGTCCCTCTACATCTCTCATTTCCTCATCATTTCCAAGTACATCAACATCTCTTTCAAGCTCTCTATTTTGTACCTATAAATCTCCTTCATGCTCTCTATTTTATACCTCCACATTCCTTTAGGCTTTCTATTTTCCTTCAATTTTTTTCTCTTTTATAGCATATTATCATTTTTTTCATTTAAAATAAATACATTTTATAATATATTTTTTCTATATATATATATATATGACTAAAATTTTGAACAAAAGATTCTAAGTAGGTGCAAGGTTTTTTATATTAATGCATCACACTATACTACATTTGGAGGTAAGGAACACTAGCACCCCTTCACTTAATGTGCCCTAATGTGTTAAATCTCTATGAAATTCACGAAATCCATTTAGTTCCAACTTAGTCTTATTTTCCTAAAAAAAATATTATTATCGTTAAATATATATCTTAAAAATATAAAATTATAATTATATCTAATTATAAAATAAATTTTTTAAAATTTAATGTAGAAATTTGATTATGAAAGTGGTATTTTTTAATGATATAAGAGGTTCTTAATATTGCCTTTGTTTTTAATAAATGGAACTCAATTATATATTTAAAAAGAGGATTAGGTAAGAGAATTTTAGGATTATAAAATTTTTGTTTGTCCAACTTGAGAATGTGAAAGTTTATTTACCTAAAGTTGGCTACCATGTTCAATACCTCTCCATGAGGTTTAAAGATACTAGGTAATGGAAATTTAAATACATATAAAACAAATAATTTATACTTCAACAGTTATATATATTATAGTAGTTCTCACTTGAGTAATCTTTTAATTTGGCAATCAATTCTTTATTAATAAAGTTGTTTTAATTAGTAGGGAGTACAATAATTTTGTAATCAGATAATAGGAGAAAAAATATTCACAATATAATTTATTTGAATAAACAGATGTGTGTAAAATATTTTAATAAGAAACTAGATTTGTAACTATAAAATATAAAACTATAACTTAAATTTGTGAATTTACTTCGTATTTTTTTTTCTTATGTATATAGAGAAAGACTAAACCAAGTTTGGAGATAAGAAAATAAAACATAAGATAAAGAACCATATCTCCTTCCAAAAATGTCTCCATATTAAAATGACATTCACTTTCTTATATACCAAGACTATTGTTCTTCATGAACAATTTCTGACAAGCATACAATTGGGGCTAGGATATGTAGATGAACTTGGAGTAAACTCTATTTTTGTTAATAAAAAATCTCTTTATTTACATCTATGCTAGATAGATTGTACTTGAATGTATTTAAAATGTCTTATTTGAGTTACATGCTCATTTCATGCTTGTTTAGCAGGATTATTATTCACCAAAGGATTTTCACCACCAATTTATTATTTCAATATCTATAACAATTTTTTTTATATATGTGAAAAAATTATGTTGGTTTACATATATGTTTTCACCCGTGATTTCCTATTTCAATATCTATAACAAAATTTTCTAGTTGATAACTCTTATCATCAATACCTTTGAAACCTTCACTACCAGCTTCCATGGAAGCAATTTTCTTTTCATTCCTCCACGATGGCTCTTTCTCTGCAACATCTTATTTCTTCTAGGCTACTCTTTCCTATTACGACGTTTATTTTGCAACATGTGGTGCAATTGCTAGTTATATGTTTTTGTAAAAACATAAGTAATAATTTTATATTACCTAAACGCCAAAAATAACAACTTAAAAATAACTCCTACTTAGAAATATTAGTTATTACTAAATGAAAACAAATCAAGGGGGCATACTTGATCTCTCCATCCAATTTACATTAGTTATGTTAGGTTGTAAAGTAATTGATATTTGTATTTGTTTTTAAAGTTGAAGTATATTTGTCATGGGTCTTGGATAGATGGTTGATGTGAAGTTATTGGTTCAATTCCCCACGATCAAGGTGATATATTGGACATGATGAAGATGTATTTTTTCCAAGCTTACAAAAAAAATAAGTTGAAGTATATTTAATTATTCATACATTTTTATATTATTAAATTGTATTAATTATGTTTTGATTATAAAAATTTATTTATTTGTTAATATTATTCCCCAAAAAAAACCTGTAATTTATATTATTAATAATACAAAATACAATTTGTAAATAGATCAAGTGTGTATGCAAGAGAGATCCCATAAGGAGAAGCAATAAAAAAGAAAAAAAGAACTGAATAACGACATGTGGGGACGTCATGCAATCCATTCGAGTTTGGTTCAACAAGAGCCAAAGCCAAATCCATTCTCTCATGAGGAGCCTCCTTGTTAGAATCAGAACTTTTCGATACATGTTCTCCTTTGGAGCCTCCAGATCCATCTTGAGTCATAGAGTCTTCAGGTTCCTTTTCAACTTGATGCACCTGTTCGTGGTCTATATTATCGTGGCACCCCCTTCTTGGGTATCATTCTGCAAGTCCATTCCATTTGTTCATTGATGCAGGAGCATGAGGCTTCGAGATAAAAGGACTACATTTTTATTCCAAAAATGCAAAAAAAGTTTACAAGCAAAGGAGTGGGTTCCTTTAGCTGTCAATTTACAGTTTAAGTAGATAGGAATTTTACTAGTATTCAGGGATTTTAACTACTTGTATTAGATTCATCGTATTTAGTTTTTAGTTGATAGATTTAGGGAGATTATCGTGCAGTAGGATTTTTATCCAAAATTGGACAAATTCGATCTCTTGAATCGGATTTGAATGATTGTATGAAGACTATTTATGCAAGTTTATACAACAAGAAAGAGGATTTTGGTTGTAGAAGGTTTGAATGACAAAAATTGATGTTTTTATATATCTCTAAGAAATCTAGGCATAAATGTCAAATCTCGGAGGATTCTAGTTATCCTTCAAAATTTTTGAGTTTATTTGATTTCCAGTTGAGTTCTGTGTGTGTTAAATCATATGAAGTTTGTGTGTTTTCCTTAAAAAAAAATTCCGCGTCCACTGTGAAAGCAAAATAGTCAGGTTGTATTGTTAAATTAAAGGGCTATTAGTTGTTGATGCCAGAAAATCATGGTATCTTTGAAGAAGTGTCAAATCTGATAGAATTGAAGAAAATGGGATCGATGTACTGCGTAAGGAGTCTAAGATAAGTTGCCACCATTAATCTGAGAATCGAAGGATATTGCATAAAAACCTACGTGTTATTTAACCTCTTAAGTGGATGCGATATTTTATAAATCAGGTTTAATAATTTAAGTTGACCGTCCAACAATTATTTAATCTAACGACCCTCGTATCTAGATCATTGATCTGACGGTGTTCACATAATTAGATGCGTGTGTTTTAATCTTGTAAATGGACGCGATATAGTTTTATAGTGTAAGGTTTTAAATGAGGTTTGGTTCCATCAAGAAATCAAATGGAAGAGAAAATGCGATAATTTATTATGTTTGATTCCGTCATTGCTGAATTCGATTTAGTGTTTTACCAATTAAGATAAAGTAGTTTAAAAAGGAAAATACATGAATGACCGATCAAGGTACAATGTTGAATAAGATAGATATAACTCCTAATTTAGGAGAAATTGTTTCAAAGTTTGAAATCTTATCATTAGAACCTGCAACCAACCCACCAGTTGTGGTATCAGAGCTGCCTTTAAACACAGAGAAAGATCTCAAAAATCAAGAAAAGAAATCCAACATGGCTTACAAAATTGGAAGAGGAGGTCGTGATGGTCGAAGAAGAGGAGGACCAGTTGTAAATGCTGAAGTGTTGGAAGTTATGCAATAGATGCAAGCTAGATTAGAAGAAATGAAAATGGGAAATCAAAGAGATGCAGATGCTGGAGATGTCAATGAGCCTGAAGTTGAATCTGTAGAAGAGGGAGAACCTGCAGAAGTTACTCCTGAAATGAGATTTTTTAAATCAGTGTTGGCATCCACATCTAAACCCAGAATTGAAGTTTCAGTTTTTACACGAGGCTTAAACCCAGAGGAGTTGATAGATTGGGTTAATGACATGGATAATTTCTTTGATTATGAAGAAATGGAAGAAGGAAAAAAGGTGAAATTTGATGTCACAAAATTGAAAGGACATGCAACACTTTGGTGGGATGGAGTGTAGGTAGAAAGAAGGAGACTTGGTAAGCAGCCAATAAAGAATTGGAACAAGATGGTGGCAAAGTTGAGAGGTAAGTTTTTTCCAAGTTATTATCAACTTTCATTATTTAGACAAATGGAGAATCTTAGACAAAGGTCAATGACAGTCAAAGAATACACGGAGAAATTTTATAAAGTGAGCATAAGAGTAGGAAAAATTCAAGATACAACAGAGAAGATTGCAAGATATATAAATGGTATCAGAATGGAGATAAAAAATGAGATAAGTCTGATGTCTCCTAAAAGAGTGGAAGAGGCTTATTAGATGGCCTTGAAGGCTGAAGAAAAACTCATAAGGAAGAAATCTTCCAGAGGTAGAGGTAATTTCCAAGGAAGAGGAAGTCAAGGTGGTAGAGGAAGATCTACAACACCTAGAGAAGGAGCTAGCAGTAGCTCAAGTTAACATACACCCACATAAGGTGATGCAAGTGGTAGAAGGAGTTTTTCCAGAGGAAGAGGAGGCAGAGGCAGATGAAGAGAAATCAGATGTTATATATGTAATAATATGGGACACAGAGCTTACGAATGTCCAAAGAATGTGGGGACAAAACAGAGAAATGTAATTGTTTCTTAGAGTGAAGAGGAAGCAGCAAAATTGCTAGAAGCAGAGAACATACCAGAGAAAGGAGAATCTTTGGTAGTTAACAAAATTCTATTAAAACCAACAAAGGAATTTTTTGAACCAACAAAGAGAAAAACATTGTTTAGAAGTGTGTGAAAAGTTCAAGGAAAATGTTGTCAAATGGTAATTGATAGTGGCAACACTAATAATTTGGTCTCTACAGAAGTGGCGGAGAAATTGAAATTGAAGATAAAGAAACATCCAACACCCTACAAGGTGTCATGGCTTCAGAAAGGACATCAGATGTTAGTGAATGAAAAATGTGAAGTGGAATTCTAGTTGGGCAGCTACAAAGACAAAATTATGTGTGATGTGATGTCTATGGACATATGTCACATATTGCTGGGTAGAGCTTGGCAGTATGACATAGGAGTTATGCATGATGGGAAAAGGAACACATACAAGTTTTGTAAAGATGATGTCAATCATACGTTTTTGCCTATAAAAGAAGAAGATGCATCAAGAAGACCTGATCCAAAAGCTTTATTATTGAGTGGAAAAGAATATCTGTAGCAGATTGAAGATTACGAGGTAAACTTTGCATTAATTTTCAAACCCAAGGTAGTAATTACTTCCACTAAAATTTCTGATTTAGCAATTCAAATTCAAGAGATGCTGGAAACTTATTGTAATATCATTGTAGATGATTTTCTTGATGAATTACCACCTATTAGAAAGATCAGCCATCATATAGATTTGATTCCAGGAGGAAATTTTCCAAATAAATCAGCATACAGGATGACTCCCACAGAAAATGAAGAAATTAGGAAGCAGGCGCAGGAACTATTAGATAAAGAACTGATCAGAGAGAGTTTGAGTTTTTGTGCAGTGCCAACAGTGTTGAGTCCAAAAAAATATGGAGGTTGGAGAATGTGCACTGACTCAAGAGAAATAAACAAAATAACAATCAGGTATATATTTCCTTTACTTATAATTGAAGATCTGATGGATTGTTTAAGAGGATCAAGATATTTTACAAAATTGGATTTAAAGAGTGGCTATCATCAAATTAGGATAAGGGAAGGAGATGAATGGAAGACATCATTTAAAACAAATGAAGGATTATATGAATGGATGGTAATGCTGTTTGGATTATCAAATTCTCCTAGTACATTTATGAGGTTTATGAATGAAGTACTGAAAGAATTTATTGGTAAATTTGTAATAATATATCTGGATGATATATTAATTTACAACAAATCTAAAGAAGAACACATGAGACATCTGAATTATGTCTTAAGGAAGTTGCACCAGGAAAAGTTGCTAGTAAATTTTAAAAAATGTTCATTCATGAAAGAATAGTTGGTATACTTAGGCTTTGTTGTTTCTGTTGATGGATTGAAAATGGATCCAGAGAAGATAAAGGCAATCATAGAATGGCCTTCACCTAAGAGTGGTTTTGAGGTAAGAATCTTCCATGGTCTTGCTAGTTTTTATAGAAAATTCATAAGGAATTTTAGTAAGATCAATGCTCCTATTATTGACACTATAAATAAGGACATACAACCATTTAGATGGACTGATGAAGCAAAGAAAAATTTCCAGTTGTTGAAATGAAAGATAACATAAAAGCCCATCTTAGTTTTGCCTGATTTTAACAAACCTTTTGAAGTAAAATGTGATGCTAGTGGAGAAGCTATTGGAGCTGTGTTAAGTCAAGAAGGTAGACTTGTATCTTATTTCAGTGAAAAATTGAATGAGACAAGAAGGAAATATTCTTCTTATGACAAGGAATTTTATGCAGTTGTGTAGTCATTAAAGAAGTGGAGACATTATTTGATGTCTAAAGAGTTTGTGCTTTATTAAGACAATCATGCATTTCAGTACATTATGCATCAGCCAAAAATGAATCAGAAACATGCAAAATGGATAGAATATCTTCAAAGTTTCAATTTTGTATTGAAACATATAAATGGCCAAGCAAACAAAGTAGCAGATGCCTTAAGTAGAAAAAGCATTTTAGTTCAAGAAAGTCAAATTCAAGTGTTGGGTTTTGATTTTCTTAAAGAATTGTACAAGACACATTTGGATTTTAAAGAGGCATTTGAAGCATGCAATAATCCTGTTTTGTTGGACAGAAGTAAGTTGCTGGAATTTTTCTTGCAAGAAGGTTTGCTATTTAAAAGAAATCAACTGTACATACCAAATTTTTCTATGAGAGAAAATTTAATTAAGGAGAAACATAGTGGTGGACTTGGTGGACACTTTGGTGCAGACAAGACTTATGAACAACTGAGTCATTTTTAGTTTTGGCCAAAGATGAGATCTGAAGTGGAGAAGTATGTACATAATTGTAAAGTTTGTCAGTATGCAAAAGGAAGGAGTCAAAACACAGGTTTGTATGTTCCCTTACCTATTCCAGATAGACCTTGGGATATGGTAAGTATGGATTTTGTTTTGGGTTTACTTAAAAAACAAAGAAGGAATGATGCAATTTATGTTGTAGTTGATAGATTTTCTAAAATGGCACATTTTATTCCATGTTATAAAACTAGTGTTGCTACTCATGTTGCTAATTTGTTTTTCAAAGAGATTGTAAGGTTGCATGGGTTACCTAAAAGCATTGTCTTTAATAGGGACACCAGATTTGTTTGTCATTTTTGGAGGAAATTGTGGAAAAATCTTGGTACTAAACTAAGTTTCAGCTTAGCTTATCACCCTCAAACTGATGGACAGACTGAGGTGGTGAACAGAAGCTTGGGAAATCTTTTGAGAAGCCTTGCAGGTGAACATCCTAAATTGTGGGATCATATTTTGGCATAGGCTGAATATGCTTATAATGACTCTCCTAACAGGAGTACAGGCTAGAGTCCATTCCATATAGTTTATGGAATGCACCCAATAGGAGTGTATGAATTAAGAAATTTGGGAAAGGAAGAAATGAGAAGTGCTAAAGGAGAAGATTTTGCTTCAGAAATTCGAGCAATACATGAGCAGGTAAAACAAAAGTTATAGGACAACAACATCAAGTACAAAAGTAGAGCATATTTGAAGAAGAGAGAAGTCAACTTTGAGGTTGGAGATTTAGTTCTAGCACATCTGAGAAAGGAAATATTTCCTAAAAGGGTGTATAAAAAATTGAAATTTAAGAAAATTGGACCATGCTGAGTATTGAGAAAATTTTATGCAAATGCATATGAAATTGAATTACCCCCTGACATTGGAATATCTCCAATTTTCAATGTTGCTGATTTGTACAAGTATGAAGGCAGACACACAGATGATACATCTGAAGGCAAAGAAGAGATTTATTGGTTGAAACAGTTACCCACAATAAAAACATTGCAGTCAGAGAAGATTTTAGACAAAATATTGTCTAAGAAGACAAGAGGACGGGATTATTTTCAGTATTTGGTCAAGTGGAAAGATCAACCAATTGTAGAGGCTACTTGGATGATAGATACCATGATACATAAATTGGGCAGTTCTGTAGAGGAGCTCATGGACAGGAGCCCATGAATAATTTTGTCCTCGAGAGTCCGATGCAGGAGCATGAGGCTTCAAGATAAAAGGACTTCATTTTTATTCCAAAAATACAAAATAGTTTACAAGCAAAGGAGTGGGTTCCTTTAGCTGTCAATTTATAGTTTAAGTAGATAGGGATTTTACTAGTATTCAGGGATTTGAACTTCTTGTATTAGATTCATCGTATTTAGTTTTTAGTTGATAGATTTAGGGAGAATATCGTGCAGTAGGATTTTTATCCAAAATTGGACAGATTCAATCTTTTGAATCATATTTGAATGATTGTATGAAGACTATTTATGTAAGTTTAGACGGCGAGAAAGAGGATTTTGGCTGTAGAAGGTTTGAATGACAGAAATTGATATTTTTATATATCTATGAGAAATCATGGCATAAATTTCAAATCCTGGAGGATTCTAGTTATCCTTCGAAATTTCTAAGTTTATTTAATTTCTCGTTGAGTTTTATGTGTGTTAAATCATATGAAGTTTGTGTGTTTTCCTTTAAAAAAATTCCGCGTCCACTGTGAAGGCGAAATAGTCTAGTTGTATTGTTAAATTAAAGGGATATTAGTTGTTGACACCTGAAAACCGTGGTCTCTTTGAAGAAGTGTCAAATCTAGCAGAATTGAAGAAAATGGGATCACTGTACTGCGTAAGGAGTCCAAGATAAGCCGCCACCATTGATATGAGAATCGACGGATATCACATAAAAACCTGCGTGTTATTTAACCTCTTAAGTGGATGCGATATTTTATAAATCAGGTTTAATAATTTAAGTTGACCGTCTAGAAATTATTTGATCTGACAGCCCTCACCTTTAGATCATTGATCCGACAGTGTTCGCATAATTAGATGTGTGTGTTCTAATATTGTAAATGGATGCAATAGAGTTTTATAGTGTAAGGTTTTAAATGAGGTTTGGTTCCGTCAAGAAATCAACTAGAAGAGAAAATGCGATAATTAACTATGTTTGATTTCGTCATTGCTGAATTCGATTTAGTGTTTTACCAATTAAGATAAAGTAGTTTAAAAAGGAAAATACATGAATGATGGTCAAGGTACAATGTTGAATTAGATAGATTTAACTCCTGATTTAGGAGAAATTGTTTCAAAGTTTGAAAGCTTATCATTAGAACCTGCAACCAGCCCACCATTCATTCTTGGTGATATCTTCTTCTCCATCCTCAAAGTAGTCTTGTTCTAAAAAATTCCATCCTTTTTATCAATTTGAGGGTTTTTTCTTCTTCTTGGGATTGTTCTTTTCCTTGGGACATGTCGTGTTTTCATAGTCTAAAATTTATGACCAATAGAAGTTTTGATGTTTCAATTTTATATGGCGAAGAAGTCCTTTGCAGAGATTGATCTCCAGATATTCTGGCATATGTGAAGATACCATTTTATGTTCTTTCCATATCCACTTTTTTGAATTTCCCGAAAGTGTTTCCAATATCTTCAAGAAATTTTGGATGCTAGAATGGGAGTGAAATATTTGGGGGTATAACCCAAACCAACATCCTGGATACCACAATAGATTGCATCAAACTCAAGGAGCCAAGGACTAGTGAAGAGTATGACTCTTCCTCAAAACCAGGGTCGTACATTTAAAGCATATTCCATATCCTTCCCTATTTCAAACTGAACTATAAAGAATCCTTTTGAACATAGAAAAAATTCAAAATTAGAAGTCTAGGTTGTGGAAATTCATTGAATGAGTGCTTTTGGTTTAGGCCAAAAGCTATTAAATCTACAAATGACAACTTTTTCTTGAAGGAAAGAGAACAAGGATCTTAACTATATATGGATATATAGGTATATTTTGAAGCTGAGCTGTAGGCTTCCTTTGTGCCTCCTCTTTAAAGGAAACAAAAGATCCTTCGGTGGAAGAGGAACCAGGAGCCCCTACTCTTAGTCTCGTGCTCAGCATGATGTATAAGTCCTTTGTGATGTTATAAACTCCCAAATTTGAAGAATCTGTTAGAATTTTTCCATTGTACATAAGTACTTGTTGACATGAAGGAATGCCCAAACATGACTCAATTTGAAATTTGATAAATAAAACTGGAGCATGAGTTATTCACCCATAAGATCTTTGATTCCCCACTGAGGAGTTTTATAAAGATATGGAAAAAGGATTCCTTACATAACTTGACAGGGGCGTGCAATTCACAGAAGTTACCTCAGATTGTGAAGACCCCAATCCGTGGTCAGCGAGTAAGTATTCAGAGGAAAGAGACACCCTTGACCTTGGACAAAGCATAGCCCGATAAAGGGGAAGAGCAACAAAGGAGGAGTATAATCCTGATGGAGGATGAGGCCTCCATATGTCGATATAAAAATCCAAATGACTTATTTGAAATGAAAGAAAAAGCGAGAAAAATACTAAAGTGACTTTTGGCGGTCGACTTTTGGAAAGACAATGGATTCTTGCAAAGTGTGAACACCCATTAAGACCTAAGAAAAAACAAAATTCCCGCAACCTCACAACACAAAAGGTCTTCGATATCTTCCTTGGGGTGTGTCCAATCCCAGTGAAACCCCGATGAACCAGAGATAGAAGGATAGAAGCCCTGAATTCCTGTGGCAACGTCATGAGAGAGAGAAGAAAGAGCGCAAACCCTACACTCCAGAGCATGCACCATCTTCCTCGATCCGACCCTCCGATAAACCGTTTGAATCCCATCATTTGTTAATATGAATTAAAAGGTGAATTTTTATTGATATATTAAAATTATATTTTTTATATCAATTTATTGGTGGAAAGAATTGAAATTCTATTGTAAAAATAACTGGGATAAGTAAAGGCAATTACATTACTTCTATTTTGATTTTATATATAGTTCTATTTTATTTTATTTATTTATTTTTCGTAGAAGAATATTTCTTTATTTTGATTCATTGTACTACTTAAATGGGCCTAATGGTTAAGAGCATGTGTTTCCTCCTTAAAAATCACAGGTTCAAAACCAAAAGGGATAGAGTATGTATGCCTTTGTAGTCCCACAAACAAGGGGGCCTCATACACCAATTTGGTATCTCACTGCTCACAATTCACAACTTAAACATGTGATTAAAAAAGCTCCAAAACTTAAAACAATTAAACTACCACAAAAAAATGAATAGCTAATATCTATGAAATTGTGTAAATATATTTTGTTATGATAGTGTTAATACCTAATTTATGCATATGAATTTATTCTTTAGAGGATTAGCCTATTAATCATCCTTTGTAGATTCTGACAATACATAATGTTGTAGATTCTAACAATAAATAATGTTTTTCTCATTTTACTTATATTTTGACAAAAAATACTCATTACTTGTGTATTTATGTAAATGACTATTCATCATGTATTTTCTAACTTCTTTTCCTTAAACTAAATTTTCCTGCAATATTTGTTTATATTAAATTTAATAGTTAATAAATACGAAAAAACATCAAAATATTTACTTCATAATACATCTAACATTATTAAAATTAAAAAACATTATAAAAAAATAATTAAATTATAACTTTATTTTAAATTTTTTTATTATTATTATTATTTAATATAACCATTATCATTTCGTATTAAAAAATAGTCTAATTTCAATGACAACTTTTTACTTGTTTTAATTTCTCATAAGCTTCAATATTCCAATACATGCATAAGAGTTAGAGTTTTTGAGATTTTATAAGTACAACTCGAATTGGAGATCTTCCATAAATTTTGCAAAAATATCGTAGAAACAAGACATACTTGCAAAACATTTGTTATGATTGAAAATTCCTCATTGTTCTCTTCATTTTTTTCGTGACCAAATTCATTGTTCTCTTCATTTTTTCGTGACCAAATTCCTCGCTCCACTGATCTTCTACCTTGACTGAGCTTCACCATGTGAGGCTCGTTTCCTGAGGTAATGTTGGCTGAAGGAGGACAGATTTTAATATGGGAGCGATCCATTCCTACACAAACGCTTTTGTGGTGAATCACATTTAACTCTTAAGACTCTACTCCATTCATTTATTTAGTGGTGTATGCTGGTCATTCTCTACCCTTCTCCATGAATCCCCTTCCTTTTCTCCATGAAGGCACACCAGTTAACACATCGTGTCTTGAGGTGACTATCAATATAAATGTTTTACGCATACCATCCGTGCATATTTAATTGAAAAACTTTGCATTGGAGTGAGCCGCTTGTCATCCCCCAAAAAAAATCTGGTGGCTTGTTTCACCATTTTAATGATCGGAATGACCATCTTTTTCAACGATAGCTTTCTTTGGACTCATCATGGAAAAATGGTAAAAAATATTTTTGTATGGTCCAGCTCCATCACACCTTGATTCAGAGTTGATCCTTTGTTAGTTTATTTGCTTCTATGTTCAAAGTTGATCGCTTGTTAGTTTATTTGCTTCTATGTTCAATGGTTTATATATGGACTAATTTTATCTCTTCAAATTTCTTTAATTGCAATGAAGTAATGTGGTATTGGGAGTGATTCCTTTTACTTTTAGCTTATTAACTTGTTTTATTATAAGTATTGAGTCTCTAAAAATCATCAATCTCTTTATACTTTTAATCATGGTTAATTCTGGTCTTTTTCATATGGTTAAATATTTAACTTTGTTATTTATTGAAATGCCCAATCTCCAAAGAAAATTGTATCATCAATTTATTATTATAAATAATTATAAAAAGAGTTATTAGAATTAATATATTATTTAAACATATATACATTAAAAAAATAGGTAACAAGATTAACCATTGATATGCATCCCACTTCATCATAAATTTTTTAACTTGCTAATATGCTTTATTACAATACCATGGCTTATCAATACCACATACCCAAAAAACCATAACTTATTTCATAGTAAAAATATTTATATCTTTTATTTTATTTTAATTTAATTTAACCTTATAACATTTCTAAAATTAAATTGAAAAGTAAAAAAGACTTAACTACCTTTGAAATAAATCTCAACCTTTATTTTGACTACTACACAACCATATCCATTAAATAGTTAGTAAAGGGTGATAAACATCAAAACACTTACCTCATGATACATTTCACATTACCAAGATTAAAAAATGCTAAATTATAACTTTATTTCAAAATATTATTATTATTATTATAAAAAGAATTAATATGTGACTTAAAATATACACATTCAAAAAAACATGTAACACATTCTTAACTAGAGAGATTCACCTCCACCTTTCTATGGAGATTTGACTTTATTACAGTAGGATGGACTAATACTATGAATTACTAATATCACATGCCCAAAAACCCTAACTCATTCATATGACAATGTTCATATGCCAATTTTTATTTCTTATTTTTTAAATTTATCCTTTTAATTAACAATGGAATAACTACTTTTGAGATAAATCTCAATCTCTCATATGTGACTATTACTAAGAATACCTTAGAATATTATGTGGAGTCTAAATCCCTATCATTTAAAAAATAATGATTGATAATTAAATAAAATTTTTAGAAATCCTCTTCCAAAATAGACATGTTTATAGAAATAAATATTCTATAAATATTCCATAAATGTTAAATCCCTACCATCTACCTATTTTTTATTTTTAGCTTTTTTGTAAGTTTGACAACTATGAGGCTATATCATGGTCATGTCCTAGAATAACATCTGAATAGAGCGGGGAATTGAATCTGTGACTTAACATCTAGGAGTGCCTTAACAAGACACCCATGTCCTAGAATAACATCTGAAAAGGGTGGAGAATTGAATGAGTGAATTAACATCAGGAGTGCCTTAACAAGACACCCAATCATTGTCTATCCAAGACAAAATTGAATCTGTGACTTAACATCTAGGAGTGCCTTAACAAGACACCCATGTCCTAGAATAACATCCGAATAGGGCGGAGAATTGAATGAGTGAATTAACATCAGTAGTGCCTTAACAAGACACCCAATCATCGTCTATCCAAGACCCCACGGACCTACCATCCACCTAGTAATTATTAGTAATTAAATTAAAATTTTGGAAATCCTATTCCAAAATAGACCCTGACACGTAAATAGCAACAACTAAGAATTTATATTTTATGCAACTTAGCTTTTTTCGTTATGTTAGATTTTGATAATTTAAAATACAATAATTATGTATATAATTTTTTTTCTATTATAATTTTTTTTTATTACACATTAACCGATATTTAACTAACCAACTTTCAAAAAATAAGAAATTTATATACATTTTTAATGACTAAAAACATTAATTTATTATGACTAGAAATAAAATGATTAATTGCAATTTATTATATTATAATTTTATTTTTATTAATATCAACCGAGATCCATCTTAACTTAGGATCTACCAAACACCTAGAGGGACCAAATCTCTTTTCACCCTAAAAGAGGTTTAAAGAATAAATTTACATATATTTTTAATGATTAAAAACATTCAATTTATTATGCCTATAAATAGAATGATTAATTGCAATTTATTATATTATAATTTTATTTTTATTAATATCAACCTAGATCCATTTGAAATCCAGATCTACCAAACACCGAGAGGGATCAAATCTCTTTTCACCCTAAAAGAGGTTTACATCTCAAGAGATTTGAGGTTTTCATCTCAAGGGATCTGATCCCTCTAGCCCAAAGTTAAGATAGATCTAGGCTAGTTTAATTTCCCCCTTTAAATAGGCTATATTACACATGAATACCATGAGTCAATATCTTGTGTCATTAATATTATTGTAAGTTTGGTTGGTGAGACATGTCTGGGGAATTGACCTTTCGATCACTTGGATACATAAGGGCTTGCTAACATGCTTTTTTCTAATTGTGCTACCACCCACAAACTACTTTTATCATTATTTTATTTTTATAGGATTATTTTTATTTTATTTTATTTTATTTTTACTAAGTTAAAATGCTTACATTACATTACATTAATATTTTTTTTTGGAAGTTGAAAAATTTTCATTACTCAAAATCTAAGTACACAAATATCAGAATACATGTGGTCTCACCCCGACCGGGTTTCTTGACCATTGCTATCACCATACTACAGACAAAAATAAAAAAATCCAAGTGAGACGTCCACAACCTGATAGGCCCTATGCACTAAAATACAAAAAAAACTAGAAAGATGCATGTTACCATGATCAATCATAAAAAATGATAGAAGAAGGATTGTCGTACCCATTCCTAGAGGTGGAGGTGGGCAGTA
This sequence comes from Pinus albicaulis, assembly GCA_034641835.2. Lineage (NCBI taxonomy): Eukaryota > Viridiplantae > Streptophyta > Pinopsida > Pinales > Pinaceae > Pinus > Pinus albicaulis. Next base: position 573,236,203 of record CM076577.1, read on the forward strand.
TAAACAATGAACATGTTTCTCAAAGTGATTAAGCCATGTTTCTAGCTTCACGAGCTTCTCTGCCAACAGATTATAACCATGCAAAACAATCACAATTCTCTCATGGACATGGAATTGAAAGGAATGTAGTTGATTTAGCATGGTGAAAACTTCCTCGTGTTCTTACCTCCTGACCTTATGATGATATTCCAATGTGTAAATGATTGATTGGAGCGTCTCCTGTTGAGCTGAAATCCCTCTGTTCTGACCAACAACTACACACCCAATTGGCTTGACATCTCCAATCCTCCTACTCTGACCCTGTGAACTCAGATCTCATCCATAACCTGTACTCCTGCTCCTGCTGCCTACCCCACGACCACCCTATGCCATGATATTACCATCCCTGTCGCCTAAAGAACCAACCAACGTTATTCTCCCACCATATGCTTTGCGGACCCATGATGTTTTCCTCATAGATTACATGCACCGTGAATACTGTTATCAACACCAACACCCACGCTGCCACCCCAGGATTCAGCTAGATCGCTCATCCTCTCTCTATAATGGGATGATTCCACCTTTGCCAACAGCTCATGAGGTTTGTGGAGCTGACTTCATCCTTAATGTCTAGTTGGAATCCAAAAACCCGTGATAAACCCAATTCGTCACCACATTCCACCCATACAAACCATGAACCACACCACTAGCAACAACAAACCCTACTAGCCAGCTGCTCCCCACTGGAGTCCCTGCACCCCACACCACAACCAGGAAGAGAGAAATGACCCAACGATGCAAATATCTACTACCCAAATTCACCACGAGCCTATCACAAACCTAGGAAAGCTGATCAGGAGATCAAATCTCTTGTAGAAAAATGCTAAAAAATGAAGTTGCTAAGAATTGTTCCAAACCAAAACGACAGGAAATAGCTCGCCAAAATGATCCTGTAGCCATAAATGGCACTCAAATCCGTTGCCGTATGGAGGAGATATTGCATTTTGAAATCACCCAATAACCTTCAATTTTGAAAGAAAATTTTTTAATTCTATGTGTGGAAATTTTTTTGATTTTAATTAAAGTTATATTAATGTTTTTTTTTATATATAAATATTTAATATTTTATTTGATTTTAAAAATTCATAGTCTTGATGATGAACCACACTGGTTGGTTCGAAACGCGTCGACCACGTTCTTTTACATGTGATTTTTACCGAAAGAATTTCTACTAATTTATATTATGGATCACAGAAGCTTAGATTCCAAAAACTTTAATTAAAATAATTAAAATACCATACATTAGTTTTTTAAAAGCTATGTTATAACAAAGGTTAAGTCAAATGATACGTTCACATTTCAAAGGTTGAAATGTCATATGTTAAAAAGCTTAACGTATGGTTCAAAGTATAAATGGCACGTTATGTATGGTTTAAAGGTTCACGTGGGCCATTCAAATGTGGTGGAGCGGAATTAAAACCAAACGGAATGGCGTGTTAAAATTTTTTGAGTCGCAGCAATCGACCCCGGGTCGGGCCGGAGGAAACGGAGCGGCGTAACCAACGGACCACAACATTAATACTTGTTATATAGGGCCAACAAAATGGTATTTAAAGCTACAACGAACTCAGACGGTTAACATAACATTTAATGTTACCGTTTCAACATGTGGCCACGCGCTTGAACATTAAGTGCTAACCCTCATTTCGGCGGGTATTTTGGCGGCCTCCGCCTGTTTTGGCGCCACTCCTAAATTGGTGGCCTTATCTGCAGTTACTCCACAATTAGTGGAGGATTTTTAGCCCTAACTGAGCAAACTTCAGTTAGCCATAACTTTGGCTAGGAAAGTCCATTTGGGACGAATTTTTTTTTGATTTTGGGGTATTGAAGAATTATGGAGCTGTTGGGACAGGTTGCAGAGCCATCAGGGCGCTCTATCAGTGATTTTACCAGCGATTTTGGTTGTGGAGCCACTAGGGCCTAATGAAAGATCAACTGTGTTGGACTATATTCATCCATTGGAGGTGAATGAATAGTCGATTTATACTGATTTCAGCCTTCTGTTTCTGAATTTGTAGCTTATTTTCCCTTTTGAGGCTTTCTACACAGTGTAATTCATATTTTTAGCATTAATGAAAAAGGGAAAAGCCTAATTAGAGGCTTTTGGACCCAGCAGAGGTAGCCCAAGAGAGGGGTGAATTGCTTAAACAAATGCTTACTGTTATGCTATGCATTTTTTCTATTATATTTCAGATTCTGCTACATTAAACAGTAAATTTTCATAAGTACACTTTTCCCAAGCAGACTTATATAGTGAACAAAACTCATTAGTTCAACTTCAAACCACAATACTTCATTTGCAGAATACTTAAACTTGCTTATTCACACATAAAATTTGGATTAATGAATACTTTTCACATAAACAAATACTTTCATTGATCGGATCTACTTCAGTGCTTACATTTTATTTCTTTAGGCAGAGTCAGTTTGTGGGCCAGGAGCTTCTGGTTTCATCCTTTCTAGGAAAGGTGAAATAACCAGTAAAATCCCCCTACTGTCAACCTCTGTATGAGAAATACTTTGTTCTCACAATTTCATATCAAAAGCACTACCAAACATCCCCTCACTTGGAGAATCTAGAAGAAAACTTCCCAACTAAGTACTAGGAATTTTGAACACCCAATCCCCCAGAAACGCGTCTGACACTAGATCCACTGGGATTCCCTGCAAGGAATGATTTTTCCTACGACCCAAAAAATGGAAAAACAATCAATGAAGATCATCGAAAACCAAAATATGGTCTAGACCAAAGGCTCAACTCAAGAACTACCACCACCGCCAAAAGCCTGGGCACCTCTGTCATCAACGCCGACCACCTTACATTGGGAACCAAAGCACCACCACATGAAATACCCACCCAAGAATAAACCAGACCCAAGAAACTTGAAACCAACACCAATCACTTATCCAACTAGCATGCCCTCCAGCCAAACAATGAAAAAGAAAGCTTCACCCGAAATGGAAAGGGGAGAGTTGTTAGCTTACTATCCCCACAGAAGGAGCGATGGATGAATTTCCTCCACTAGTTCCACACGACCTGATGAAATGGAAACTCAATCAATTTCTCATTCCACAGAGAGCCTAATACCATCCAAACTACTACAAGCTTGACACATCTTAACCACCCCACTGCAAATGCCATGAATCTCTGAGATTGTTCAACCCCCTTACACGTAGGTGAGGAATGATGTTTCACATGCTCTGAGGCAGTGTTATTAACCAAAGAATAATGGAAGGGAATATTACCTACCCTCCTCCACCCATGCCACATGTCTCCAGTCATTCGTCAAAGGATGGTGAATTCCAAATGTCCACCACCCCCATTAGGGAACCCTCCTTTCTAATGAAAATTTGGTAGAGCTAGTCCAGAAGAGGGGAATTGGAGTGGATCAACCAATCAAAGAGAAACTCTTAATCATGGTGATTACTTCCCCAGTTAGCTAACATGTCTGCAACTTGGTTCCCTTGTCTTTGGACATGATCCATGGTTACATATTCCAAGGAGGATAAATGTGTTTGGATTCTTTCACAGATGAATTCCAATCTCTAGCTCTTAACCACCTGATCAATAGGAGATCCATTGATTAGCTTCTGTAATATAGAAATTACTAGCTAGGAGTCCCTTGAGACTTGTAGATTTGTAAGACCCATCTCTGCTACTATTTGGAGGCCCTTATACAAAGATAACAATTTTGCAATGTTTTTGGTTATTTTACCACACGATGCTATAAGTAGTTTAATTGCCTTTACCTCAACATCTTAGATTAGGCCTCCCAATCCTGCAGGGCTAGGTTTTCTTTTAGAGGCATTGTTGAAGTTCAATTTAAATGATCTTGGAGGGAGATGGAGAAACGTGTCTATCAACGAACTTCTCAACGACCACACATTGGAGGGTTCAGGGGGTGAAGCGAATGGACAAAGGTCCAGGGCTTGAAGAATAGTGTACTCCCTTCCATCAACTTTCCAGTATTCCTCTACCCATTTTTTAACCAGGACAAATTATTTGATGTTACATTTGGTCACTTCCAATATTTGGCTAGTCTTGATAATATTCGAGTGAAATACCACTTTTTTTCCTGAATTTACAAAGGTTCCACAAGATAAAACCTTGAGATAGGCACCATGCTATTTTTACTATTGGATTCTTGAAGATTTTCAAGCGTCATAGCTCCAATGATTCTTTCAGGCTATTCGATTGTCGATTTAAATCTCCAAAAATATTTTCTAATTAGTTCCATAGCTCTTCCGCCACCGGGAAAAGTTGAGGATATGATTTGTTGTCTCTTCCTTATTTTCACAAAGAGGGCACCACGAAAAACCTTCAAAACCTTTCCTCTGAATCATGTCCCAAGTAAGGAGTTTACCATCTCCAACTAGCCAAAGGAATAAGGCTACTTTGGGCCATATACCTGAATACCATATTCTCCTCTAGAGAGGGTCTTGCACAAGATCCTATGTTGTTGAAAGAATGGCATGCACTTCCCTAACATACATATGGGAAGATGGCACCAACAGAGTTTGTTTGGATCATCACTTGAAAATATGAGAAGTTCTTGGAGAATTCTAGTCAAATCATCCCATGGTAGGGATGAGTCATGGTCCCGTCAATGAGCTTGAGACTTCCATTCTCTCCATTTGGAGGGATTATTGAAATCTACCCAAAAGTATTTAATGAATGCCATGCCTAATTGAGGTGAAGATATGGATATCCCTAAGATTCTTAGATTGGATCAATTTGGGATATTACATCCATGCTTCCTCCTAAAATTTGGCTTGATGACCATTTCGTACTCCTAGAATCCATGATTCTAAATTTAGTGCATGCTTTCTTCAGCCAGAGTCCAAATGGAGGATCCATCTAGAAGGCGCTGGGGATCTGGAAGGCGATGGGGACCACAACATTTTTCACGTTTTCTGTCTTCCTTGCAACCATTTCCACCATATAATTTCAACTAGGGTCCATGTTAAGGTCTCCAGGTCTTTCAACCCAAGACCACCGTGAGTTTTTGGCTTACAAATCTTGTCGTAGGCAACTAGGGACCATTTTCTACTGATATAGACTCACGACCAAAGGAATCTACCAAACTTGGAAACTAATTCTTTCTAGCCATTCTTTGGGGCAGGGAGTGCCGAGAGAGGGTAGACAATGAGGGCTTTCAAAACTGATTTCAGAAGAATAAGTCTACCTACCGAGTTCAGAACCCTGAAAGTCGAGCTTGAGAGTTTGCGGTCCATATGATTCAACATATCTTGACAACATGTTGCTCTAAGTGAATTAGGTACCAAGGGAATCCCTAGTTAAGTGTTGGAAATGAACCAATACGAAAGCCAAAGAACCTTTCCATGTGATTTTGAACCCCAGGGTGAGTGTTGAAGAAGAAAATGTCATATTTTTCCCCATTGACAAACATTCTTGATGCCTGCTAGAATACTTCCAGGATGGAACTCAGTTAACAAGATTCTCATAATGTTGGCTTAAGAAAAAGCATATTATCATCCACAAATTACTGGTGTGATACAGGAGGGGCCTCTGGGGAAATTCTCAGTCCTTGAAGGAGTATCAACTCATAGGCTGAATTGATTAATCTCCCCAAGCCTTCAACTACAATAATGTATAGGAAATGGGAGAGGTGGTCCCCTTACCTCAAGCCCCTCGACCCTTGGAATTGGAAATAAGGTGAACCATTGAAAATAATTGAATAAAAGGTGGTTTCTATCATAGATTTCACCCAAGCTATCCATGAATGATAAAAACCAAAAGTTTCAAGCAGAGAACGAAGACAGTTCCAACTCATACGATCATAGGATTTAGACATGAATAAATTAATGAATATAACTAGGGATTTGGATGATTTCAGAGAGTGCACCATTTCATGAGCCATAATGATGTCACCCATGATCTACCTTCCTTCAACGAATCCTTTCTGCTCAGGGATGATGATTGATTTCATTAGGGGTTTGAGCCATTGAACCTGATGCCTAATATTATCTTGTAAATAAAATTGCATAAGGATATAGGTCTAAAAACATTCGGTTCAACCACCGCAAATTTATTTGGAATAAGAGTCAAGAAGGTGGCCTTTAGGATTGACCAAAATCTCTGGGTTCGACAAGCTTCTTCCACCAGCTCATGGATCTCATGAACTAGAAAGTGCCAGAAGGATTTAAAGATATCCGAGGTGAAACTGTCCATCCGTGGGGCCTGATTAAGGGGGATATCGCTCACCACTTCTTCTACTTCCATAAAATATATATTCCATATTATTTCCTCAGTTTTCTCCTCTAAAATGAACTGGGGGATACATTGTCTAACCCTGTGAATAACTTCTCTCCTATCCTTCTGTGGTTCTGTAAACAAAGTTTGGAAATGAGTTATCAACTCTTCTATGATTTCCTCATGTTGAACAAGCCGCTACCCATCGTGGCCATTGAGGGAGAATATTATTTTCACCTACCTATGATTTATCATTGTTATATGGAAAATATTTTTATTGTGCTCCCTTGCTTTGAGCCATTAAAGTCTCAATTTATGGTTCCATAAAATCTCCCCCTACTTCCTTCTTTATTCTAGGGTGACAAGGACCTGTCCCTCCTGGGCCTCCAAAGCCTCCGTACTCCCTTATAAAGTAATGTTTTGTTGGATTTTTTTCATTTCATCCTCAAGAGCCCATTTATATTTATGGAAATTTCTAAAGTCACATATGTTCCAATCTTTAATTCACTTTTTGAGCTCCTTTAGCTTAAGCTGGAAAGTTTCCATTGGATTACGCCCTTAGACCATGATCTCTTGCCTCTTCTAATTTCTAATGAAGTCTGGTCTCTCTAACCAGAATGCCTCAAAGTGGAAAGGCCTATTAATTGGCGCCATCCTTAGATCGATTTATAGCTGGATGGGCCAGTGGTCTGATCTTAAACAGGGTAGTATAGAATATTGAAAATAGATCTCCTACTAAAGAATATCATCAGAGATAAGAAATAGATCTAACCATGAGGAAAATTGATACTTACCTCCCCTTCTATTATTCCATGTGAAAATACCATTTTGGACTCAATATCATCCTTGTTTATATCTTGAATGGTTTCCTGAAAGGTGCGAGATATGGGATCCAATCTGCAGACTCCTCCCTTATTTTTGCTCAGGTCCTTAGTAATATTTAAATCCCTTGTAAGGATTTAGCATTTTTCAACTTCCGAAGCATATGAAGAAAACCTGCCATCTCTCCAGGGGTCGCCAGTCCATAGACCCCCGTTAACCAGACCTTTGTTGAGGAGCCAATGCATTCAAATTTTCTAGAGAGACTATTGGAGAATGATATCTAGGACCTAAAATATATAGATCTAATGTCCCAAATAAATTATAGACTCCCTGGAGCACCCTTGGCATCCAGCGCCATGAAATCCGCCACTGGCCAGCTTCGATGCACAATTTCACCTAAGTTCTCCTGCATTACCTTGGTTTCTTGTAAAACTATGGTATCCAACTTTTCTTGTTGGATATGTTCTCTAAGATACCTCAAATTAACTTTCGAGTTGAGGCCCCCAATGTTCCAGGAGACAAATTTCATTGGGGAGGGCGTAGAGATATATAGTAGTACTCTGTGAGAACATTGGCCTGTCTTGAGTTAACCAAGATCAATCTAGCTTCCTTAACTACCTCTCTTGTGGGTTTTATTCCTTTTTTCCTTTTCTTGAAGCCCAAGATAGACTTCATGCGCTGAGTTGAGACTTCCTCCTCGTGGAATACCAAGGCTGAGTGTGTGGTGGTTTTCAGGGAGGCATGATGATGTTCCCATTCTTTGAAGACCTGGTAAAATTTGTCTTGTAGTTGTTGTTGGGGTAGTCCTCTGAGCAGTCCCTGTCCCAATTCCTTAAGAAGGCCACCATGATATTCTCATCGAAGTTGAGATTATCCATTTTTACTTAGGTCTCCAATGGTTGCTAGACTTGATCTATAACCATTTTGGATCTCCTTTCTAGTTTATTATGCCTCTGGGGATTTACTTTTTGTTGATTGATTATTCTTATGGTTTTCAGAACCCACTTTCACATTCATTGCTTATTGTGGTTGGTCCTCTATTACAGGTTATTTCAGGCCTTCTATTTCCGTGGGCTCTTTCAGAATGGAGAAATGATTTTCAACTTGCTAGTTTGGAGCTGTCGTCGGGGTGGAAGTGGAAGATGGTTTGGGGATCCTCTATTGTTCAATGCACATCAATCCATGACTTCTTGAAAGGCATCACGGGGATCATTTCCTGGGTGGGCTGGATTCTCCTTCTGCCTCTAAGGGTAGCCATGAAAAAGGTTCCAATACTAATGGAAAATTATAGATTTTAACGGGAGGTGTTCATAGTCTAGAGGTTGAGACGAGCTCATCTTGGTATTTGAATTCCACTTATTATGGTAGTGGTTGGGAAATATTAATGTAAACTTATATTTAGGCATAGAAAGAAAATATTTTGCATTCAATGATTTATGAAACTTGAAGAAATTTTCCAATAGAATTGCTGATCGTTTCCAGAATAACCGATTCCCAGAAATATTCTAGTAAGGAGTAAAGCTTGACCCAGATGGGCACCAACATAAATTTTTCCTTCTTTGATTTGTAGCAGGGTTCCCAATGTCACATGAATAGTCCCACACTATTCATAAAATAAGGGTCGTTGTACAAAAATTTCCTCCCATCCTCTAGATCCTCAAATATCACAACGAAAAAACCTTTTGCCCTTAAACATAACTCGATCAGAGCCTTTGGCTACCATTTTAGCTATATCCATCTGAGCATATTTGTTCCTTGGGAAAAATACACATAAATTTGTAGATTATTGCATGGTCTTGCATAAAATAGCAATATTGAACCAGGTGGTTGTTGGGGATTACTACCCAGGGATTTTTAGCTGCCTTCGAGAGGCAGCGGCCCTTCATCTTGGATTACCATTGTGCTCCTGAAGCTGGTGAAGCTTCCTGCTTTCCTTTATGCTTCCATGCAGTGCTAGATGCAACAAGGGCAGAGCGATGGGCACTATAAAGCACAAAGTTGAAAGAGGGGGGGGCTCCCCCTCCCTCAGGGGGTGCTGACATGAGCCCGATCAGCCTAATACTAGATTCATGACAAAATTTAACTTCCGTATGTAGGTAGAAAATTGATTAGATAACAAGGATTTAGAATTCGTTAAACCCTAGCACCGTTGAAACTCTCCCCTCCTCAAATCCACCATAAATTCTAGTAATGGAAAGGTACTTTAGCTGCATTAAATTAATAATTTTATTTAATTTAATTTATTTTTACTTTTATGTAATTTTGACTTAGTCAAAATGTTAAACATTAATTTACAACATCTATATTATACTCGGTTGGAGAGTGCCTCTCGAGGCAAAAATGACATAATTTTTTTTTTTCTAGGAAAGAATCATAATATGCATACCATATTAAAATGAACTTAAATATTAATTATTCATATTCCTAACCATGATAATAAATATATATAATTAATAAATTTACAGGAGAGAGAGAATCATTTAACCATACATATATTATTAACTACTATATTTCAAAATTTCATATTTAAATTTATTGAGCTAAGCGACCCTTTCCAAAAGAGTATGGTAGAGGTCTTGCAATATCAACATTTTGACTCTGCATCCTAATCACTCATCTATGTGAAGTAAACCTCTTATACTTCCATTATCTCATACTCTCCCTACTTATCCATCATTGAACTGTCCCTCTTATTCTTCCACGAGACACAAATCTCTATCTCCGCCCCGATCTTAATCATCCATTGATCGGTAAAATGTCGTGTATATTCTACTGGATATTTCGTCACAACATATATCATAATAATATATTAAAACACTGAAATTTTACACGATTACAATTTTATTAAAATTATAGATTTGTAGATTTAATTGTAATTACTGCATGCATGCGAATGAAAATTATGCAGAAAAGTAGAGAATGAAAAACTAAACTCACACAAACACATAAGACACAAGATATGCCGTATGGGAAAACCTTTTGGGAGAAAACCCAACTGGAAGGTGAGTCTGCTTGATTCTCTTTCTGTGTTTGGAAATATGGATACAAGTACAAAGAAGTAATGCCTGTGGCCGGTGGGCTGCTACAATGCACAAAACCTCCTTGTGTGCTATACCTCCTATCTCTCCTGGCTATATTTTCTTAGCTATGGAATAAAATTCTCTTGAAAGAATGAATACCTCTTCCTCCTAGTGGCTCGATTATAACACAACCTGATAGCGTATTGGTGGTTAAGTTTAAATACATCAAATCCTAATTAGAGTTACAAAATATGATATTTTAGAGTATTTTACATCATAATCACGTGTCTAGCCCCTTTTCCATGAATAATGGCGGCTGATGTGACATCCTCATGAAGTATAGGTGTGAAAACATGAAGGTCAACTTATAAGTGACATAAATTGCGCATACAAACTTTGATTGACATGCTTCTTGTGCTGTTGGAAAGATCTCTATGTGTAGAATAACATGAAATGGTGCTGCACTAAAGAAACAAAGTTTTACCCCCCAAAAAAGTTGCTTTTATGCCTCTAAATGCTCCATAAAGGTTTCAGATCCCATTTTTCCAAAATAGGTCTCGTTGGTAAAAACGGTCCTGTGAGTTGATTCCTCCACTTTTTCCATTCCAAATGCATCGATATGGATGAAAAATAATATAATGATCCAATACTGATCATCCAATATTTGCCTAAACCCAGTTTTAAAATTTTCCTTGCTAGTCCAACATAAGCCCATGTATGCAATCCTAAATAATCTCCCTGTCCCCCCTCCAATGAACCCACCAAATGATCGAGCTTCCCTGATGGTGCCCCAATAAAATAAAGACCCATTATTCCACCCCCTATTAAATTTTGGGCTCCTTCTGGTCGAACATTCTCCCCATTTTCATAATATGTGGAGATGGAGACACTAGCCTGCGAGACACAAATTACTCTAGAGCCTTTGACTATAAAAAAATCCTTGTTCAATAAGGATGTATCCCTTTCTCTCCCTGTAGCCAATAAAAACGTGACCATTCGAAGGAATAAAGGGAAAAAATACAAAAAAATCCCCAACTGCACCATCACCCCATCCAATCTTCTCGAACATTTCCAAGAGTCCCATGTTAGCTCTACCCTAACCAACTCTGCCTCTATCATCGGGGTTGACAAACTGGTAATGAATCCTCCAAAATATCGGGTCCTTAGAGTAGATCCCCCCAAATTTGACCTTCCATAATGCCTATAATGTCTCTTAATATTAGGGGTTTGGGATTGACCCATAAAAGATGATCCTTGAAAAGCTTAATTGACATTCACAATACAGACAAATTTTTCTCCAAGAAATAACGACTTGCAAGGATAAGGCATGCAAGTATATTTTTGAGGTCTGCCAAAATTTGAATATATGTGCAATTAGTGCATATAGATTATCTAGGGGAATTGATGCAATGTGGAATCTAGATCTATATAAGTTTAAGGCATTAAATACATTTATGGGTTTAGTTATTACAGGGGGTCGAGGAGGTACAAAAATACGTCTTTGAATTATCAACATATATTCTCCCTACTCAAATAGAAATATGTTTTGGAACATGGCAAAACAAAGTGGCTTCCTTGATCTCAAATCCTTGATTCTAGTTGGGGATTTCAATTTCTCTAGTGAATATTATGAAATATGGGGCTCCCTTTTCTGACTAGATCAATGGGGGAATATTTCAAGGAGCTACTTAAACAAAAATTCCTTCAGGATATTAAACCAGTGCCCATTGGGCCAACATGGAGAAATAGACGATGGGGTTCACAAGGCATAAAAAATGACTTGACCATTTCTATGTAAAAGAATATACTACCAAAAAGCTAAAGGATTTGAAGTCATTGATCCTCTAAAAAAAAATTTTAGACCACTTTAATATCTCGTTGAAATGGTTTGAGGCACAACAACAAAATGCCCCTCCTTTCAAATTGAACCACTTCTGGCTGAAGGAGCCAGATTTCATCGAAATTTTCCATTCTTTTTTGCTGACTCCATTAGGAGACTCTGGCTCCCGGAAGATGGATAAGATGAATTTAAAATTGAGAGCTATAAAAGAAATGGTAAGAGGACAGGCTCAGAAAAATAAGAGATAACTGACCAAAGAGTTAATCTAGAAAGATGAACATATCAAAACATTGGAGGATCCATATAACTCGACTTTTTTCTTTGAATCCTGCAAGAATGAGATTCTTCATTTGGAGCTATGAAAATCTCAAATATTGCTTCGCTAGTCTAAATAAATGCAGCAAAAGAGTCGTATAATGTGGGTTGATGTAGGAGAGAAGAACAAAAGGTTTTTCCACAAACAAGTTAACAAGATGCAATAAATAAACTATATCTAGAGCATCGAAACTAAATTAGGAGAACATGTCACCTCAAAAAAGGACATTGAAAGGGAGGCAATGAGCCATTTTCAAAATATATATCACTCCAAACAAAGTTACTGATCAAATGAGACCTATTACCTCAAAAACAGAACTCCAACAAAAAAAAACTTCAAAAAAATATGAAAAAACAACCCGAAAACGAAAAGTGTTATTATGGAATAGATTTTTCCTCTTTTTTTGTTTTTGTTTTTTTTGTTTTTTTTTTCTCGGGGTAAATTTTCAACATTTTTTTAAAAATGGAAGTAAAAGTCAATTTGTTTTGTGCAAAAAACACCCTGAAAACAAAAAGTGTTGATGTTAGAATAATGTTGTCAATTTTTTGTGTGCAAAAAGCACCCTGAAAACAAAAAGTGTTGATGCTGGAATATTGTCGTAATTTTTTTTTGTGCAAAAAACACCATGAAATTGAAAAGTGTTGATGTTGGAATAACGTAATTTTTTTTTTTTTTTTTGGGGGGGGGGTGGTGGGGGGGTAAATTGTTAACATCTTTTAATAATGATGTTAAAGATAAAATATCATGACTCTGAAAAACCTTAAAATTTCAATGCTAGACATGTCATTAAAGATAAAATAACAAAAATCTTCCAACGATTTTTAGGCATGGTATTAAAAATAAAATATCATGTCTCTAAAAAAACTTAAAATTCAAAGGATAACATTAAGGATAAAATATCACCTTTATGAAAATCCTTAAAAATCCAACAATTTTCAGCCATGGTGTTAATATTATTTTAAAAAATTTTACCATTTAATTTATGTAAATTTATTCTAATTTTAAGATTATCATATTAATAACAATTCATTAATTTTTATTTATTTTTATATAATATATTGAAATAAATAGATAGGAAATATTTCATATATTATGAATGAACAACTTTAAAAAACAAATGAATTTATATGTAATTTTGGAGTTTTTGATATTCTATGCATTAAAATATTTGCTTTTTTTTGGAAATATGTGTAAATATTTTATTTTTAAAATTTTTTAAGATTTTGAAATTTACAAATTGTTTTTTAAAAACTATATTTCATTATTGAGAAATATATATATATATATATATATATATATATATATATATCTATATATATATATATATATTATTTTCATATATAGTAATAATAATAATAATAATAATTTAATATTAAAATTATGTTTATTTTGAATTTAATAAATCAAAACTAATAAAAAAAAATTGTCGTGTTGAAATCCTTTCAACTGCTAAGGAAGCACACAATGAACTAAAAATTGTTCTCTTAAACTTATTACTTCTACATATTTTTTACTTATATATAAAATAAAAACTAAAATAAAAAACACATTTTTTTTTTTAAATAATAACAAGTAAATAAAAAGATTAAAAAACACGAGTCCAAAAAATACAATATAAAAAAGAAAAAAAAAATTCAAATAAAAATAAATTAAGAAAAAAATTTAAAAATTTGCCCCCAAAAAATATTAATCAACTAAATTAAAAAAATAAAAATATATTAAACAAAAACACAATAAAGAGCATTAAAAAAAAACTTTAACATGAATAAATAAGAAAAGAAAAACATTTAAAAAAATTAACTTATAAAAAAAACATAAAAAAAAATTAGAATAAAAACAACAAAAATAAAACTAAAATAAAAAAATGAAAAAACAAATTTAAAAAAAAAACCAATGTTTTGAATATATATATATATATATATATATATATATATATTGTTGAACCCTTAGTTAAACTACGAGGGGGGGGGGGGGGTGTTGAATCGGTTTAACACATTCATGGTTTTTTGAAACTTTTCATTAAAACTTATTTACCTTTCATTTCATGTCCAACTTAATATGTGAGTAATCTTAGAATGTGAGCAACAAGTATTAATATAATATAACAATAGACTTTAATATGAGAGCAGCAGGTATTAAGCAGATGATATAAATCAGATCAACACATAAACATCATGCATAGAGACACCAAATATAAGTGGAAACCCATAAAGGGAGAAAACCACATCTTATTATTGTTGTGATGCAAAGGCAAGCTCCAACTCCCTCTCACCACTATTTTTCTGCAGGCACCAACCTACAAGAGGCTCCAACCTCAATTCTGCAAGCTACAACTTGCAAGGAAGCACCAACTCCCTTCAATTTTCTGCAGGCACCAACCTACAGGAGGCTCCAACCTCAGTCAGCTACAACTGACGGCTATCAAGCTGAAACTTGATAGGGAAGCTCCAACTTCCTCAATTTATCAAAGTGAATGTTTGCTGATTTACCTCAGATATCAGCTTTGTTCTGTAGCATCTCTTTCTGCTCTTCTTTTCTTAATCTTCTTTGCCTCACTCTTCTATACTCTGCATTCTCTATATTTTCTCTCTCTAACCTCTCTTATGCATATCCAGTTGATATTATATATAGAGTTCCTCACATGACTGTTTGTATTTCACAAAGAATTTGGAGTGAACAGTCATGACTCTTTGGCTTCTGTCTTCTCATTCCTTTTATCTGCTCATTCAATAAATATAACTGTAGGTATCAATTTAACATTACAGTGGGATATTTGTTCTCTTTCGGAGACTTGCCAATGCATCACAACAATATAAATCAATTAAAATATTACATTTAATTACAATGAGAGCTCCAGAACACTCATGCAGCCTTTTGGATCGTTGTGCATTTGTCTTTTATTTTACTGTGTTGTCCCTTTCTCTCCTATGTATGCCTTTCTGTTTATGGCTGCTGCGTAACTCCTGTATTTATGTAACTGTACTTTTTAAATCATGCGACTCTGTAACAGCACCTTTTAAATATATAGCAGTGCCTTTTATATATATATAAGCAACTGCTGACTTTAAATCTGGGAAAATTCCAACCCTTTACACAACAAGTGTCTTGTTGATGTGGTGAGTTCCGTAAGTGGAACATACATACACCACGGCCTTTGTTTTATGGCCCGATGCGATTCCACACATCGCAATCGTATTATATTAATAATCGCCCTCCACCTTAAGCCGAGGCCCATGGGTCCACAGACCACGCGGCACATTTCAATACAAACTGCCTTTTTAATACGACTTTAATCAACTCTCGGTGTAATAATAAAAAACTGTTTAAACATATAAAATCCCTTTCGAGCCCACCTGCCACGTTATCCGATGCGATATGCTACTCCTCGACTTCTTCCGATTGCGATTGATCACAATCGCAACTTTTAGTTGCAAGTCCCGCTGCCCTGGTTTCACTCCGATCCAATTGACTTGATGCGATGCAATTACTCCAATTGCGATCAATCGCAATCGCAACTTTTAGTTGCAAGTCCCGCTGCCCTACTTTCATTCTGATGCGATTGACCACTGTTAAGTGCATTTTTCCGATGCGATTGGAAATGGAACTCAAACACATATTAAACATGATTTATAGACCCATCGGGTCCGAAACTCAATCGCAATCGCAATCCTTTATTGTCATGCTTCGATGTCCTACTCCTCCGATGCGATTAGGCACTGTTCACTCAATTTTTCCGATGCAATGAAGGATTTGATTTGACGCGAAACTTAAGCCTGTATAAATCATAGTTTATAAGTCTATCGGGTCCGAACTTCAATCACAATCGCAAATTTCTGTTTGCATGTTCCACTGCTTTGTTTTTCTGCGATGCGATTTGGTCCCACCTTATGTTACTTTGGTTATTTGTTTATCATGAAGCGCTCCACTTATAAATATATATATTTATGCTTTGAACCTTTGTTTATATGATCCGGACTTCATCGCAATCGCAATTTCTTTGTTTATATATGTTCTGACACATATCAATTACGGTTTATAAACCCATCGGGTCCGGGCTTCATCGCAATTGCAGTTCTTTGTTTATATATGTTCCGCTGTCAATTTTCCGATGCGATTAGGAAAGGGTCCCACCATATAAGGCTTTGATACCTTTGGCTCTTTGTCCATTAAAGCGCTCCATTACAAATTTATATAGATATATATCCTCCGGCTTGGGTTTTGATTCTCGGAATAAGGTTTTATATATATGCATACATTTCCGCTTGGGTTATGATTCCCGAAATTATGTTTAGTGTTTCTATCGAATTTGGGTAGTGATTCTCGAAATAACGACTACGCACTCTACTGCTGTGATAACGGCTCTGCCTCTATATTCGTTGCCTCTGCCTCTTCCTGTCTCCTTTTCTTCCTTCGTTTTCTTCTTTGCTGCCTCCATTGTCTGTCTCTATCTTTGCTGCTTCCATTGTCTGTCTCTATCTTTGCTGCCTCCATTTCCATCAATGACAATATTTCCAACAGTCTCCCCCTTTGGCAATGATGGAAATACACTTCCTCTGTTTGCCTGTTAGGGTCCTTTCTCCTGTTGCTTGCTCTTCCTCCCCCTTTGATATCAATGGCAAGGGGTTTGAATTCTTAGTGTAGCTTCTATTCTTTGATCCTGTGATTTTATCCTTTTTAATATTTCGTGCATTTCCTCTCTTTGAAATTTTCTGACTTTGTACGCTGCTGCTTATGCTTCACGTCAGGTTCACCACTCTTCTGCTGCACCACAGACCCTTTCGCCCTTTTATTGATTCTTTTATGACGAATGTATTCTTTCCATAATCCTTTTGATCCTGAGGACCTGTTTTCATGCTTCCCTTGCTGGTTGATCTCCCCCTGAGAATGATATTTTCGTTTATGTTCTCCCCCTGAAATTGTTCTTTCTCTTTATATTAGAGAGTAGCATCTACAGATACTACCCCTAATATGTCTCTCAAATATTCAAATGGTTCTCTGGCAAGCAGTTTAGTAAATATATATGCTGTCTGTTCTTTTGTTGGTACATACTCCAGTTTTACTATCTTCTGAGCCACTTGTTCTCGGAGAAAATGATACTTGATTGGGATATGTTTAGTTTTTGAGTGAAGCACAAGATTTTTAGATATACTTATAGCACTTGTATTATCACATTTGATTGAGATAGGTTCATCAATGCTTACCTTCATGTCTTGGAGGGTTTTCTTCATCCACATGACTTGTGTACAACATGTTGTTGCTGCTATATATTCTGCTTCTGTTGTAGATAGAGAGATAGATGTTTGTTTCTTGCTTAACCATGCCACCAGACTTTCTCCTAGATAGAAAGCACCTCCACTTGTGCTTTTCCTGTCATCCACACAGCTGGCCCAATCTGCATCTGTGTATGCTGTCAAAGTGAAGCTTTTTCATTTAGGATACCAAAGTCCATACTGTGTTGTTCCTTGTAGGTATCTAAATATTCTTTTGACTGCAAGAAGGTGATTTTGTTTAGGTGATGCTTGATATCTAGCCACTAGTCCTACTGCTAGCATGATGTCTGGTCTTGATGTTGTCAAATACAACAGGCTTCCTATCATGGATCTGTAGAGTTTTTGATCTATATCTACAGACCCATCATCAGCACACATCTTGCATCCCGTGATCATGGGAGTTGACACAGGTTTGCAGTCCTCCATTTTGAACTTTTTCAACATTTCTTTTAAGTATTTTTCCTGTGAGATGAACGTACCTATGTTCTTTTGCTGAATTTGAAGTCCTAAGTAGAAACTGAGCTCTCCAATCATAGACATCTCAAACTCTGTTTTCATCTCATCAGCAAACCCTTTTGCTAGTTCTTCTCTGTTGCTTCCAAACATAATGTCATCAACATATACTACAACAATCAGGAGTTCATTTTCATGGGATTTTATGTATAGATTGCTGTCTACTCCACCTCTCTTAAAGCCTTGTTTTTGAAAATATTTATCTAGTATTGAGTACCAAGCATGAGGAGCCTATTTCAGTCCATAAAGAGCCTTCTTTAGTCTGCATACATAGTCTTCTTTGTCTGTTAAAGAGAAACCTTCTGGTTGTTCCATGTAGACTTCTTCTTCTAGATCTGCATTCCGAAATGCAGATTTCACATCCATTTGATATACTTTGAAGTTTTGGTACCAAGCAAATGCCAGAAACATTTTGATGGCTTCCATTCTGGCTATAGGGGCAAATGTTTCATCGTAATCAAGTCCTTTGATTTTTGAGTATCCTTTGCAGAACAATCTGGCTTTATTCCTGATTACTTGTCCTTGCTCATTCATTTTATTATTGAATACCTATTTTGAGCCTATGACATTTTTCTTAGTGGGTCTAGGAACTAATTCCCAGGTATTTTTTTTCTCAATTTGGTCCAATTCTTCATTCATAGCATTTACCCAAGACTTTTCCTTGCTGGAATCTTCAAATTTCTTTGGCTCTATTTGTGCCAACATGGCTATGTATACCTCTTCAGTTTGTTCTGTTAGCTGCCTTCTTGTTTGGACCCCTACTCTCTTGTCTCCAATGATCTGATCTTCAAGATGATTCTTCTGAGTATATCTTGAGGGAGCTTTAGAACTCAGCTCTGTATCTTCTGTTGTCTTGCTTGTTTCCTCATCATCTTGGTTTTCTTCTTCATGGTTGTCTGATGGAATGCAACAGTCTATATCTCTTGTATTGTTTGGAAGTTTCTCATCAAATCTCACATCAATGCTTTCTACTATTTTTCGAAGAGTCTTGTTGTAGCATCTGTACCATTTACTTTTGGATGCAGATCCTAGAAATATCCCTTCATCTGCTGTTGCATCAAATTTCCCAAGATTTTCATCATTATTCTTTATGTAACACTTTCTTCCAAAGATTCTAAAATGTTTGATTGAAGCTGGTTTTCCATGCCATAGTTCATAGGGAGTCTTGTCACTGCTTGGCCTTAAGTGAGCTTTATTAAGGATATGCACCGCTGTGTGTACTGCTTCTGCCCAGAAGGTCTGAGCAATATTACTTTCATGCATCATGGCTCTGGCTATTTGCTGTACAAACCTGTTTTGTCTCCCTGCTACTCCATTTTGCTGAGGTGTTCCTGCAATAGTAAATTGTTGCTTTATCCCATGTTCATTGCATAGGTCAGCAAATTCATAATCTGTAAATTCACCTCCTCTATCTGATTAGATGCATTTCAGCTTGCATCCTGTTTGATTTTCTGCTAATTCTTTGAAGATCTTAAATTTTTCCAGAGCTTCTTATTTATTCTTGAGAAATGCAACCCATGTCATTCTGGAGAAGTCATCTATTATCAGCATGAAGTAGGATTCTCCACTTGGAGTTTTGGTTCTTGCGGGTCCACACAGATCCATGTGCACAAGCTATAGAGGTCTTCTTGTTGATAACTGATCTTTGGCCTTGAAGGATGTGTGAGTCTATTTGCCTAATTGACATGATTTGCATATGGTATTAGAAGGCCTCTTTATTTCTGGCATGTCTCTGAAAACTTTCTTCTTGCTTAGTCTGATGATGTGATCGAAGCTGAGATGTCCCAACCTTTTATGCTATAACCATGACTCTTCTAGTTTGCTAATATGACATGCTTCATCTTCCTCTTTCACAATGTAAACATTACTCTCTGTTCGAACTCCTTTGAGCAGAGTCTTACCTATGGTGCTTGATCTGACTTCACAATCTTGTGCTCTAAAAAGAACTTCACATCCTTTGTCACACATCTGACTGACACTTAGTAAATTTGCTTTTAGCCCATCTACAAATAGTACATCTTGGGCCTTTCCTCTGCCATTGTCTATGCTCACTAAGCCTTTTACCTTGATCTTACTTGATTTATCATTGCCAAAAGTAACATTGCCAGATTTATTTTCATCAAGAGTTATAAACTTGATTTTGTCTCCTGTCATGTGTTTAGAGCAACCACTGTCCAAATACCATTGGCTTTTCAGATCTTGAGTAGTTAGAGCCAGGTCACACTTATTCTCCTTCTTTTTCCACTGGAGGCATCCTTTTGTTTGGTATCATTTGTGAGATGATGATTCACATCCCTTCAGAGGACATTTGGAAGGCATATGTCTAACTTGATTGCATATACAACATTTGATCATAGTTTTTGTAGAATTGTGAGTATGAACAAAATTTCTTTGATTCATAAACCTCCTTGAGGTGTTGAACATCAATCTTTGTCCATACTTTCTACACTCAATGATTTTATGACCAAATTCATTACAATAAAAACAGTAACCATAGAAACTATTTGCATACTTGGTGTAAGGTTGTCTTTTCCATTTGTTTGATTGAGGCAGTCTCTTCAATGTTTGCATCTTTTGCTGGTTTGAATTAATCCTCCTTGCATGGCAATATGCAACAATGTGTCCCAACTTGTGGCAGACATAACAGGTGGCATTCTTCATAGGAGGGGAGAATCTCCTTTGATAGCTTCAAAATTTGACATATTCAGAGGCATATGCCCCTTTCTCTCTTGTCTTAGTATTTATTACATTCTTAACTACTAGTGGTTTCTTCTGATCTCTGTCTTCCTCATTACAGGTTTATTCTTTTGTAGGAATTGTTTGAGCTGCTTCATCATTCTTCTTTTCTTTTACAAAAATAATCTCTCTGTCAACCTTTTCTTTGCTTTTACTTGATTCTCCTTCATTGCCTATTCCAGTTTTTATCATAGGGGATCTTTGAGCAGCCAGAATTTCATTCAACTTACTAGAGCTTGTTGTTTGAGAAGATCTTATAACCAATTTCCTTTGAGCATTTTCTAGTTTCTTCCTGAGACATACTACTTCTTCTTCTAGCTTCTCTTGTTCTCGGGTTTTATCCTTGATTTGCTGAAGTAACATGTCGTCTATCTTCTTGGCTTCTTCAAGTTCTACCTTCAGCTACATGAGGACTTCTGAGTTTTGTTCTTCTCTTACATACTTGAGAAGAATGTCCTTTTGTTTTCTGCACTTCAGTTTGAGTTTGTCAATCTCCTCCAGAGCACTTCTCAGCTCCCCCTCAAGGTTGATTTCCCCTTCTTCTTCTTCATCTTCTAGCAGGAGTCCTTCAAGTTCTTCTATGGCCATCAATAAGAATTCAAAGGTTCCTTCTTCACTTGAGGGTTCATCTGAATCTTTAGATGTACTGCTGTCTTGTTGAGCATAGAAGGATTTTCTGCTGAACTTCTTTCCTTTCTGCCAGTTCTTTGATTTATTTTTCTCTGATTCTTGAGCCTGATTCCTTAATTTCTTGTGAGGACACTTAGCAACATATTGTCCAACTCTTCCACAGTTAAAGCATTTGAAAGAAAGTTTACCTTTGTATTTACATGAGCCTCTATCCAATTTCTTGACAATTTTTCCTCTTCTTCATCCGAGCAAGAGCATATGTCTCCCTCTTCTTCTTTCTTCTTTTCTGTTTTAAAGGCTGCCTCCCTCGTACTTGGCTTCTTCTGTGGGAGCCTCGTCTCATATGCTGTTAGATTTCCAAGAAGTTGGTTCATGGTCAAGGTCTCCCAATTAGCTGTTTCTTCTATTGCAGACACCTTGGGATTAAACCTGGATGGAAGAGATCTTAGAATCTTTTGCACAATTATACTTTCTGCATGGTTTCTCCAAGAGATTTCATATTGCTAACATTTTCTGCAACTTTTAGGAAGAAACTGGCAATGTCTTCATCATCATTCATTTTTAAGTTCTCAAACTGGGCTCTATAGACTTGAAGTTTGGCAGTCTTTAATTTCTTGTCCCACTCATGGATGTTCTCCAGAGTATCCCACATTTATTTGGCAGTGTCTTTGTGCATTACTTTAATAAAATCTGCTTCACAAAATCCATTTAAGATGGCATTCATGGCTTTTGTGTTAGCCACAAAATATTGCTTTGTTTCTTTCTCTATGTCAGTTGCCTTTGGGGCATATCCTAATTCCACAGCAGCCCAAACTTCTATTCCTAGAGACATTATGTATGTCCTCATTCTGATTTTCCAGAAAGCATAATTTTCACCTATAAAGAAAGGGGCTTTATTGGTAGAACATCCTTCTTTACTAGCCATCCTGAGAACCTAGGATCTCCTTTCAGTTGTTAAACTGATTCAAAGGAACCTGGCTCTGATACCAATTGTTGAACCCTTAGTTAAACTGAGAGGAGGGGGGGGGGTGAATCAATTTAACACATTCATGGTTTTTTGAAACTTTTCATTAAAACTTATTTACCTTTCATTTCATATCCAACTTAATATGTGAGTAATCTTAGAATGTGAGCAACAAGTATTAATATAATATAACAATAGAATTTAATATGAGAGTAGCAGGTATTAAGCAGATGATATAAATCAGATCAACACATAAACATCATGCACAAAGACACCAGATATAAGTGGAAACCCATAAAGGGAGAAAACCACATCTTAGTATTGTTGTGATGCAAAGGAAAGCTCCAACTCCCTCTCACCACTGTTTTTCTACAGGCACCAACCTACAAGAGGCTCCAACCTCAATTCTGCAAGCTACAACTTGCAAGGAAGCACCAACTCCCTTCAATTTTCTGTAGGCACCAACCTACAGGAGGCTACAACCTCAGTCAGCTACAACTGACGGCTATCAAGCTGCAGCTTGATAGGGAAGCTCCAACTTCCTCAATTTATCAAACTAAATGTTTGCTGAATTACCTTAGATATCAGCTCTATTCTGTAGCATCTCTTTCTGCTCTTCTTTTCTTAATCTTCTCTGCCTCACTCTTCTATACTCTGCATTATCTATATTTTCTCTCTCTAACCTCTCTTATGCATATCCAGTTGATATTATATATAGAGTTCCTTACATGAATGTTTGTATTTCAAAAAGAATTTGGAGTGAACAATCATGACTCTTTGGCTTCTGTCTTCTCATTCCTTTTATCTGCTCATTCAATAAATATAACTGTAGGTATCAATTTAACATTACAGTGGGATATTTTTTCTCTTCCAGAGACTTGCCAATGCATCACAACAATATAAATCAATTAAAATATTACATTTAATTACAATGAGAGTTCCAACTCACTCATACAACCTTTTGGATCGCCGCACATTTGTCTTTTCTTTGACTGTGTTTGTCCTTTTCTCTCCTCTGTATGCCTTTCTGTTTATGGCTACTGCGTAACTCCTATATTTTTGTAACTACACTTTTTAAATCATGCGAATCTGTAACATCGCCTTTTAAATATATAACAGTGCCTTTTATATATATATAAGCAACTGCTGACTTTAAATTTGGGCAAATTCCAACCCTTTACACAGCAAGTGTCTTGTTGATGTGGTGAGTTCCGCAAGCAGAACATACATACACCATGGCCTTTGTTTTATGGCCCGATGTGATTCCACACATCGCAATCGTATTATATTAATAATCGCCCTCCACCTTAAGCCGAGGCCCGTGGGTCCTCAGACCACGCGACACATTTCAATACAATCACAACAACTTTATATATATATAACAACGCCTTATATATATATAACCCGATTTCATTTCTCGGCACAATTATACAGAGTTTAATCATACAAATTGCCTTTTTAATACGCCTTAAATCAACTCTCGACGTAAATAGTAAAACTTATTTAAACATATAAAAAGCCCTTTTCGGGCCCACCTGCCACGTTTTCCGATGTGATATACTACTCCTCCAGCAATTTCCGATTGCGATTGATCACAATCGCAAACTTCATTCACTTGCTCCGATGCGATTGATATGCTTCACGAATTTCCGATTGCGATTGATCGCAATCACAAGCTGCCTTGCTCCGATGCGATTGATATGCTCCACAAATTTTCGATTGCGATTGATCGAAATTGCAAGCTGCCTTGTTCCAATGCGATTGATATGTGGACCCGACCATGTTTTATATGACAGAGTTTATATGACTATCACGTCCAGTTTTGCCAATCGCAATCGCAAGTTTCATTAACCTATTCCACTGTGCTTAGATTTTCCGATGCGATGAGAGATTTTCTTTGACACAGAACTTAAGCCTATATAAATCATAGTTTATAAGTCCATCGGGTCTGAACTTCAATCGCAATCGCAACTTCCTGTTTGCATGTTCCGCTGCTTTGTTTTTCTCCGATGCGATTTGGTCCCACCTTATGGTACTTTGGTTATTTTTTTATCATAAAGCCCTCCACTTATAAATATATATATTTATGCTTTGAACCTTTGTTTATATGATCTGGGCTTCATCGCAATCACAATTTCTTTGTTTATACATGTTCCGACACATATCAATTACGGTTTATAAACCCATCGGGTCTGGGCTTCATCGCAATCACAATTCTTTGTTTGTATATGTTCCGCTGTCAATTTTCCGATGTGATTGGGAAAGGGTCCCACTATATAAGGCTTTGATACCTTTGGCTCTTTGTCCATTAAAGCACTCCATTACAAATTTATATATATATATCCTCCGGCTTGGGTTTTGATTATCGGAATAAGGTTTTATATATATGCATACATTGCCGCTTGGGTTATGATTCCCAAAATTTATGTTTAGTGTTTCTACCAGCTGGGTAGTGATTCTCGGAATAATGGCTCTACCTCTGCCTCTACCTTTGCTGCTTCTGTCGCTCGACCTCTGCCTCTACTACTGTGATAACGGCTCTACCTCTACCTCTGATAACGGTTTTGCCTCTATATTCGCTGCCTCTGCCTATGCCTGTCTCCTTTGCTTCCTTCGTTTGCTTCTTTGCTGCCTCCATTGTCTGTCTCTGTCTTTGCTGCCTCCATTGCCATCAATGACAATATTTCCAACATATATAATTTTAAAGAAACTTATAAAAAAAAAAAACAAAAAACTAAATAGAAGGACCTAAAAACATGTTAAGTACAAGACTTTTATGAAAAATTTGAATAAAAAAATAAAAAATATAACAAAATTTATGAAATTTTTAAGAATTTATATTACAATATATGACATTATTATTTTTTTCCAAAAAATAATTTAAATAAAGTTTGAAGTAAAAATAATAAGAATATTAAAAAAAATAGAACATACATTAAAAAAAACATCCAACAAAAACTATAAATATTAAAAGCAAAAAAAATAAAAAATACAATTTAATTAAAAAACTTTTAAAACATTAAAAAAAAAAAAAAAAAAACATTCAACCATTTAATAACAAAATTTGAAAACAAAAAACAAAGAAATAAAAAACCTATGGAAAAAAAATAAAGACTATAAATATTTTTTTATTAATTTAAAAATAATAATTAAAAGAAAAATATTAAAAATAATAAAAATAATAATGATAATAATAAATATAATAATTAAAAAATAATTAAAAAAAAATTATTAACTTAAAAAATAAAATAAAAACATTTAAAAGAAAAAAAAATTAATTTTTTTTAATAAAATAACATTTAAAAAAAATTTGAAAAAATTGAAAAATTAAATAAAATTAAAAATATTTAAATATAAAACAAATTTAATAAAAAATCAATTAAAAAAAGAAAAAGAAAATTGAAGTCCTCGCCACCTAGGTGGCTAACCAACATCGCCACGTGGGTGGGAGGTCGATTTCCCTGCATGCTGATGGGCTGGCCCCCGCGTCCACCCGCGTAGGTGGTCGTGGGGGCCGACCTACGAGGAGTCAGAGAGCTGCTATGCATGCTAACCCACGCCATTGCCTGGGCGACCCATTTTTTTTTTCATTTATTAATTTTTTTTTTTCAAATTTAATTTTTTTATTTTAAAATTTAATTTTTTATTTTAATTTATTTAATTATAATATTTGATTTTTAAAATTTAATTTTTCCTTTTAAAATAAATCTTATGGAAAATCACATGAGAAATTTTAGAACCAACATGTTTCGAACTATTTAATGTAGTTCATAATGAGGATATTTTTTCTTTTTGAAATTTAACTTTTTTTTAAGTTATTTATTATTATTATTATTATTATTTTTTATTAATTCATTATTTTTTTGTTTTTAATTTTAATTTTTTTTTTTTAATTTTAATTTTAAAAATGTTTTTATTTGTAACTTTTATATATATATATATATATATAATTTTTTTTTAATTTTAATTTTAAAAATGTTTTTATTTGTAGCTTTTATATATATATATATATATATAATTTTTTTTTTAATTTTAATTTTAAAAATGTTTTTATTTATATATATATATATATATATATATATATATATATATATATATATATATATATATATATATATATATATATATATTCAATTATTTTGAAATGTTTATTTATTTATTTATTTTAATATAAATTTTTATTATTTTAAAATTTTTATTTTATTTTATTTTTAAATATTATTTTTTATTATTTTAAAAATTTTAGTTTTATCCTTTTAAAATTATTATTATTATTATTATTTTTTAATTTAAGTTTATAAATTTAAATAAATTTAAATTTTTAAATTTTTATTATTATTTATTATTTATTTTTATTTTTTTTTTAAAAAATTCTAATTTAATTATTTTTTTTAATATTTTTTTTAATTATCTGTGTTTTTTTATAACTTAGAAAGAAATTGTTTTTGATGTCTTTTTTTTTTTTTGTTATTTTTTGTTTTTTCTTTAAATTATGTGTTTCTTTTTTCCCTTTTTATTTATTTATTTTTTACTTTATTTTTTTTGTCAAATGTTTTCATTTTTACAAGTTAATTTTGTTTTATTTTTACTTTTTTATTGTTTATTTTTTATTTATATATATATATATATATATCTTTTATATTTGATTTCCTTTTGTCATGTTATTTTATTTTATTTTTATGTTTTATTATGAACATGAAAATCACCACTCTCAACAAAAGAGTTGATGTTGCATCAACATTTTTCAAAACTAGCTTGAAAATCACTAACATTTTAAAACAAATTTTTATACTCGATAAATAAAAAAATTTAAAGTGCCAAAAATATGCTCCAAAGAAAAATAGGTGATTTTGCATCACCACTTTTCAAAATCGACATGAAAATCATGAAATATATAATCACCTATGAAAATCCTGACATTAAAAAAATAAAAAAATAAAATATAAAATTTAAAGTGCCAAAAATATGCTCCAAAAATAAATGGTGATTCTCCATCACCACTTTTCAAAATCGGGTGCTTTTTTTGCTACCTCAAAAAACGGGTACCAGGTAATATTCTCGTTTCATCAGTAATTTTGTTTCCAGGGAGCATGTACCTCAGGAAGAAGTTGGAACTATCCTATTTCTCTTGTCAACTAGCATGGATTTTAATCTGCAATTGGAACACCCAATCTCATAGGATGAAGTCCTATCAACGTTAAAAGAAATAGCTAGAGGGAAAAGCCCTAGCCCTGACGGATGAACCATTGAAATCATCATACACTTTTAGGACATCATGATTGCTAAGCTTACCGAAATGGTGGAAGAATCTCACTGTCTCGATTGGGTCTCTGGTGCAACAAACACCTTATTCATTACCCTGATCCCGAAGGTACCAAAACCAATATCCTTCTTATACTTTCATCCAATCTCATTGTGCAACACCATTTACAATCTTATCTCAAAAACCATTGCAAACTGACTAAAACCATTCATGTGTAAGCACATTTCTGCTGAAAATTTTGGTTTTTTAGAGCATTGACAGATTCAAGATGCTATAGAAATTACTCACGAGTGTCTTCATTCCATCAAGGCCTCTCAAATGGACGCTTTCCTTATGAAGATTGATCTCAACAAGGCCTTTGACTGTGCTGATTAGGAACTTCTATGGATGGTCCTACAGAAAATTGGCATTGGACTCAAAATGATAATCTGGATAAAATCTTGTATTAAGAGTGCATCTTTTGCAATATTGATCAATGGATTTCCCACAAACTTTTTCTTGGTTTCTAGAGGACTCCGGTAAGGCTATGCTCTGTCTCCCCTCATGTTCCTCATCATTATAGATGATATGTCTAGAAAATATTCAGATGCTCGCGAGTGCGACCTCATAATTGGATGAAAAATCGTTGATAGGGTCCCCATCTCCCATTTAATGTTTGTGGACGACCTGCTAGCAATTGGGAAATTAGATCCTTCTGAATGGGATGAGATTCATAAAATCCTTGCTGATTTGTGATCTTCCTCATGGCTCTTCATGAGCGAGATGAAGTCTATATTGATTTATCATGACACTGAGGTGAACTGGAATGTGGAGATTGCCAACACTTTTGGGGTAAAAGTCTCCCATTTGGATGATGGTTTTTGGTATTTGGGTTTCTTCTTAAAGCCGAATGGATACAAAAACAAGAATTGGGATTGGCTTCTTTTGATCTAAAATTGAATGTTAGTTATTGTTGTACTAATTTCATTTTTAGATATAAAAATTATTCACTGATCTTGTGCTTGATGTGCAGGTTCCCTTGTTGCTTATGTGTGTCAAAAGTGGAATTAAAACTGAATTTTATGAGTGTTTTTTGAAATCATAAAGCATGAATTTAAAGTTTTGAACAACAAAAACATAAATGACAACAAACCACAAAAACTGATGCAATAAAACTGAGTTTTGATGAAGGAGTTTACCCCTCTTCGGCTACATCTCCTTGGTCTAGATCCATAGCTTGGGCCTATGTATTAGATCAAATTTGATCAAAATGTTGTTTACATGGATCAAATTCTTTTGGAACTTGTTCCAATGAGTTTACAACATCGAATTCTATCAGAAACGACTATTTGTTTACTCAATTTGGTTACCAAATGCTCTGGGAATGGCCTTCCCTCTTGGTGGCCTTGGAATTAAAAAATCTTCATGGCAACAAAAACCAATGTAGATGACCTCTTATGACTCTGAAAACTATTCCAATGGCTCCAAAACATCCAAATTTTGCTAAGAATGACTATCCTTGCACCCAATTTGGTAGAAATTTGCCTCAGTTATGGCAAAAATAAAATCTCCTACTATTTCTCCACTAAATCTGGAATCTGGCCAACTAACTCCACTAAATGTGGAAGTCTGTTGAATTTGGCATGTCCGCCAAAGGCATTGCAAAAATAAGCGTGAGTTTAATATTAATTAAGTGGGATATAAGTGGGGTTAATTACGTTTAGCGGTAACCCACACTTATCGTTAAACTCGTATTAACATAACCATAACCCACGTATTACATATTAAAACTCGGTTTAAATTCATTAAAAACTCCCCCGATTGCATCACAGTCACTTTCGCAGATTGCAGATCACAACGTAGTGACTGATCGAAGATCGCAGATCGCAGCCCAGCTATAAATCATTCTATACTTCCTGCTCCTTCTTGCGATTACGATACCCCGATGTGATATATCGTAGATCACAATTCCACCACCTTGTTAACGCTTTATGTTGCTTGTTCCTAAAACCCCCATTGTGATTGGTAGGACCCACCTTATCGCCATGTCACTTACCGCACAATCGAAAATCACAAATATTTTTGTTGTTGCCATATGTCTTCCATTGCTAAACTCCCAACGCGAGATTGTTGAACTCGCCGATGCTTTGGACCAAGGTTTAAGACTTTGGGTTAATCAAATATGTTGCGGATATATGTTGTCTTGTCATTCCACTATTGTTTCGACTATTAGTCCCAACCTTTGTTTAAATAAATATGAGACTAACCTCAACCTTGCAATATGTAATGCGTGCACCTTCCAACTGAAGATTATCTGCCAGATTTCTTTGGCTCTCGGATGCGCCACATGCCCTTCCCCATTGGCCTGTAAATTCCACCAATAAAATAATCCACCACAGTATAATTCCAAACTTAGGAAATAGGAGAAAAATTCAACTTCCCCAAGAAACATTGGCGAATCTGGAGATGAGACTTGTCACAATCCCATTGGACTAAAACTGAAGAAGATTCGTGATTGTTGACTGGGCTGTCATGTCATCAGCCTGTACCTGTTCTGCAATTTTTTAATAAAAACTTGCCTGTTCTGAACGGTGATCAAAAGACCATAACTCCTTCATCAGAACTCGGTTTTCAATGAAACAAGTCATGTTGGATCCCTTGCGATGGGCTACTCACTATCATTCTAGTTTCATTCAATTCTGAGCACTTTCTTTTTTGAGCTAAAATACTGAGCCTTTGATCACTCCTCCCCACTAGAAGCCTTTTGGACCCCAAAATCTCTCTTGATTACTGATTATGTGGATGAGAGGATTGTTCCATCACCCTTCCAGTCTCTATCCATTGAAATTTTTCCAATTTCATCATTTGGAGATTTTCATAAAAGGTCAACGTTTTCCTCAATTCTTATGACCTTCTCTTGCTGTCATTGACACTGTCATGCTGCAATATTTCTGAATTTGTAGAACAAAAATCTATTCTTATAGAAACCATCATGTTCCTACCTCGGTCAATAATCAAATAAAACTTAGAAACTTTCTCACCTCGCACACTTTCACCATGGAAATTTTTAGCTACTTTTTCTTTGTACTTGCGTTGACTCTTGACCAAGTATCTTTGCCATTGCCATGTACCTTTTGGAAACTAGCAATAAGAATTTGTGGAACCCATGATTTCTTTGCCAAGCTACTTTGTTACTTTCTCTTTGACCTTGCAGTCTCTTGCATCGGCATTTTGTTTCCAACACTGCTCAACACTACCGTTGACTACTGCAAATGTTTTTCACCTTCTTTCAAAGACAACCTGTTAACATCTTGAAACAACTCATTACAAACATAAGCATCCTTTTGAAAAGTTTGATTCAACACATCTCTTTATTTCATCATCAACAATGTTAAGTTCTAACTTGCATTCACTATCCTCTTCATTTTTCTTGCATGCACAAGAGTCAAACCTGTATTCTTCTTATGTGCTCTAATTATGTACTCAATACCATCCTTAAAAAAGTGGTACTTGTTCTCATGGCGATGAAATACAACTTTCCTATCATACAAATAAGGACTTCCCAATACAATACCTGATATCTCAAGCGACACCACATCAAGCTCAACTTCATCAAGAAAGTTTGAGTTAATGGTGAATCTTAGTAAGAACTTCCTTGTAACCTGCAAGTTTTCATTCTTGCAAATCCAACCCAAAGGATATGGTCTTGGATGTCTAATTGTTTCAAGGCCTAGTTGCTTAACCAAATATTTAGAAATCAAGCTAGCTTGTGAACCACTATCAAAAAGTGTATCAATCTTGGTATGTTTAGAGACAACTCTAATATGGAAAAGTTCTATTCTTGTATCTTCATCATGAGTATCATTTGAACAATTTGAAGTACTAGTGATTGCAACATGTTTACCTTTCAAACCCATGGCTGTAATTTTTGTCTCATCTCCTGAATCTAAACCTAACTCTTGTTCAGATATAGCAACATTTTCCCCCTTCTCTTTGGCTTTTAGTCTATTTTGTTTCAATTCTGGATGCATTAAGGGCATTTTGAGGTCTAAAATGGGCATCCTAAGGAAATTATAAAATAATAGTGGAAATAATAAAATAATATTTGATTACATCATCAAATTTTATAGGAAAAAAAGGAAAAACTACTTTTTCAACTCGTATTTTCAACTTATCTCCCTATGGGTTTACTCAAATTTCCAGCAGAAACACTCATTGGATGCATAATTTAATTTATCATCCAATGAGTACCAATGTTGCATACTTTTGATAGACCTTACTACATTAAAAATGAGAAATACATGAAAAACGTGATTGCAAACACGTGTTTTCATGTATTTCTCATTTTTCATGTAGCAGGGTCTATTGAGAATATGCAACATGGGTACTCCTTGGATGAGGAATTCAATTTTGCATCCAACGAGTACTCTCACTTGAAATTTGAGTAAAACCTTAGGGAGATAAGTTGAAAATACAAGTTAAAAAAGTAGTTTTATTATTTTATTATTTTTTAATATTTTTACTTTTTTACTCCAAAAATGGTGAATCACCCCCCATGGTTGACATCATCATCTTTTATCTTATTGGTTTTTATAAAATTTATTTTTGTTGTAAATTTTTCTTAGGAGGCCCATTTTAGACCTCAAAATTCCCCTAATTTGAAGTTGCCAACAATGGTCTTCATCATGGCCAGTCTTTGAACAATTTTTGCATGTCATTTTTTCCTTCTCTCTTTTTATAGAGTTACTTCTTTTTCCTCTTCCATAAAAAGTTCCTTTCCCTTTACCCTCACTTTCACTTTTCTCCTCTATGCCTTGTTTTCCCCTTGCCTCTAAGTGTGTGTCTTGTACACAAAATTCATCTAAATTTCTTGGGTTAAACATGAGAATAGTATGCTTCAAATAGGAATGTAAATCCCATTCAAGAGTGTATCTTGGGAATTCAAGTTTACTCCTAGAAAAAAAACTCTCTTTCTAAACTCATGGGTATACTCGTGAACTGTTTTACCATTGAGTTGCTTAAAATTTTTCCAACTCATAATAGCTTTTTGCAGGTAGGCCAATGGATAAAATTGTATTTTAATGGAAGAAATAAACTCAACCCAAGAAATGGATATATTACCATGAATTCACATTTCCTCTTGAGTCTTTGCTTCCCACCAAAATAGTGCAGCTAATTCTAGCCTCAATGAAGCCAACTGGATCTTTATGTCATCTTCATGAAGGTTTTGAATTATGCAATACACCTCCAATTGACGTATCCAATTTTCAGGCCTATCCGCATTTACCTCACCATTGTACATGGGTAGTTCAAACTCAATGTCCAATTTGAGTAATGTAGTTTTTCCTTTTGGGGAAGATGATGCAGATGGGGATGATGAGGATGATGAAGATGGTGGAGATGGTGGAGATGGAGGTGGCTTTCCTTCGCTGCCCTTTGAACTCTTCTCTTCATCCTTCTTACCATCTGAAGATCCTTCTCCGTATGGAGGCTTAGAACCTCCTCCTGTTCCTTTTGCAGTAAATGCATAAAACCTGATTTTAACCATTATTTGTATGTCTTTGAAGTATCTCTTAACATCCTATTCTTCTGAATGTCCATGAGTCTCTCCAAATCCTGACATAATGGCTAAGGATTCAATCTCAACCTCTGATGCTTGTACCTCTTCAATCACTTCAGATTCTTGTACAAATTTCACCTCTTCAATCTCAGATTCTTGAGACAAAACTTGAGATTCTTCAAGTGCAGCTATGAGTGGAATTTTGGGTGAGGATGATTATCTTTCATCTCTCCTTCTTTTGGTCCTAATATCAGGACTTACAACCAACAATTTCCCTTCACCTTTTTGCAAGTTTAACCTTGTCAGCATCACAAAATTGCAACCATTAACTTGCACAAATCTTCAAGCAACTCTCAAGAAAATAACCTTGCCTTTCAACCAAGTTCTGGTACCAACTTGATATGAAATTTAATGTTAGTTATTACTCTACTAATTTCATTTTTAGATATAAAACTTGTTCACTAATCTTGTGCTTGATGTCTAGGTTCCCGTGTTTCTTATGTCTGTCAAAAGAGGAATTAAAACTGAATTTTATGAGTGTTTTTTGAAAGCATAAAGCATGAATTTAAAGTGTTGAACAACAAAAACATAAATGACAGTGAACCACAAAAATTGATGTAATAAACAAAGTTTTGATGAAGGAGTTCACCCCTCCTGGGCTACATCTCCTTGGTCCATCTCCATAGCTTGGGCCTCTGTATTAGCTCAATTTCTCTCAAAATGTTGGTTACATGCATCAAATACTTTTGAAACCTATTCCAATTATTTTAAAACATCGAAATCTATCATAAACGACTATTTTTTTACTCAATTTGGTTACCATATGCTCTGGGCATGGCCTTCCCTCCTCGTGGCCCTAAGCTTCAAAAATATTCACGGAAACAAAAATCTATGTAGATAACCTATTCTTCCTCTACAACCTATTCCAATGGCTCCAAAACATCCAAATCTGCTAAGAATGACTATCCTTGCACCCAATTTGGTCGAAATTTGCCTCAATTATGGAAAACAAAACTTCTCCTACTATTTCTCCACTAAATATGGAATCTGGCTTGCTATCTCCACTAAATGTGGAAGTTCGTCGAATCTAGAAGGTCCGCTAAAGGCACCACCAAGATAAGCGCTCTTAATTAGGATAATCACGAGTTATTATTAATTAAGTGAGTGATAAGTTGGGTTAAGCATGTTTCACGCTAACCCACACTTATCATTAAAATCGTATTAATATAACCATAACCGACATATTACATATTAAAACTCGGTTTAAAACTCTGTCGATCGCATCACAATCACTTTCGCAGATTGCAGATCACAACCCTGCTATAAATCATTCTATGTTGCCTACTTCGTCTTGCGATTGCGATACCCCTATGCGATATATCGCATATCACAAATCACAATTTCGCCACCTTGTTAACGCTTTATGTTGCCTGTTCCTAAAAATCCCCGATGCGGTTGGTAGGACCCACCTTATCGCCACGTCACTTATCGCGTAATCAAAAATTGCAAATCTTTTTATTTTTTCCTTATGTCCTCCACTCCTAAACTCCTGATGCAAGATGGTTGAACTCGCCGATGCTTTAGACAAAGGTTTAATACTTTGGGTTAGTGAAATATGTTGCAGATATATGTTGTATTATCATTCGAATATGGTTTCAGCCATTAGTCCCAACCTTTTTTTAAATAATTATGCGACCAACCTTGACCTTACAATATGTAAAGCATGCACCTTCCAATTGAAGATTATATGCCGGATTGCTTTGGCTCTCGGCTGCATCACGTGCCCTCCCCATTGGCCTATAAATTCCACCAATAAAATAATCCACCATAGTATAATTCCAAACTTAGTAAATAGGAAAAAAATTCAACTTCCCCAAGCAACGCTGGAGAATCTAGAGATGAAACTTGTCACAGTTCCATCGGACTAAAACTGAAGAATATTCTTGAATGCTGACTGGGCTACCATGTCATCAGCCTATACTTGTTCTCCAAATTTTTAGTAAAAATTTGCTTGTTCTGAATGACGATCAACAGACCATAACTCCTTCATCCGAACTTAGTTTTCAATGAAACGAGTTGTGTTGGATTCCTTGTGTCAGGCCTGTCCCTATCATTCTAGTTTCATTCAATTCTGAGCACTTTAATTTTTGAGCTAAAATACTGAGCCTCTGATCATATTCTCAATATGGGTTAGCGGCTCACACAGTGGTCACATTCTTGGATTTCATTGGGAGGGCATCTAATTTTAACCAAATATGTCCTTCACATTATTCCTGTTTACTGGATACACAATTCTTGGATTTCATTGGGGGGGTGTCTATTTTAACCAAACTTTTCCTTCACATTATTCCTATTTATTGGATGCACATTTTTAGAATCCTTAAAGGAGTTATCCATAAGATAAACTCAATCATTTCTATATTCTTGTGGGTTGGAGCACATTCATATCACAAATGTCACCTCGCCAGTTTGGAGATACTTAACCTTCCAATTAATCAAGGCAGATGGGGTCTAAAATAAACCTCCTCTTTCAACCTATATTTGCTTCTAAAAAATATTTGGGGAGAAGTTATCAATGATGGCCTCTAGAGCCAAATTGTAAAGTCCAAATATATTTAGAACATGGATATAATCGATTGGATTCATGTTGTCGCCCCATATCCTCCCAACATCTCAACATCTTGACACAACCTACTCCACATTAAACATTTTTTTTTGGGAACCTTAAATGGGATGTTGGCTCAGAACCTTCTCATATGATTGGATTGGACTCTCTCTCAGGCCTGACAGGTCCACACTTACTATCTCCTCCTTTCCTTACTTTCTTTTACAATCACAGTTATTTTGTGATTAAATATATTACTTCTGCTTACCTTTCCTCTCCATCTTTCACTCATTGGAAAGATGCCTCAGAGCTTGAAATTCTAGAGGCCTTGACTTCAGAATGGAAATAATACATTACTAACCTCAATATTGATGGGATTTTCCTTTCAACAAAAGTAGATATATTCATATGGTTGGTGGCCCACAACAAGGAAAGATTATTGTATATGAGACATATCATATAATACACCTGCCTACCAAATCAATATCCTTCTTCTCTTGGATGGATGGATCCTGGAAATGAAATTTTACGCTCAAAATCAAATGCTTCTCCTGGTTGGTGGTGCACAAATGGATTTTGACTTGGGAAATACTTAGTAAGTGAGGCTATTAGGGCCCAGGATAGTGTTGCCTTCGCTCGTTTTTTGGATAGGACACCAACCACCTCTTTCTTTATTATCCCTTTTCCTCTTTTGTATGGACTTGTGTGCTACAATTGATTAACTCCCCTACTTATTGGGACCGTTTAAATATTGTCTCTTTTCCTTGAAGTTGGACAACAGATCATCAAATTTATAACACATTAGCCTTCTTTATCATATGGGGAATTTTGCGGTCTATAAATTTCCATCATCTTTTATCTTGTGTTGCTCGACATCTGGAACACTAAATTTAGAATTATCTCTTTATATCTTGAACACTCTTCCTATAGGCCCTCTATTCCTAAAAGTCCTCCTCCCCCTCGTAACATATGATCTAACTTTCCGGTCATATTTTTTGATGGGGCTTCTTCATTTTGACTATGTGACTACGGAATGGCCATCCATCTTGTCCCTGGGAATTTTTACAGATTCCACTAGCACTATGGAATGGGCTCTAACACTCGAGCTAAATTAGCTGTCCTTTGGGGAGTTTTGTATTGTGCTATTTGGCTCAGCCTTAGGGGTCTTACAATTTTTGGAGACTCCAAATCTATCATCGAATTGGAAAATGAAAAAGGTTACCTAAACTATCCAAATATTGACTCCTGGAAATGCAGAACTTAGTCCATGGTCGAAGGGCTTCACTCTGTCTCCATTTCCCATATCTACCAGATCCAAAATGGCAAAGTAGAAGGTTGATGTTCGGAGGTTGCAAGATTTTTTTTTCCAGTTTTTTTCCTTTGGATCTATGCAGGGGAAATGATATATCATGATAGAAATGCAGGCCTCAAGCTCCATGTTTCATACTTTATTTTCATTTTGTATCATCTCTCCAAGGAAGGTTGTTGTTTGGAGCCTGCAAGATTTTTTTTCCAGTTTTTTTGCTTCTAGATCTATGTAGGGGATGAGACATATCATGATCTAAATGTAGAAATCAAGCTCCATATTCTGTACTCTATTTTCATTTTGTCTTAGCCTCCTCTATTTCGTTAATATGGCTGTTTGAGTGTCCATTTTTTTCTTTTTCAACACACAATAATGCAACCTTTTCTTCACTGTAATGACTGATATTGAGGTTGTCCATGGATTATGATACCAAGATTAGAATTCTAATTATACTCATAGGCGACAATGAGAACCTCTAATATATGGCTTATGTATTCTTTGTATCATGTATTCTTTGGATTATGTATTTTCATTAATATCAATTGAACGCATTTTTTCTATTTTGGAAAACATGTCAACATTTTGACTCGGTCAAAATAAAATAAAAATAAGTTTATGTTAAAATAAAAATATCTTCAAAAAAAATATTCAAAATAAAAATTTTAAGTTATGGTTATTATTTTTATTATTTTTGTTGGGTAGTTAAATATAAACTTGACTTTGAGCTCCAGGTTTATGAGAACCTACGGTAGTGGACCATGGTATTCATGTGGAATATAACCTATTTAAGGGGGGAAATTAAACCAACCTAGATTCATCTTAACTCTTGATCAACCAAGCCTTGAGAGGGAGAGAGAGAACCATTTAATAATATATATTCTCAACTACTATAATTCAAGATTTCATATTTACATTTAATTAATAGTCATATAATGTTTTTCTAGCTCTTACACACACACATAACTCTATATATTATCAAGAATTGGTTTTTCAACAAAACGGTTAAGGTTGTATTTAAATCGAATTGGTTAAAGTGCCATATCATTTTACATATTTAATTACATCTTCTGATTCTATATTTAGACCAGTGCAAAAAAATCCTTTGTTTCTGCTACACTTCCTACCTAGTACATTTCTAAACTAATAACACCTGAAAACCTTCCAAAAGACTCCTAGAACTAGAATATACTTGAAGTAAATATTTCAAAAGAGAACGAAATAAACTATCCTACAGTTGATGACCCTTCTTCAATGTCGATTTCACCATCTACCTCATCCTCGTACTCCAGCTGGTTAGGAACAATAAGCTGGTGAAGTCTTGCTTCCTCTTGATTTTCCATGCCCGCATTAATATCATCCGGTCCCCTTTTGACTGTAGCTTCAAGGTTTCCTAGAAGAAGGTCCATCCTCTCCTTTTTTATCTAAAACTTTTCTATATTTATTTGGAGAAGACCAATATTTTGATTGAGGAGAAGCATTTGAGCCTAGTTCTCAGTAGCCAAAATTTCCCTTTAACTATTCATACATGATAAAATATGATCCACAATGGTCATGATATAGTTAAACTTCCAAGCTATATCAACGTTATCCTACACAATCGAATTCTACATTGTTCCCTCCATTTTCTCTTTTATCGTTCTTTTGTTGCACATTTAGAGAGGGTCACCAGCTACAGACAAACTCTAGCATGTGAAGAAAGAGTCTCCCAATAACTCGTTATTCCTAGACTCATTCTTGGAGTAATCATTTCACCATATAACTCATGTGTTGTTGCAAGTGTTAGGTCCTTATAATACTAGTGTAGCCCCCTTTTTGTTATTTTTGTGCCCTTACATTATTATTGTTATGTAGGCTCTGATTATATTGTAACCCTTTAGAGGTCTTGTCATTTGAAGCATCCAAGAATTGTTAATTTATGTGATGTAAAGTAGGTTCCCCCCTTGAAGAGGATAATTTTCAAGTCATTGATATTTATTTTGTTTTGTTATTTGGTTGCATAAAATTTGGTATGAGCTTTGGATTCTAGGGTTTCACTACTTCAAACAGATCATCTTGGAATTTCTTCTAGATTTTTTTTTTTAAAAAGCTTTAGAAGTTAAAATTTTGACCACGTAGAGCAGAAATCTTGGTGAAATTTGTGGTCGAAGGTTGAAATAGTGACACGTGGTATTTTGTATAGGTTTGATCTACTAAACCAATCCATAATCAAGTCATCATGGAAGATTGGACATAAATTTATCTTGAGGAATCCAATCTCAGTCTGACTTGTAGCATTGGAAAGAAGACTCAAAGGGCTACAATAGGATGAAATTTCAGACCTTGGAGAGCCAAAATTATAGAGATACAATAGTTTCAATATTGATCTCCTAAAATCAAGAACAAGGTATGTATTTTTTCTTTTAATTACATAAATTTTGTTTAAGAAACTAGTTTGAAGTGATTTATAGGGAATATTAAAGAATGCATAACATTACTTGGTTCTAAAATGCCTCTGAAAAATAATAATTATACACCCATTAATCCCTCATAAAATATCTACTATGACACATGAAGAGGACTAATTGCAACATAATATATCAAAATTACGGGACCAAGTGCAACAAATTTTGCTCTCACAAAGAGAAACCAAAGATGAACTAAAATGGGAAATGGATGGTTTGAAATTAGAAATAAAAGGCGACATGAATGGTATAAAAAGTGACATGAATGGTTTAAAAGCAGACATGGAGGGTTTGAAAGAAGGTTTGAAAAGTTGCTAGAAGAAAGGCTTCCTAGTGGTGGCAAGGTATTTCATGAAACTCATGAAGACAACTAACATAATGTGAATCATAATTTTAGGGACTCCAACTTTGGGATGAAGAGAATCCATATTCCAAAGATTGATATGTATAAGTTTGATGGCAAGGATATAGTAACATGGATACGACAGATGGAGCAATTATTTGATCTACATGATGTGCCACACACACAAAAGTTACACATTGCATCTTTATATATAGAAAAAAATCTGTTTATGTGGTATCAATTGATTTGTTCTTGTAAACCAGTTGCTACTTGAAAATTTTTTACAGAAAAATTGGTAGAACATTATGAAGATACAAAGAGAAATACCTTCTTTAGCCAGTTGGTAAATATCAAATAAAAGGGTTCAACAATGGCGCACATTGAGGACTTCCAAATATTAAATATCAAGGTAAATGATATTGCAAAGGAGCATATGATTGATGTATTCATAGGGACTTTAAAGGATAAAATCGAACATGAGGTTGAAATTTAGGAACATAATTCATGAGGTTGACCTTTAGGAATCTAATTCATTGAAGAGGGAATTCAAGTTGGTAAGATAAGTTGAAATAAAAATTATGGCAACTGGGAAGTATACTACTCCTAGCCTCCCATAACCTACAAGGTTGAAACCATAACAATTGGAGGAAAAAAGAGAGAAAGAGATTTGTTACAGAGTAGATAAAAAATACACTAAGGGTCATAAGTGTGCTGAGAAGAAATTATTTTACATAGATAGTGAAGAGGAGGGAGAAAAGGAACAAGAACATCAAAGGAAGAGGATATACAATAGGAACCAGCCCTAAAAAAAATAAGAAATGAATTTGACCATATCTTGTAATGCATTGACAAGAATTACCACTCCTTAAACTCTCAAAATAGAAGGATATATTAAGAAAAAAAGGTTATAGTGTTGATTGATTCTAGTAGTACCCATAATTTTATTCATTGTAAGATAGCCAAGGAATTGTTGAATTTCTTTCTATTTCCAAAACCAATGTGTCAAGTCATGGTTGCAAATGGAGGAACTATAAATTTCTCAGGGAAGTGCAATAATATCAATCTAACAATCAGGGAATAGGTATTGAATATTCCAATGCTTTCCATTCCAATGGGTTGTGTTGGTGATGTATTAGTAGTCCAATGGTTACAGTTTTTGGGGACGATACCTTTTAATTTTCTAGAAATTTTGTTTAAATTTTTATAGGAAGGAAATGAAATTGAATTAAGGGGCATCGAAGGGAAAACATGGAAAATAATCAACTCTAATGGCATGCAAAATCTTACAAATATCCCTAATCCCATAAAAGTGAACTTAAACATATGGTTGCATAAATTCTAGATGCAGGTATAATTCAACCTAGCCAAAGTTCTTTCTCTACTCTAGTAGTATTGGTACACAAGAAGGATGAATCATGGCATATGTGTTTGGATTATAGGGAGCTAAACAAACTCATTATCAAAGATAAATTTCTCATTCCCATCATTGATGAATTGTTGGATGAACTACATGGAGCAATTTACTTCACAAAGTTGGATCTTCGTTCAGGATATCATCAAATTAGAATGAAGAATAAATACATTCTGAAAACAACATTAAGAACTCATGAAGGTCATTAAAAATTTTCGTTCATGTCTTTTGGCCTTACTAATGCACCTTTCAAATTTCAAGGATTGATGAATTCCATTTTCAAACCCTTCCTTAGAAAACTTGTGTTAGTATTTTTTGATGATACACTAATATATAATAAGTCTTGGAAGGATCATGTTCAACATGTGTGACAGGGTGCTCAAAATATTGGAGGAGAAACAATTGTATACAAAAACCTCCAAATGTTTCTTTGGGGTACAAGAGGTGGAATATTTGGGTCATATTGTATCTCATGATGGTGTTAAGGTAGATCCTAAAAAAATTAAAGGCATCAATGAATGAAAAATACACACAACCCTAAAGCATCTTCTTGGGTTGATAGGACATTATCATAAGTTTATTAAAAATTATGGGAAAATATAAGCACCTAAAACAACATTACTGAATAAAGATGCATTTTTCTGGAATCTAGAAGCAACTATGTCCTTTGAACATCTTAAAGAGGAAATGTGCCAAGCTCTAGTTTTAGCTGCACCAGACCTCAGAAAAACCTTTATGGTGGAATGTGATGCCTTAAGAAATGAAATTTGTGTTTTTTTAATGCAAGTAGGAAGACCCATTTGGTTTGAATGTCGTCAAATCAAGGGAAAGTATTTACACAAACCTATTTATGGCAAGGAAATTGTGGCAATACTACATGCTCTGAAGAAATGGCGCCACTACCTAATGGGAATAAAATTCAAGGAAAAATAGATCATGATAATCTTATATAATTTTTGGAATAAATTTTATCTTCAGAAGAGCAGCAAAAATGGGTCACTAAGATGTTGGGTTATGAATTTGAAATCATCTACAAAAAAGGGAAGAAAAAAGTTGTTGCAGATGAACTCTCAAGAAGGGATGAGGATGTGGAAGCATTGCTCTATGCCATTTCCATTATCCAACATGATTGGATAACTGAAGCAAGGGAGGAATGGAAGAATTACAAAGAGGTATGGACACTCATTCAAAAGTTGCAACGAGATCCCAATACATCTTATACATTTATTTAGAAAAATGACTCATTATGGTACAAAGATCTCTTATATCTATGTAAGAATTCCCAACTTAAACAAAAGATTATTTTGGAATTTCACACTCTCCTTTAGAAGGAAATTCAGGATTTTTAAAACTTACCACAGGGCCAAGAAGGATTTTTTTTGGGATGTCTTTAAATCTGATATTGATAAGTTTATGGCAGAATGTCTGGTTTTCCAACAAAATAAAGTTGAGACAATTAAGACCCCAAGTGTGTTGCACCTTTAACAGGAGGAGGTCTCAATGGATTTTATCACAGGTTTAGCCAAGTCTGAAGGAAAGAGTTTCCTTATGGTTGTTGTTGACAAGATTACCAAATATGCATTATATTATCCTTTTAAGCCTAGTACAATTTCTACTGCATTTATGGAAACAATTCAAAAGATACATGGAAACCCAAAGATTATTATAAGTGACAGAGATCCCATTTTCATGGGAAATTTTTGGAAGAAAATATTTACTTATCTTGGTACTCAATTAGCTCGTAACTCATATTATCATCCTCAATATCACGAGAAAACTAAGATATTGAAAAAATATTTGGAAGGATATCTTTGTTGCTTTGTATGTAATAAAATAGCACAATGGGTCAAGTGGTTACCTCTGGTTGAATGGTGGTAGAACAGTTCCTTCCATACTGAAACAATAATGACCCCATTTATGGCACTTTATGGATGTCATACACCGTCTATCACATCATATTTAAGCAAAAATTCTAATG
Source organism: Pinus albicaulis (assembly GCA_034641835.2). NCBI lineage: Eukaryota > Viridiplantae > Streptophyta > Pinopsida > Pinales > Pinaceae > Pinus > Pinus albicaulis. The sequence continues at coordinate 573,279,453 of CM076577.1, forward strand.
TTCAAGCAGTGGAATATCACATCGAGCATCAACAACAAGTTATCCAACTCTTAAAGGATAACCTCACTCTAGCACATAATTGAATAATACATCAAGCATATCGACATCGTAGTGAAAGAAGTTTTAACGTAGGTGACTAGGTATTTTTACGGCTACAACCAATACAAACAAATGTCCCTCAATTAAGCTAAGAAGGATAATAAATTATCACCCAAGTACTATGTTGCTTACAAGGTGTTGCAAAATATTGGTACTATGCCATACAAATTGGACCTTGTTGCATCTTACCGAGTACACCAAGCTTTCCATGTTTCATGCTTAAAGAAGGTTATTGGTGATAAGTTCCTAGTTCAAACAATATTGCCAAAACTTGAAGAGGAAGGAAAAATCATATTGGAGCTAAATCAGTCACAAAAATAAGAACCCAACAGTTAAAAAATAGATCAATTTCAAAGTATCTCATTAAGTCGAAGAACTTACACACTTGATATTCCCCATGGGAGGATGAGAATTTTATATAGAAGCATCCAAAAATACTCAAGCATTGAGGAAAAAAATTATTTTAAAGGAGAGGGGCATGTTAGGTCCTTATAATACTAGTGTAACCCCTTATTGTTATTGTTAGTGTAGCCCCTTATTGTTATTTTTAAGGTAGCTTCCTTATTGTTATTGTTGTGCCGTTAAATTGTTATTTTTATGTAGGCTTTGATTAAATTGTAATTCTTTAGACTCCTATATACCAATGAGGTCTGGTATTTGAGCCATCCAATGATTGTTTATTTATGTGATTTGAAGGATATTTCCCCCTCGAAAAGGCTAATTTTCAAGTTATTGATATATCTTTTCTTTTGTTTTGTGATCTGCTTGCATAACAACAAGGGTCATGGTAGAGGTTTAAAAATACAACTTCCATTGTATTGGGCTAACATCACTTTGTTGGGGCCTTTGTTTATGAAGAACTAAGGAGTTTTGGGATAAGTTATAAGGTCGATGACAAGCTATGGAGATATCCATTGGGAAGTTATGGGAGAGAAAATGAGGAAAGAGGAAGGAACTCACAGAAGACTGGTAGTTGCAGAGGAATGGAGGAAAGGAGCATCCACAACCGAGTGGGAAAATATCAATGATATCCGAGTAGTGGGAATGACTGAGCAGGGAAGAAGGTGGAGGGCCTAAGAAAAAACTGGTAGAAAAAGTGAGCACAGAAAGATAAGGAAGGATAATCGGGAAGGCACAAAATGAGAGATAGAATAAAGATGCTGTTGCAGAGCTAGTAGAGCCGCTCTGTGTCTGCTATTTTGTATGATTATGTATTGATCAGTGTTGTGGATTTATACTATGGAAAATATTATCTTGAGCCATATGTAATGATGTTCTATAGAGATTCATGAAAATGGGACTTACTAGGATCATCATGTGTTGATTGAATGATTATCTGGTTCTTTAAAACATTATTTAATGTGTACATCTAAGTAGTCTTTCCTTATGAATATGCATGACTCGTTGTGATCAGGATTCTGTTTGGTATCATCGGGTATCCTTTGATTCTTGCCTCACTGAAGTGATTCTTCTCGATACTAGATCCCAACCCCCATATAAATAAGTTCATGGCACTACTCGGGTGAGACTCCTTACCAAATCTTGGGTAAGGGAAAATGTTGGCATTGTGATAGAATACAACAGAGCTATGTTGGACCCTATGCCCAAACATGGGGTCTTAACCCTGTTATTATTTTGTGAAAACAAATGATTTAGTTGACGTGACCTTGAATTTCTAAAAAGGGGGTTAGAATATGGTATCAAGGATCTTGACGAAATATTTGTGAGATTTATGGTATGAAAAAATAGACCGGTTCATCTCGCAACAAGCTCAACTCTGACAATAAGGTGAGGAAAATTTGAAGGAGAATATGTTGTATACAGAATTTTCTATTGATCAGTACAAGATTTTCTAGTGAAAATTTCTAAAGGATCTTCACAGCTGGATGCATAGACTATAAATAAAGGGGAATATTGGTGGATAAAGCTGATCTCGTCATGCTTGGACTCAAGAAAATTTGATCAAGCTACATCAATTGGACATAGATCTGACACAAGTTGTGGAATTCTGGGTGTAAACCACGATATAAAGATATATTATTGAGTCTTCTATGGAGAGTCATAAGTCCTTTTATAAATCCGAGGCCTTGTTCACATCGGGATTGCGAGGGAATATACTGAAGGAGATCCCTCAGTGGATCAAGGTTCTAATGGTGGAAGAAAATTTTTTGATGTTCCAAAACTCCAACATGGTAGCCTAAACACCTAGTAATGGAGGAAGGACCTATAGGGAGGGATTTTACTGAGTGGGGAATCATGAGAATATCGAAGATATGTGTAACATCCCTAGTGAAAATTCCATGTAATAAATTTTAAAAATAATAACCACGGTTGATGGGACACTTATTCCAAGCTGAATGTTGGGAAAAACATCCTATTAGGTGTTCAATTATGTTAATATGGATAAGGAAATTGGAAACAGGAAAGGAAAAGGAATTTGGAAAGGAAAATGGCATATTTGGAAAATTTATTTATGAAAATAATGGAAATTAGGAGAAAAGGGAGTTGAAAGGTCACAGGTTGCATGTGAGAAGGAAAATTAAGTAAAATAATGGAAAATGAAGAAAAGAGAGGCCTCTTATATAAAAAAAAATTTGAGGATCAGTTGGAAAGATTTTTCTCTCATTATTCTCTCTCTCATACTCTTGGACACTTGGAGTATTCTTGGAGCACTCTTGGCGAGTGTGGCATACCTGGAGATTTGGAGCAATATGGCAAAGATCAAGCAGGGAAAGGAAGGATCAAAAAACTACAATGAGATTATTTGCAGGTATCGATTTGAATGTGTATTTTCCTTGCTAGATTTCGCATGCATGGTATTGCATGTGGTTTCTTGCTATGTTGGCATGGGCTTTGCCAGGTGTGACATTGTTTTCAGCCTAGCCTTTCCTTTTCCATCTAGCCATGGTGTTGTGGAGTTCTCATGTTTTGGTTTAGCTATATTTCTGGATGGATTCAAAGATAAGTGGGGTGGATCTTTGAATTGATATAGCACATGGCCTAGTTTTCCCTGAACTGGACTATGGATCACGGTAAAGCCATTAGTCTAGTAACCCCTGAGCCAGACTATGGGTTGTTGTAAAGCCAGGATTGTGTTGCCTCGGTGTGCATAGGAATCCTCGACCGGTGAATGGCAGGATATACGGTAAAGCCTAAAGGTGGCTTACTCTCCATTTCAGGCCTAGGAATCCTAGGTTTGGGATTGTGGTAAAGCCTAGGGAGTATGTCTCGGTTTAGGGTCTAGTGACCCCTGATTCAGATTGTGGGTTGCGGTAAAGCTTCAAATATTAGGATACAGGAAAATTACTCATGGTGTAGGTGGACAGAATCCAGTGATATCCATGCTTGTGTTGGCCTAGTGATCGTGGTAGATCAAGGTAAAGAATATTATTACATGTTTATGGTGCTGGCCTAGTGATCTAGGTTGGATCATGGTAAATACTGATTTCTATTTGATGAGGTTGAGGTGGTTTAGCTTTGGTATGCCCTGGTTGGTTCTTTTATTTTAAGTCCCACATTCATGCTTTGAATATGGCATGGGGGTGATTCAATGAAGTAGATTTTTCTGAGCCATTCTATGGTCAGGTGGAACATGGATATCCCATCTCCGGTTGATTTTTTTTACATTCAATAATGAATATATAATTTCTCCAGTATTCAATATGCAAATGTACTAGTTTATGTAGGATTTTATTTCTATTGCATTCATTGTATTTCTGTTATTACTATGCTCGTTATGAGCATGTGTTTGATCAGTGATGATGTATTGCTCTATTCACGTTTTTTCCTGTAAATGAATATCCCATGTATCTATGGTAAAAGTGAATATATGATATCTTATGGTGTAATGGAGAAATTCTTCTTAACCATTCTCAGATAAGAAAGATACCCCTTTGTTTAAATCTATTGTTTATGCATGTATATGTTATGTTTGTGACATGTTTGACAAATTTTTTGTCATGAATAGGTGGAGTTGGATGAGTACTAGTTGTTGTTATTGCTTCCATATGTTTTTTTTAATGTTATTTGCCCTCTCCTAAAGTTATAGGAAGTTTTGGGTAGTGACCTGGGCCGGGGGGATGAAAACGTGGCACAAATCCTGGAGCTACAGGTAGAAAATTCACTTTTTGGGCCTAAGATATTGTTACCTTGCCAATGCTAGCACATGATGCTGGGGTCTAGAGCTGATCCTTTGCCCTTAAAATCCTATGGCTCAGCCTCAAAAGGGCTAAAAATTAGTTTCCCCTCAAAGAAGAGGGCCTTGGGAGGTTGGGTTACCCCATCAAGATGTCAATGATGCAATGTAAGGTGTGTTTTTAGTGTTTCCGTCAGTTCCACTTCCTTAAGGTCATCTAGGAGGTTGAATCTTATATTAGTAGCCTCTTGTCACATGTTTACCCTAGTTGGCCGATTACTTGGGTAGATGTGGGAAGAGGGTGTTACAGAGTGGTATTAGAGCCAGGTTGTGCTCTCCTTGGGTTGTGTGTTTTGATCGTGAATTCTTGTCGATTGCATATGTTTTCCTCATGCTTATGTTCTATGTGTGATTGTTTCATTTTCATGGTGTTGATCATGGTTTTATATGCATTTGTTATGCATGTCAGTGTCTAGTTCACATTATTTTTGGTTAATATTTGAGACCACAGAGTGGAATCAGAGAATGCTTCAACCTTTGGATTGGATGGGCGGTGTGTTGGTCATGATTTTATGTCAATTTCTTATGTGTTTTCATACCCATGTTGTATGTGGTTGATGCATCCGTGTTGTGTTGGACATGGTGACAGTGGCATTGACATGGAAGGGTTGATGGTGTTGTTGTCAATATGTGTCATCATGTGTGTATGGCTAATTATGTGTTGTTCATGCTTATGTATTGACCATTTATGCTTACTTACATTTCACTACATGTTGTATACGCATTGCTTGTTTATGCTAGGTCACACAATTGTCATGCTTGTGTGTTGTCCGTGTATGCTTGCTTATGTGATGCAATATGTGCGACATGCATTGGTCGTTCATGACTGGTTATACATGTCAAGTGGGTGCATACGGTCAATTTTTCATTGGTTTGATTAAGGTTTGTGTGCTTAAGGTCATTGTATGCAATTAGTTCAACATGATGATATTGGTATGTTATGATGCTAATGTGTTGGTTGAGATAGAGTAGGAAATGTAGATCATTAAAGTGAATTTGAAGCATTGGACCTCGAGGCAAGAGAAGATCATCATATAGGTTTGTATGTTTTGCATGCAAGTATGTGATTCATGGTTGTTGTAAGCATCGGGGTTACTTATATTTTTTTCATTGTATGGCTATTATGGGTGCATATGTGATAAATTCTAGTCGACCAGTGTAGTCATGTGCATTATGGTTATGTGTATGCCTTTCATTATGTTGATGCTATGGTTACATACATTATAGGTGCTAGTTGATTAGTGTAGTTATATGCACGTGTGGAATAACCATGAATGATAGTAATCTATGGTTGTATGCATTTCTATTGTTGTTTTATGATTACATAACTTGATGATTATGTGATATGTTGTTGATGAGTACATTATAGGTTAACTTCTTGTTGTTACATGTTAGTGACTTGATGATTAGGGTTATTTCATTAACATCTTGATGTTAAATGCATTATGCTAATTTGGAATGGGCCATGCAGATGGTTAGGGTTATGACATTCAGGCATGAGCCGACCTAATTATGATAGTGTGTTGCATTATGTCTAGACTGACTGTGCATATGTGATCAGTATACATGATGAAATTTTTTTATGAGCTTATGATGTGAACACATTAGTTGGTCACTGTTATGGATATCTGATCTTATTAATGTTTGATTTGATGTGTTGTGAAGTTATATCATGCCAATCTAGATTGATTTTGCATACAAGATCACCTCCCCTGAGGTACATTGAGGTATGAGTTTGCTTATGTTGTCTACTTGAATATGCTTGATTGTTTTATTATGTCACCTATATGATGTTGAGTGTTTGGTGTCCATTATGTCGTCTAGTTGATTTATCTAACATGGTACATTTATAGTTGTTTGAATGCTTGATTAATTGCATGATATGAGTATATATGTCTGTAAGATTGAATGAAGAAATGGTATTGTTTTAAGATGGCTTTACTAACACACATGTGTTGGGATGGATGATGTTATCACTAAACTAAAGCTGATGGGCTGCTCAACAATTAATTTTGAGTAACTGTTTCAAACCACTTTTGGTTGGAACTTAGCCATTCCAGCCTAAGAGGGCTCTCTCAAGAAAATTTACGATATTCAATAGATAATTATTGGAACAAATATTTCTAAATCCTGAGTGTGTTTTGAATGGTTTTTATGCAGGTGAATGATGTGAATTAATGGCTACCATTGGGCATTGAGTCAGAGTGAAACCCAATTGCATGGAAAACATATTTCATGGAAGCTGAGGCATGTGTACTCTCATAAAAAAACATAACTTGAACAATAAAATATATGAATAAAGCAAGTTGGAGCATGTTTAACCCCAAGTAATTACACATAAAGAAAACTGAATGAACATTAAAAAGGTAGATATGATAAACAAACACAAGATCACATGATGAATCCCAGGTTTGAGAGAATATTTCTGCAATAGTTACTGACTAAAAAATATTACAAAAGTAGCATATGGCATAACATCAATCAACCCCCTCTAATCTTCTCATCTACCTATTTATAGAATTAGACACCTTTACATGTAGTCTGCCAGCTAGGCTAGACTTTCTAATTCTTCCAAAGACACCTTATCCAACAAGGAACAAATTACAACGAGAGAATATAGAGATATTTATGTTTACAAGAGTTTAAAACCTAATAGGACTCTAACACCCTTTATTTCACTAACAACCTTTAAATGCACCATACATGATAATATTTATCACAAAAGACAGCTTTGCGTGAGGTGGCAATGACCATGACTAAATAATAAACAACCATACTAAAAATTAGGGTCTCCTTCTCAGATTTTGAAGATGTGTTGTTGTGCTTGATTATGTGTCAAGAATGACGAGTTGGCAGCCCAATCGTCTTCCATGATGAGTGTCCTCACTAACTAAAGTCTCCACTGATATACTTTGTTGTGATATTAGCTCCAAAAATATAAGAAGAGAAATATCAATGCCTTAGAAATAAGCCACTTCGAGGGGGCAACCTCCAATACATTACATGAATGAAAAATTCTTGGATGATAAAAATGACAAAACCTCCTTTCTACATATAGGAGTCCATGGGGCCACAATGTAATCCTAGCCGACTTAAAAATAATAATGTAAGGGCACAATAATAAAAATATGGGGGTTACATGAGTACAACAATAACAATAAGGGGGGCTACACTAACATAATAAGGGACTACACTATTAATATAGGGACTTAACATGCCCCTCTCCTTCAAACAAGTGTTGTCGTCAATGCTTGATTATTTCTTGATGCTTCTGTATAAAATTATCATCCTCCCATGTGGAATCTTCTACAGAAATGTTCTTCCACTTGCTGAGATACTCTAAAATTGATCGTAATTTTTGAGTTCTTGTTTCTATCACTGCTTCAGAACTTCTTTCGATGTGATGTTGATGTTCCTGTTGTTTCATTAGATTCTACACCAAAGTTAGGTTATCTTTTGAGGGTTGGAAAACTTGTTGTTGATGCTCGATGTGATCTTCCACTAATTTATCATCCATATTAGCTATTATTTGATCCATAAAACCATCCAACTAAGCCTCCATTTTTTCTTTTAAACCATCTATGTCATCTTCGGTTGCTCTTCATAAGATCAAAATTTGTTGCACTTGGTACCGTAATTTTGATATCTCATACTACAATTATTCCTCTTCATGCGTCATAGTATAGATTTTTTAGGGTTTAATAGGTATGTAATTATTTTTCAGAGGAATTATAGAACCAAATATTGATAAAATTCTAAAATATGCCCTTGGAATCACTTCAAACTATTTTTTTTTCAAACAAGACTTATGTAATTCGAAAAACAATACACACCTTTTTCTTTCTTTTGAGGAGATTGATATTGAAACTGAATTATCTATGTGATATCATATCTTGAATATCTGAAATTTGGCACTGACGTTGCCCTATGAATTCTCTTTCGCATGCCACAGGTTTGACCTGATTTTGTTTTCTGAAGGAAAAGTTGTGCCCAAGCTCCTACGATGACCTAATTATGGACTAGTTCAGTAGAGCGAACTTGTACGACTTACCACGTGTCATTGTTTCCTCCTTCATCTCTGAAATTGATAGAAAAGAAACTACAGTTTGTGTACTTGTGGCCACTTTTTCTAGAATTCCAATCCGATGCTCAGAGAGAGAGAGTTATGAAGATTTTCCCACGATCACCTCTTTGAGATGAAATTCAGGAGCCTGCAAAATACCTAACTTCCATAGACCATATGTCCGAAAATATTGCGAACCAAGATTTGGAATTTTGCGATGATGTTCCTTAGGCTTTCAGCTTCGCACTTCAAAAATTTTAGCTTTTGAACCTTCGTAGAAAAAAATTTATAGCGAAAATTCCGCGATGACCTGTTTAGAGTAGCAAAACCCTAAAATCCAAAGCTCTGATACCAAATGTTGTGAAACCAGCTCCAAAAATAGAAGAAGAGAGATATCAATGCTTTATAAATAAGCCAATTTGAGGGGGAATCCTCCAATACATTACATGAATGAACAATTATTGGATGATGCAAATGACAAAACCTCCTTTCTATATATAGGACTCCATGGGGCCACAATGTAATCCGAGCCTACCTAACAATAATAATTTAAGGGCACAATAATAAAAATATGGGGGTTACAGGGGTACAAAAATAACAATAAGGGGGGCTACACTAACATAATAAGGGATTACACTATTAATATAGGGACTTAACATACTTTAACCAATCCAAATGACTTTTGTGCTTCAAAAAGACATTTAATGCTTCAAAAAATTTAAAATTATCCCTCACTGCAAAAACAAAGTTCTTTAGTCAAGTCCGTAGAGAAGAGTTTGTAGCGTTCTTCACTTGCTCACTTATGCAAATATTTTGATTTCTCTGCTCATTGGAGGGTGTACACTAAGCCAAAATACTTAAATAAATACCTTTACTTACTCCTTTTATGAAAAAATTGGAAATTATTTCATAAATTAATCTTCAGCGAGTTCGTAGTGAAAACTCGGCTTTAAGCCCGGAGTACGCTATGAACTTTCCTAATAGACTGCACATTTTGAAATTTTCATTTTTCACCTCCAAAATCTATCCATGGCTATGTGAAATGATGGGATGAAGCATCATAAGGTCCATGGCTCTTTAAATTTATTTTGCAGCTTTCTCCTCTCTACCTGCAGCCACCTGTTTCTCCTCATGGTGTGCTTCATCATTCTATAAAAAGGTAGTGTTCTTTTAAGAATTTTCTTAGACCTTTCAGCCACCCCATCATAGAAATGGATTTGCTTACTTAATTATTTATTAAAATATGACAACTCCTTTCTTTCTTGATTGAAATCCTTCAGTTCCAGCTTTGTCTCTGAGACCTCATCTCTTGCTTCTTTAAGTTTCTCTTTAAGAAGGTCCACTTCATATTTTTATAGAATTTTCTCTTTACCTTTCTGTGACTTGGTGATTTCTTCTTTAGTAGGGTATAATTCAATAATATGTTCCACCATGGATGTTTCCACTTTTCTGTATCATGCTTCTTATAAAACTTACTACCTTTGAAAAGTTGTGACCTAGTAAAAAGTTTTATAGGTTTGAAAAAAAAACCAAAGTCCTCACTGGAGAAATCAAGATTTTTACAGTGAGGCCCTTCTTCTTCATTTTGATTCCCGTTATCTCCATAGGTTTAACCAAAGGGATTTCTTCAATGTCAATAGACTGCACAATGTATTCAAGTTTACCCTTTCCTTCTGTCTGACTCCTGGTAATTCTCTTATAAGTTCTTATATCATATTTTGGCTTACTGCTTGTAGATGTTGGCTGAGGTGTCACTATTTCCTGCAAATGTTCAGTTTCCATTTCCATGGGTTCTACTACAGGCTGTATTTCTTCTTTAGGTCTAAATTCTGCTTCAGCTATGGGCTCTTTATCCTTTTGGGTAATAATTGTCTTTGGCTTGGGTGTTTTCTTTGGAGCAAGCACATCCACATCATAACCACTTAAAAACAAAAAGGTAGCCTAGTCCCTATTCAAATTTTCAATTCCTCCATTACTAGAAACTTAATTAAGCCATGATGAAATATAGATGTCTCACTACTCTCAGGTATGGCTTGAAATTTATCAGACATCTTACCTAAGCTTCCGAAAAGGAAGAGTGGAATATCTAAGAGTTTTTCACCTATAAACTGGAGAAAAAGCCTGAAATGATACTGGTATATCATGTGGAATCTTCCCTCTCATGTGAAATATTTCTGGATTACTAGAAATAGATTTGAATAACTCTCCTTAAGGCAGCTCCTAGATATACCTGAAGTCATTTCCACCCCTACATGCTCTTGCTTCAATAACTCATCACAATTATGCAGTTTAAACTTGGTGGCCTTGAACCATTCTTCCCTTGACCTAGGAATTTCGATTGCTTGAGAAATAGTTTCAGGGGAGACTGTAAAACTCATTATGCCAACTTTTGATGTCATTCCAACAAAATTTACAACAAAATATTTGGAGAATTGAGCATGGTACCCCTGCAAATTTTGAAAAAATATTATGTATCCAACATTGGTGAAGGCCTCTACAAAACTTGGATCCTCCATGACCAATTTAAGGTACATAGGCTCATATATAACTACTGAACCTCCCTTTTTGGTCTTCTTATGTGAATCCATATCATCCAAAACAGCACAGCCCTGTTTGAAGTCTTGACACCTGCAAAACATTGTATGTGACAAGAAGAAGCTTGTTTACAAAGCTGGAAACTCACCTATGACAACAACTAGACCTAAAACTAAACATAGAAACAGTGGAAATCGATCAAGAAGCTCACAAGGATGGAAAGGTAAGTGATTTAGCTCAAATAGATGAAGGTTAAATTAAGAAGGAAAAATGTGAAGGGAAAACATAATGATATGGTTGTAATGATGACCAAGCATGGCATACACTGAATAATGAATCATAACAGGTAAGCATGTGATGGAAAATTGAGCCCTAAACAATGAAAAATTGACAACTCATTGATCCCCTTACTGGCTACAGAAAAACATGAGTTCATAGTGAATTCCGTTAGAAAGATGCCAAATTCGCTACGAAACTATCAGGGGAGTCTGTAGCAAAAACAACCTGTTTTGCACATAAATCACTGCAGACACAGGTAAAAAGTGATAAGTGTCCAAAATGACTTACCTAACCTCATTTATTCAGATTTTTTTGAAATTTACCTATTAAAATACCTTAGTCACATGACTTAAAAACATTTTAAACCCTTTAAGGCTATACATCAATCACAGAATTTGATTAATTTTCAAGAATTTATTTGACCAACACACTTGACCTAACTCAAAATGACATTCCTAATCAACCTAATTGTTATTGACGATAATAGTGGCTCCACTGGGGATGATGCACCCCTAAGGTGCATCAAATAACCTGCAGCTCTAGTGCCTTTCTTGGAAAAATTGATTTTTTCTAAAATTGATGAAATCTTCCTCAAGATTTTAATTGATGATAAAATCACTTTTATTTGCAAAATAACATAATAGATAATGGAATATGTACAATGAAATGTATTCCAGCCAGAAAAATTAAAAAGAGTAGTGCTTTAGAAACCTCCCATTGACAGGTCGTCCTCCACACAACTGTCCATTCATTTCCTAGAGTAAAAATGTGTTGTTCCCATGATATGCAGTTATCACAAAAGGCCCCTTACAGATGTTCTCAAACTTTCCAGGCTTCCTTTTATCACCAATAAAATTTCATTTTTGATTAGGAAGGACATTTAGCATAGGTTTTATTGTCTTGGTAAATTAACTCATGAAATTGATAAAATTTTGTGAATTGTTCATAATCCTAAGTTGTTAGAGTCCTACATGTCATGTCATCATGGTAAAATCCATAAAAATCCATAAAAAAATCTCCATGCATTGGATCAAAATTCAGCTTTAGCCACCTGTCTACTTTTTCCTGAGTCTGCAGCAAAATCAATGGAAAACATGTTGTTTTCACTACGGAATCACTTGACAAGTCTGCAACGAATCTGCCAAACTTATAACAGAAAATTATATGAACTCATGTTTTTCTGCATTGATAAAGAAAAGGGTGAGGTGTCGAGTTTTAAGTGGTTAGATTTCAGTCTGAGGTCACGTGATTATTTATTTGGAGTCATGCAACATGCATGAGCATCATTTTCCATCCACCATTTCATTTAAACTCCCTTCTTTGTCTTCATCCCTCTCATATTCAAAACTTACCTTTTAAATTTATCCTTGAGAGATGATGTCTATCACCTTTCCCTTTTTCCTCTGAGTATAACCATTGTTATCATCTTTAGGAAGGTTCAACTTTATTTGGAAGTACCTTGTTGGTCAAAATTATTCTTTGCAGGTGTCATACTATCAAGGAGGCCAATGCTGTGTTAAGAGATATGACCATGCATAAAAATACTAACAAAGGGGACTCAGTGGTTAGGTCTGAGCCCATGGATTTTAAATTGGTGAATGAAGATCCTAGTTTTGCAGCAATCTTCACCAGTGCTGGTTGCATGAGGTTTTGCTAGAAATTGCAAGGTTTTCATGCCTAAGTCTCTAAGGAGTTTGCAGTGAATTTTGTTTGCACTGCATCAAAGGTGGGTGTGATGAGTTTCGTGGTGTCTCCTGAAAAAATTGGCCAATATACAGAGATTCCGAAGACAGGGGAAGAGTGGTTTAAAGCCAGTAAAGTAAAATTACAGAACTCTGATAAGTTTTTTAAGTCTTAGCATATTGGAGTGGATATGACATCAAGGATCCCAAGAAGCTACATTAAAGAAAATTACTCCCAAATCTTGTTGGTAATTCAGAAATATTTCACATGTGAAGGAGGTTTCATATGATTTATCAGTATCACTTCAGACTCTTGCTACATTTCACTGGTAAGAAGCCTTTGGAACTTCCATTTTTCTTATTTAGAAGCCTAGGAAAGATGTCAGATAAAGTCCAAGATAGGCCTGAGGGTAGTGAAACTTCAATATTTCATCACGGATTTATCAATATACTAGTTTTGGAGGAGTTTAAAAAGTTAAATAGAGATTGGGCCACATTCCTGTTTCTTAGTGGTTATGAAGTAGATGCACTAAATCCAAAGAAAACACCAAAAATGATGAACCTATAGCTAAAGCAGAGGGTGTACAAGAAGAGGAAATGTAGCCCATTGTAGAGCCCATGGAGATTGAAATAGAACATGCACATGAAATAGAGATACCTCAGCCCACACCTACAAGTAGCAAGCCAAAGCCCAAAAAAGGAGTCATGGAAGAATAACTAGGATCCAAACACTAGGGAAAGGTAATATTGAGGACATTCTACAAGCTATAGATATATAAGAAAATCCTGTGGTCAAATTTGTGGATGTCAAAGGAATCAAGAAGAAAAATAAGGGCCTCACTACCAAAAAACTTGATTTCAGAAGTCAAGATGCAGGTTTTGTTTTGAAACCAAGAAAACCACTCACCAGATTACAACTTGCCAAAGGTGTCAAGGCTGACAAAAATATTTAAATGACAGAAAAAGGAAAACAACCTATGGAAGAAGACATCATTGACTTATCTCCAGCAAAGGAAGAAATCATTAAGCAGAGGAAAGGTAAGGAGAACGTCATTGAAAAATTTGAAGTGCATCTTTTAAAGGAGCAGTTGAGGGAAGTTAGGGAGGAAGTTATTGAAACAAATTTGGAATTGTAAGAAGCTAAGCTAGAAAGAAAAATGGTGGAGGATTTCAAAGAAAAATTCAATGAGAAAATTAATCATTATGATGAGGCTTTAACCAATGAAAATAAATTACTAAAGAGAACCCTTCCTCTACACAGCGTGATGAAACATACAAGGAAAATGAATATTTGGTTACAGGGAGAGAGAAATAAGATTAAAAGTCAAGAGAAAGAGTTGGAAGTGCATATGGAAATGATACAATGTGAGCTCAAGAAAAAGGGTTTAAAAATGATAGTTATAGATGAACCTGTGGATATTGAAGCCTCTGTTGCCAAGGGTGAAGCTTATACTATTTGGAAAGGAGATAAAATACCTTTTAAATATTTTTGCATCATTTCAGTTCATCACTTATAGAGTCATGGGAAATTTTGAAAAAGAAATGCAGAATTTTCAAGTCTGCTATAAATTAGGCAAGTTCATAGCGTGTCTCAGGCTGGAAGCCCATAAAGTGCTACGAACTCACTATAGATTCTTTTTGGCTATATATCATAGGTTTTGTCATGAAGGAGGCAGGTAAAGGCTTGTGTTTGATTATTTCGACTCATTAAACCACCTCAAATTAGCAAAGGGAGTAGATAGTTTGTAGGGATGGTCAAATTCAAAGGTGCTACTGACTTGCCTAAAAGCCCCCTGTTTTTGTAGCGAAGAGGATTTTTAAGTTTTTTCAAGTCCTGATTGTCTTTTTGAGACAAGTTAACCACATGGAAAGGTCAAAGGTCATCAGTTCAATATTTTGATGAAGACACACTCTTCGACAAAGCCTTTTTAAATTTCCAACTCACCATGGAAGCTACATCAACAATGATGACATCACCTCCTAAAATTTCGGAAGACAGGTCTCCTGACTTGGTGGGAGTATTTATGTTTCAGTCATGGTCAGTGCCACCTTAGGCACATGAAATTTTTGATGTAAATATGCAGTTTTTAAATTTTTTAATGTAATAAAGATGTTTTAGAGTCCTATCATGTTTCTAAGTCCTAAAAATAGCAGTTGTTTACTTTATCTCCTTCTAATATTCTTTTGGTTAGATTAGGTGTCAACATAAGTATTCAAAGGTCTAGCCTTGCTGGTAGAATCAATGTAAAGATGCCTAAGGTTATAAATAGGCATATTATTGAAGGAGAGAGGGTTGATTTATGTTTTCTATAGTCTACTATTGTAAAAATTCTCATTAGTAATATACAATGGAAAGTTACTTCTCTTTACCTGAGATTCATTGATATTCTCATGAGTATTTGTTTTTTTATGTTCTACAATTTTATCTTTAGTATCCTAGTGTTTGATTACTTAGAATTCATGGCTTACATGCTCTAAATTCCTTTAAACACTTAGTCTACTGTGAATGTTATATTTTCACCAGAATATATATATATATATATGCCTCAACTTCCATGAGAGGAGTTTCACATGTCATTGAGTTGTTTGCACTGAATCCATATGCCCAATGGTAGTAATTTTTCCACATCTTTCACCTGCATAAAAAAAAAACTTAAAACCCAATTTCAGAGCTATCCATATGTTGAGATTCATTTAGATAATATCATTCTATATACTTGAGAGAGCCCTCTCAGGCTCGAAAGGCTAAGTTTTAGCTAAAAGTAGGTTTGAAATAGTTACTCTAGGTTGACTGTTGAAGCAACCCATCAAAATCAATTTAGTGATAAAAATCTCCTTTATTTTCAATCCTAGCTTCCCATTTCAGAACCCCATCTTGAATCTTGAATTTTTCCTCCTTTGTCTTCCTCTCAAAGGTATTTTTGACTCTATTTTGTGACTGTTGATGATTAGTATACACTTCCTCTCTTTTTTCCTGCAGTGCAATGAGATGATTAATCCTCCTTTGGATGGAATTAGGTTCTTCTTCGAGCCCCTACATCAACTTCATTACTGGAACTCCAAGAGAAGTTGGGAAAATTTCTTCAGTTACATATACTAGCTAATAAGGAGATATACCTATAGACCTCTTAGTACAAATTCTGTCTAACCCACAAATCAAACTTCAAATTTAAATGCCATGATCCTTTGTTCTCTTGCAAGACATTCTTAATGATCTTGACTATGCTTTTATTTGATGATTTAGCTAAGACATTACCTTAAGGGTAATATGTTGTGGAATGACCAAGAGTGATATGTATTGATGAAAAAAACTAATCAATTTTTTAGACTTGAGAGCTTGATAATTATCAGTAATAATATTCATGAGACATGCAAAACTTGAAAAAATATTGTTCTTCAGAAACTGGATGATGACCGGATCTGTAGCTTGCCTTGTAGGCACTGCTTCAATCCACTTGGTAAAGTAATCAGTGGCTATCAAAATCCAACGATGCTGTCTTAAGGGTGCATGGTGTATTTATCTAATGAAATATAATCCCCATTGCTGGAAAGGAGCTTCAACATATATTTTTTCAGGGGTAGAGGTATCAACTTCTTTTTCCCATCGAAAATTTTTCATTCATGATATTAGCTCCCCATAATTTGCTAGATTTATTGAGATACAAATTGACAAGGGTAACATCAAACCAAGCTTTGGAATCCAAGGACCTAGCCTTCCTGGATTCGTTGAGGGATCTCTCGATGTGTGCAAAGATATGTCTTGTTTACTAATTATGGTTGATTTTAGGCTAGATGTTAAGTGCAAGGTATTTTGATTGTTTTTTGGTTGGGTATGATACTTTGATATATTTTAGATTGGAAACATGGAAGATTGTTAAGTCATTAGGCAATGGAGTCTAATAAGGTCTAGATAAGTTCGTCAATGGTGGTTAAGATCATTTTCAGGGGAATTTTACTTGGTTGGTGGATATTTTAAGGTTGTGAAGGATTTATGAAATGGACATAAATATTGAGAACAACAAACTAATAAAGGGTTGAAACTGAATCCTTTATATACTTGTAAACTAAGGGAGTTAGAAAATTGATAAGAACAACAAGAGAATCAAAGGCATAAGCAGAACCTAATCCATTTGATTCCAGACTGAAAATAGATAATTAACCAAAACAAACATTCAGATAAAAACATAGAAAGGTAAGAAACTTATCCAACTTTCAGAGCTTTTATCATCTAGAGCAAAAAACATTTAAAATACACAAGTAACTATAACCATAGAAGGAGAGAAAACTATAACATCCAAAGTTACAACTATAAGGTTTCCTTAAAACAATTTTAGCTAAGTAAAGGCAAAGAGCATGATTTTAAATAGACTTCTTTGACAAACCTAGACAAAGTTTCTTTAAAGAGATGATTCCAAGAATAGAATATTTCAGTGGCAACAATATGCAGGGCTAACCATAAATCATAATTGATGCTAATTGATCTAAATTATTGAAGAATTGGACAAGCTAAGAACTTGTTAGAGAGAAATAAATGATTTCTCTAATGTATCTTAGCAGAAGAAAACATTAAGGCAGTGAAGGACAAATAGATTTAAGGTGCCATTAGAAAACATTTCTTAATCTAAATTCTTTTCATTAGCGAATTTTGAGGTCTAAAATGGGCCTCCCTAAGGAAATAATAAAAATAATGAACAACCCAATAAAATAATATTTATGAATTTGAAATTCACTTTTTGCACCTCAATCTATGTAACCATAGTTAAATTCAATTCAAAAGTTGTACCAAAATAAAATTAATAAAAAAATTGTATTGATGTGACTATAAATAAGAATGAATTTTTCAAGAAAAAGTCATTATCATTGAACAACTAATGCATTTGTCCTTTGTACTTAAATAACTTAAAATAAAATATAAATATAAATTTATAAATTCTTAATTATTATATGCTATTAATTAAAATTTATATTATTTAAATTGTATAATAACATGTAATTAATATACTATATAAAAACAATATAATATAATATAATAAATGTATAGGGATATGCATTGTTTCTTTCAAGAAATATGAAATGACAATAATATATTTTTATTCAAAAAGTGTGAAATGACATTTATTATGAGTACTTTACTTTGACTTTAAAAGTACTTAGAGCACTACCATGGTTAACCATTAGTTTTTATCCACCATTGAGAATGTGACAAGTAAGTACCTTTAACTCAATCAATGCCACCTCAACCATTAGGGATGATGTCATCCCCTAAAATGTGATTGGTTCTCATAAAGTGAATTTTGATTGTACATTTTCGTTAGGAGGCCCATTTTAGACCTCAAAATTCCCCTAATGCCCTCTACTGCAACATAGCAAGATGGAAAACATAATGGAAAACTAGAAAACATAAACAAAAGAAAACTTCACCATCAACCAAGCCTATGGATCCTGCAAACAATCCTTCTCCATCAACAAGAAAATCAGATCATGCATGAGTTCCAAGACATCAATTTCTCTTCAAGAGCTTCAAAGGACTATGTATTATTCTAGCATCAGTCATCAAAATCAAACCTTTACAATGAGTTCCAATGAAGTATTTATGCTACAAATGAGGAGGTGCAACTCTTCTAGGGTTCAAAATGTTATTAATTACAAATTAAATGCATTCATAGCCTTGAAAACCATGCAGGGCATAATGTAAGAATAAGGCTCTAACCTATCTTTACAATAAATGTTCTGACAGTTTAAAATATATTCTTTTGTGTAATAACTGCTTGTTTGCCTTTACAGATAAGAATTGGCCAAAGGAGTCAATTGATATTTTTGATTGAATAACTGCTCTGTGTTGATGTGTTCAAGGGTGCTTTAACCTAATATTTCCTTTAAATTTATCTTTTTAAATAGTACCTTTGGCCTAATTCTTCTTTAGGCCTTCTTTAATCATCTTTCAGGCTTTTTTCACTGTGTTGTCTGTTTTAGCTTTGAATCCTTTGTCTTTCATTGCGCTTCATCCATAATATTCATGCTAATCTCTGCTTTTTTGTGATTTCTTCGATTATGCTTTTAATCTCTCTGTTTTCTTGTTTGCAGGGATTCCTTGGCATATTGGAGGGTTTCTATGATGGCATCGATGGTGATGAAATATCGATCAAATGCTCATAATCAAATCCCGGATCCCTTTTCTGCATTTTTCAATCCCAGGATCGTCATCCTGAGGTTATTTTCCACTGATATCGGCTATGGGAGGGCCTGTACATTATTGGCCGCCATTAAAACCTGCAACATAAACAAAAACATATTATAAAACCTGCGCTTGAGGGATAAAATGCTTCAGAGGCGTTGGGATGGTAGAGGAGTGATTGCAGAGGAGGAAAAATGTGCAGAGGGAGGGGTTCCATAGGTGGAACCAGGCGGAATGGTGGTTTATTTGAATTTTGGCGTGGGAATAGTGATGGCAGTTCTGTAGAAAACCAGAGGTGGTTTTCATGTGGCCAAAAGGTGGTAAGAGGTTTAGGCCCATATGAACGCGATATGGCTCTGGAGGTGATACGTAAACCCGGAAAAACCACCTATTTCAAGTTAAAAATGCACGGAGGCCGGGGGGGGACAAGTTTGTGCGCGATAAAATCCTGGCCCTTCGATCTACGAGGAGACGTGCAGACCGACGGTCAACACGTCACACGATACAACACCGAGGCATGGGGAGAGGATGGAGTGGGACCAGGGCATGACGAGTTCTGGGCCGTTGGATCTTGGGGGGGGGGGGTAGATCAACGGTTGAGATTAACTGCGGGGGATTGGGGGTTATGGAAGGATCTCGTTGATAGATGTGCCTCCATAGTGAATGGGGAAATATTGGCTGTTGGATCAGGAGAACATCAACAGTGGATATTAACTGCGGGGGGACTGGGGAGTACAGGCCACTTTGGTCGGATGCCCTCGCAGTGAACCTGCGCCATTGATCTGGGAGGAATGGACGGTCCAGATTGAATTGGGAGATCGAAGATTAAAGATGGTGGATAAGGGGTCAGGGGGATGGCGAAGTGCGATGCGCCGATGGAGCGAGGACCGTCAGATCTTAAAGAGGATCAACGGTAGTGATTGGCTTAGGGGATCGGCCATCAGTGGAGAAAAGGAGTGCGGGCGTGACCCTTTGCGGTTTGCGATGGAGCGCGGACCGTCTGATCTAAAACAAGATCAATGGCAGAGATTTAGTCGGGAGATCAGCCATCGGTGGAAGAAAATACAAGGGGAAAGAGGAAACGGGGAACTGCGATGGCTGATAGTCGATGGGCTTAGCGCTTGGTCGTAAGGCGCGAAGTCATATTGCGAAAAGGGGCTAGGGCTTAAGCCAAACAAAACTTAAGGCCTAATGTTTGAAAAGGAGCGGAAAAGGCCAAAAACGAGGTTTTTTAAAACTAAATAAAGAGGATTTAAAAGGTTTTAAGGGGATTTTGAATAACTTAAAGGGTAAAATGAGGAAAATGGTCTGAAAATAGTCCTTTTTAGAACAATAGGGCTTCTTTGAGGAATTTTGAATGAAGATTGATCCTTGAGGATAAAGAACACAGAGAGGCTTCAAGAAGTCACAGATTTTGCATGTGATTTGTTTCTTGAAGACCGAAAGACTTGTTTTAGCCATCATAGTATATGGAAAATTTATAGATGGCTAACACATGACAGTCAACAATGTTTTTGTAGATTTCTTTGAACATAGAAGGCCAATAATATCCTGCACTGAGTATCTTATTTTCAGTGGCCTTTAAATAATAATTCCAAAAACCCCCTTATGAAATTCATCAATTATCTTCTCATCCTCTTCTTCTAACAAGAAGTTTAAAAGAATCCCACTAGTATCCCTCCAATATAAATTCTTGTTCAAAATACAATACCTTAAAGAATTCATCTTTACAAACCTATATTTGGACTTGGTTAATTGAGGAGGAGCTTATGATGATGCAAGGAAAAAATTACATCCCTATACCACTCATACATAGTGATTTTTTCCTCAATAGGGATCAATTCCTCTTCTTCAATCAATTCTGAAATTTTTGCAATGAAATCCATGTCTAGGTTTTAGTCATCAATATTTTTTCCTGTTATGATGACTATATGCCTTGTCTAGGTTTTCGAGAAACCAATTTCAAATATGTCAATTTGTCATCTAGAAAACCCCTCGAACAAATTTTTGTCTTCTTACCCCTCTCTTGCATACTGAGGTGGAAGTGGTCTTCAGTTTTCAGTCCTGCCCTAAATCAGCAAACTTCCCTGTCTATAGCTATCATAAGATTTGTTTTATGTTATCAAAGTCCCCTGTTTTCATATAACTCATTGTCCAACATTAGACAAAGTGTCTACCCCTTTCTCACTGATCATTTTGTCATATGATAGCCTACCCATTCCTAAGAAACTATTCAGAATCTATGACAAAATCTGTAGGTCTAGGTGGTGGTGTTTAGGGAAAATTCTTGGACAAAACTGTCTTAAACCAAAAAACCTTGTTTTCAGCATCATTCAGCCATCATTTTCTTCCCATCCAAAAAAAAAACACCCTGGTCTACCCTTAGGTTATATACCACTAAATGGTTTCTTTTCTTCATTTCAACAAAGCTAAGAAATACTCATTCCAAGAAAAGAGTAGAATTCTAAAGTTTCATGAATGAAGAAAGTGATAAGTTCAAGCATGATTTTATGACACATTAAAAATCTCTCCAGAAATCATAGACATCTACCAAATGCATCTCTACAGGGATGTATTGAGTGATGATAGTATGCTAAATGGGAGCAAAGGAGAAAATTTAAACAAGGTTCTCATGTTGTGGTAGTTTACCATCATAAATCAGATAAAGTGTAGTTATTGAGGAAAGAAAACATACATGGTTTCAAATCCAAAGGTGCCTGAAAACAATGGTCATTCATTGAGACAAATGAATACAAAGGACTAAGTGATACTTATCATCAACGCTCCATGATTAACTCCAAAGGTATTGCAGCATAATCTCTCCAAAACGTGACCTAACCCTGCAAATCACTCTTTTTAGACAAGAGAGACAGTCTTGATAGAAACAAGTCTAAAACAATTAGGCATCATAATGAAGGCAAAAAATGACATCTGCTTCTTATGTTTTACCTTGAACCTGGACTTTGAAAATCAGTCAAAGGCAAATTCACTACACCTTATGAAAACACAGTCAAGGAAAAAGGAGTTATCTCAGAAATACACACAGTGAGCACTTACCATTTGCAAATCACCTTGTTTTCTCTTAGGTTACACAGTGATATGGTGCAAAAGGGACATATATTATAGACAAGGTTTCATAAAGTAAGAGCACAGTTTGTTTGAAGGACTTCATAAGTGATAAGTAAAAGATCACAGTTTGCTTATTATGCCCTTTTCAAATGAAAAAATAAGGACACAATACTTGATGAAAGAATACTTTTTGTGTTTCATAGTGCCTCCTTCAGTCATGAGCAGATGGAAAAAAACACACATTTTAAGGCCTCCTTCATGACAAGTAGAGGGCCTACACCGTGGATTTGACTGACCTAAGTGGTTGCATTTGCTTGACCTCCTTCATAATAAGAAGATGGTCAAAAGATAGCCAAAATGCCTCCTCCAAAAGATGAGCAGAGAGCATAACACACCTTGTTTAAATTCCTCCTTCAAAATAAGCAAAAAGACAATACAAGCCATGAGTTGTGCCTAGGGCCAGTTTTGTTTCGAAATGAGTTTCTGACAAAATAGAGATGAAATTGAAAAAAGTGAGAGAAATTTTTGTCCATAATAGGTTAAATAAGAAAAACCTCCTTCATTTTCTACACAGGTATCATGGTTTGTGATAAATGTAAAAAATACAGGTGTCACGGGAGAATTTCTGCACGGCTAGAACCGACATTCGCCATTTTTGACCAGTGTTGGGACAGCCAGTTTTTGGAAATCCAAATGGACACCAAATGAAACAAATAAAGTATATTTGGAAGGTAGACATCCATATATTTTGAAATATCCATCTCAGGTACAATTCTGACATAGGGAAAGCATCCAAAAAAGGCTTGCAACAGCACTATGAAATTTCTGCACCAGCATACACCATTTTTGACCAGTGTTGGGACAATAAATTTTTGAAAAGCTAAATGGACAGAAAATGACTAAAATCAAGTATATTTGGAAAGTAGACTTCCATATCTCTCCAATGAGCTATCATGATCTCAATTTGGAATTGAGGAAGGAATCCAAAAGTGGCCTGCAAACAACACTATACATTTCTGCACCAGGATTCACCATTTTTGACCAGTGTTGGGAAAATCAATTTTTGAACAACAAAATAAATAAAAAATGACAAAAATCAAGCATATTTGGAACGTAGACTTCCCTAGCTTTCCAACGTACCATCCCGGGCCCAATTCTGACACCCAGAAGGATTCTAAAACTTGTTGCAAAAAGACGCAATGCGCTTGGAAAAGGACGTGACGCGTCTGTAAGCACTCCCAATGTATTTTTCTAAAGGATGCGATGCGCTTGGAAAAGGATGTGACACGCCTATGTGCAAGAGTGCAAAGAGCCCTCAAAGGTGCCCAAAATCCATTTTTTGCACAAGTTTGGGTTGTTCAACACAACACCAAAGGAGCTACAACTACTACAAAGAAAGATTAGTCCAAAGATAGGTAGCAAACATTTATCATTTGCAAAAACATTACCTACCTATAGATTTCACAGTAAAAATCTACAAAAACATTTTTTATAGGAAAATGGTGCAAAGATAATACATACTGTGTTTTGAAGACCTCCTTCATGATAATTAGAGGGCCCACAGACAACTTGTTCAAAAATAGTCTTCAAATGATAAATAGAAATGAAAGAAAACTTTTGTGTTTACAGTGCCTCCTTCAATCATGAGTAGATGGCAAAAAAACAATTTTCAAATGACCTCCTTCATAAACAAGCATCAGATTGACATAATGGTGTCGAAAGGCCATCAATAGTGGTTTTTGTACAAGCCTCCTTCAAAGGATAAATCCAAGGCTAGAGTTTGATGAGGAAACCTCATTTAAATGGTAAAAGAGATAGGCAAGGCTTTGTTCAAGGTAACTTCTGCAACTGATAAGAAATGGAAATAACACAGTATTAAAGATGCCTCCTCCAAGCTTATATGAGAGAGATAAGTACAAATAATTATTTTTCTATAAGTCACCCATTCAAAGAAGATAGTTGAGATGAGGAGAAAATTTCATAATTACCAAAGAGTTTCTTATCAAAAATAGAGTGAATGTGCAGAAGTATAGCAGAGGACACGAAATTTAGTGAAAATAAACCTCCTTCCATCATTATACAGATGGAAAACACAAAGCTTGTTTCAAGGAAACTGTTAGAAGATGACAATTATAGGGCTAAAGGTTTTGAGGAAAACCTTCTTAAATTGACAGAAAGAGCTTTGGATGTATAAAAAGTTGAAACCTTAAGTATAAAACAAACACCTGGAAGAATATGTTGAAGGGAACTCCTTCACTAATAAGCAGAGGGTCAACAACTTTTCTAAGTAACCTCAGTGGCTGCTTTGCGCTACCTCCTCCAAAAGATAACCAGAGAACATTTATCATAAACAAAATCACATTATTATTGTCTAAATTTTAAAGTGATATGGCGCAATAAAGGCATATGTTACAGGTAAGATGTCACATAACAAAAAGCATAGTTTGTTAAAGATATTCATGAGTGATAAGGAAGGATTACAGTTTACTAATTATGCCTTCTTCAAATGAACAAAGAGGACACAGGGCCAAATGAAGATGAGTTTTCTGTGTTTTAAAGAGGACATCCTTAGAGGATAACTAGCAGAGGATCAAAACATAGTTTAAGATGCCTCCATCAAATGACAAGTACAATTTTCAAGTTTTGAGGAAAACCTCCTTCAACTAATAAATAAAACCTTGAATTTGTAAAGGGTTGAAACATGAAGTATAAAACAAGTGCCCAGAAAGTATTGTGAAAAAGTCACCTTCGTAATAAGCAAAGGGCTTGACAATATTTTTGAGTGATCTAGGGCAAATAATGAGTTGAAGGAATCTTGTTAATAAGACACCCTGTAAAAGAGATAAACCAGTTAGAAAAAGGGGAACCCCCTCAACAAAGGGACAAAGTCATTTTGTTTCAACACAAATGCTAAGGCAAAGAGGTTATTTTTCAAATTGTTAAAAGAAGGGAAAAGGGTATTTTTTTTCAAACATTCCAAAAAGTATAAAAGCTTAGGTTAAAGTGGTCCTCATGGCATATGTTACTTTATGAAATCTTTATAGGGAAGAGTCTAAGGAAAACAATGAGCATGGTAAGGGCAACACACAAGAAGAATTTCAATACAGTGATGGTAAGGTTGGCAGCCTAGAACAATTTCAAAACAGTAAGGGAGGCGACATCATACAAAAAATAGATGAAGATAGTCATGATGAAGGCAGCTCTCAACAAATTCGAAACAATGAGGAGGTAAACAAGGCAGTCCTAAAGACAGTCATGATAAAAGCAGATGCAGTGAACAAGAAATCCCTAAAAAAGAACATGAAAACAATGAACAGTGCAGAAAAGTAGGTGGTGAAATGGGTAGCAATGTAAAGGATCAAGTTGAAAAAATGCTAGTGATGAAACCTCCTCTCTCTTCTCCTCAACACAACTAAGAACATATGCTCGCTGCCTCTCCTAGGCAAGGGGCCATGATTCATTCCTCAAAGGCACCAAAGGCTAAAAACACCAAATCTGCAAAGAAGAAAATCATTCAAGCTATGACTAATAATGTCACTAGAGTGCTCAGGAGTAGAGGCAAATTGCCCAAGCCAAGCTCAAAATTGCCCAAAGGAGCCGCTCGGTGGAAAAAAGAGGAAAAAGAATATCTCGTCTCGAAATATTGGCTCAGGTTTCCTTGCATGTTTCTAGAAACCCATAAGGGGTTTTCTCACCAAAATTGAGCAATTTCTGACATGATCTTGTTTTTTGTGATTTTTAGGCCTAATTGCACATTTTTCTAGGTGGTGCCATGTTTGATAGGAGAATCCTCAGCTCATGAAAGTTATTTTTTTGGATGTATTAAATTTGGGGGCATCTACTCACAAATTTTCAGATCAAAATAAGGTGTTCTTTTCCCCCAAAGAGGCAAAAAACAATCAAAATTCACCTTTCTGCCTCAAATATCAGCAGGTGAGACCCTCCTGGGTTTTTTCACTTAGTCCATTTTTTGACATAATTCTAGGAATTAGTTTGCAAAAAATCAAGTCGTTCCAGAAAGTAAACATCGTAGGCTTTCCAACGAGTCATCACAAGCCTCGTTTCAACATCGGGAAGTCCTTCAAAATGTCTCTACAAAACCGGCTTTCTTCTGGCACTACGCTCCTGTAGCATTTTTGCTGAAAAGGCAGTTTTCTGAAGGTGGCCATCCAAATGTGCGTTAGGCTATTTTCAACTCTATGTCAGAGGTTAAAAGTCATTTTTCTTACTATTTTTAGCTTAAATAGATATTTTTTGAAGATATTTTGTGCCTTGGGCTTTGCAAGGCGTCAAGAACTAAATCAGATATTTGTATTAGGCCAATGAGCTTCTAGATGCTCTTGTGAGCTTATCTACTCATTTCCTATATAACTTATGAAGACTCATTGTAAATTGTTGGAGGTTTTAGAAGCAAAACTTGAAATTTTGAAGAGCAATACATGGATATGAGCTTTAAAGAAGAAACTTGTTTATGAAGTGGATGATTTGCTTACTTGTCTAGATGATGGAGAGGCTTTGTGTGTAGGATTCCATGGCTTGGTAAATGGTATTGTGTCTCTTATTTGTGATGTTTTCTTAGTTTCTCATATATTTTTTCATTCTTCTTTCTTGTTGTAGCTCAGTAAAGAATAACTTTGAGATATGCCCATGGAGGCACCTAAAATTTCCTGATTCATTGCAGCTTAAATGTTTTCATCTTTCTTGGTTATGTCAAAGAATTCTTAATTGCTCTTTGGTACCCTAAGAACTTATTATCAGTTTCATTAATGGTTATTATGTATGCTGTCTAGTGTGATTCACGGTATGCCATGCTTACTCATAGCTAATAAAAAATCCATTTCTTAAATCTCTCTCTGAATTATTGGTTGTTTAGTTAAGTCAAAGAGGTCTTATTTCGATCTTTCCCTTTGTCCATGCTTTGCAGTCTTATTTCAAAGTTCCCGATAGCTCAAGATATGATGTTTAGGAGTTCCTTATTCATAGTTTGAGTTGTTAGTTTATCTTATATTTTTTTTCTCAACCACTGAAGGTGATTTTCCCAAAGTTAGAGGGTCTTATACTTCTATGCATCACCTGATTGTTTATTTTCTACATTTATTAGTTTGAGTTTCATTCATAGAGATTAATGGTCAGCCCTACCTCATGAATGCTTGTTGTTTAACTATCTGTGCTTATGATCTCTTTGTCTTGCACAAACTTAATGTTCATTACACTTCACAAACTACTCAAAAGATCCATTGAAAATACTAAATCGGCCTTGCCACACACCTTGTCTATTGTCTAGGCATCCTTGGCTTTCATTTGACCCCATAGCCCTCTTCATTTGATAACTTATATTTGATTGATGCCTACTTAATCTATTTTCACCTCCAAACACAAAAACAAACAAACGTACTTAACAACTAGCCTAAAATGAAATATACTAAGCGAACAAGCTCACATCCTTTGCATAATAGAGAGCACCCTCTCTGATTCCAGGAAGGCTAGGTCCTAGGGCTCCAAAGCTTGGTCTGATGTTACCCTATCATTTGGCCTACCAATCTGCCAAATCACAGGACCATAACATAATGGCGATCATGTTGGGACCTTTCTGAGTTCATATTGATCTGAATATCTTTCAAGACTCACGGAAAACCCCTGTCGAACTGAGCATGCTATCCTATTGATCCATCCCACCACTCTCTAACATAATGGCGATCACGGTGGGACTCTGAGTTAGTGAAAATCTAAGTATACCTTAGGACTTCAGAATCCCTCAATTGAAGAATATCCAGTTATTTTCAGCCACCTCATTGCCACTATAACATAATGGTGATCACGGTGGGACATTGAGTCAAAACATCCTAGGTATCCCTTAGGACCTCTCAAGATCTCAGTCAAACTTAGAAAACTTAAGTGTTGTCTGAAGAGTAGAAACTAGCTCTTTCACCATCTTAGAAAAATGATGATTCAACCGTAGAACACTCTTACAAAGCTTAGGGCTACATATAGGAACTCAGAAAACCCCAAAAAATCCTTAGATTGGTTTTTTTTCAGTATTGGTGGTGGAACACACACATATACCCTCAAAAAAACTAAAAACATCCACTTGGCGACTCCACTAGCCTCCAGAAGGCATATTACTCCACTAGTCCTTATAAAATCTCCTGGGAATGCATTGAGCAATCCCAATCATGCTGATGGTGGACAACAAAGTTCAAATTTTCCACCTAGTGACTCCACAACCCTTAATAGACCAAAAGAATCCATTGGTAGAGAACTCTAAACTGGTTGAAAAGACATAGTGACACTTTTTGATTAACAAATATGGATCCAAGGATACAAAGGAGATATTCTCCAATGAACAGAGATCATATCCCTAGATTCCCACAAAAAATGCCTCAATTAGATTGGATGAAAAACCTGCCTATTTTTCAAGATGAAAACTTTGATGACCCCTTGTTACATCTCATCAAGTTTCATATACATATATGGAGGTTAAAAGTTGAATGGCATGAGGACTGCCTTATGAAAATGTTCATGGCAACATTAGAAGGTAAGGCAAGAAATTGGTATGAATGGTTAGAACCTGGCATCTTGTTTTCTTTAAAAGATTTCCACAAGGAATTTTACAAAAACTATATAAGGTATTGTCCATCTCTATCCTTAGCTGAAAATTGTTGTGATCAATCTGATGATCTCATACAACACCTTTTTAGCATTGATGAAGATTTGGGAAATTGGCATCATGAGGATCTATTAGAGGAGATTCATGCTTTTCATACTCAAGATAACCATATTGACAACCAAGAAGAGTTGATTGAGGATGAAATCAAATTTGAAATGGAAGAAGAATAAAAACCTTTAGGTTCTCTACCATTATGATTTAATTCATTCCATATTTTGAAAGAAAATTTGCATCCTAGATATCTCTT
The DNA here is from genome assembly GCA_034641835.2 of Pinus albicaulis. Taxonomy (NCBI): domain Eukaryota; kingdom Viridiplantae; phylum Streptophyta; class Pinopsida; order Pinales; family Pinaceae; genus Pinus; species Pinus albicaulis. The sequence continues at coordinate 573,308,464 of CM076577.1, forward strand.
AGTAGTTATTCAGGAAACCCCAGCTCAAGTTAACTCTCACATAAATCAAGAAAATATGGTTGAAGATGAAACAAAATATGAAATGGAAGAAAAAAAAAAACTTGTAGGATATCTACCTTTATGCTTTGAGTCATTTCAGATCATACAAGAAAATTGGCCTCCTAAGAATCTATCAGAGGAAACTCATGAATCCCATGCTTATTATCCCAAACATCAAGAAGAGTTGATTGAGGATGAATTCAAATCTGAAATGGAAGAAAAATCAAAACCTGTAGGATCTCTACCTTTATGCTTTGAGTCATTTCAGTTCATACAAGAAAATTGGCCTCCTAATAATCTATGAGAGGCAACTCATGAGTCCCATGCTTATTGTCCCAAACACCAAGAAAAGTTTGTTGAGGAGGAAACCAATCAAGAAATGAAAGAGAACCCACAGGATCTCTCTAAAGGCACAAGTGATGATTCATCATCTCTCGTAGGTGAGGCCAAAAAATACATTCATCCTCTAAATCAGCTTTCCCAAGAGAAAGAGGATTATTGTAGTTATATCCAAAGAGAGATAAAAATGCCTTCCTTTTTAACCGAAGAAGAGATAGATCAACTCATAAAGATACAGTCAACCTCTCTTGATTTTTCTCCTGATCTTAACTATCACATAGCAGTAAATAGATTTAAAGATCAATTCAAAGAAAAAATTTTGATAGTCCGATATGCATGGCTGGTGAAATTACTTATATTTCTCCAAGGTTCGATCAATATGTTGATGATTATGATATCCAAACATAAACTAACCTTGTAGAGCAATCAACAGTTGATTTATGGGACGAAGTTCATTATCATCAGTTTTAAAAAAGTAAGCAGCCAATACAGGTCACCTATGACAATGATGAGGAAAGCCTTGAGAGTTTGGAAGTAAGTGAAGAGTCTCTCACTCTTTGCTCTACTTCACTTTAGTCCATCAGAAATAACTTTCACATAATTGGAAATCAATAGTCTTTTAGCTTTGATGATGAGTTTGAGGAGGATGATGAAATTATTAAGCAAGTTGTCAATGAGAAGCATTTTCCTGAAATGGTTGAGGAAATCATTTTGGACATGGAATCCTCCTTAACTCCAGATTTGCAGCCACCAAGTTTCATTGAGTTACAAATTGCAGATGAAGAAATAGAAGTTGATAATCACATGAGAGTTGTCACACTATCCTCTCAAGAGGATTTACTGCTAGAGTGTATCCCTGCTCATCAACATGATGACCTTCACATAGTTTTCAGTCCACTTAATCAAAACACATCAGCTTGGAAAGAATACTACACTGCAATATATGATGAGTCTGACAGTTCAAGTGGTCATGAGCAAGGGGAAGAGTTTCTTTCCCAAGAGAGTCCCAAACATAGCCAAGTGAAAGAAGGAGTAATCCTGAATGGAGCTTATGTCTCAAATCCGCTAGATCAGGTATTATTCCAAGATCCATTTGTTGTTTTCCTTGAGAAATATGAAGGAGAAGTGTCTTCTACCTAGAACAGTCTGTTGCAAAGTGTGAGAAAAATTTTAGGCACTATTGTTCGAAAACAAGTAAAGTGGAAGTGGCCTTTTTATTTGTTCAACACTCTCAAAAAGCTGAAATAAAATCCCTCATGGAATCATCTGCTTGATTGGCTTTGTTGGAAAATAGATTTCAATAAATGAATGTATATTATGTATAGGTTAGATTAGGATAGATAGATAGGTATGAAAAATAAGCTCAGCCTTGTGAGCATCTTTTTAGTTCTAGATTATTTGAAGAAAAAGTAAAAAATAGAAAACACAAAAACAACAAGAAAAGTAGAAAAAGAGGCAAGATTCTAAATGAATGGTACAACCCCATACCCAAAAAATAGTCATGCTGAAAGTGCACAAGTCTAAATGCCACTACTAGTGCTCAAAAGATGTCTTGTTTAGTTATCTAGCCTAATCATAACTGGACATGTTTTAAATTTATTGTTGATAAGTTATTGAAAGAAGTGACAGTCAATCTATGTAAGATTGAATTATCAATGAAAGTAGATTAGGAAAAGATACTGGTTCCACACGCTCAAAACAGAACCAAAGAGGAAAGCAGGGATGAAAAAAAAACTATGTATCCTAGCCCTGATTTTTCTAAATCTCATTTTGTGCGAAAATAATATTTGTGTGCAGCTTGTATTTTATGCCACAAACACATGACAAATCAGACCGTCTAATCTTGATTTGGTCATTTTTCAATTTCATGTTTTAGATTAGTGAATGAAATCCTGTCAAACAGCTTAACCTTGACAGTCGATCTAGCGTAAGTAGAAAATCAAAGGAGTTCATCAATTTAATCTAAACTCTCGAAGGATATAAGTGTAGAATTAGATAATTTTTCTTTTTTCAAAAATATCATGTCAAAGGGTTGCTATTCCAAATGCACCTAAAGAAGAAAAAATGCTAGGAAATAATAGCTAGGTAGGTAGAGATGACATTGATGCTAATCATGTTGTAAATTTTTCATAAAAGCATCCTTTTCAGAAGTAGCGTCAAGAAAGAGAGAAATTTGCGCCAATGGATAAGGCACTGGTCTTCACAAGCCAGAGATTTGCAATTCTGGACCCTCCCGAAAAGGATTTGCCCTCCCCAAATGGAGCCACTGTTAGTCATCAGTATTTTTTCCTGTTATGATGACTATATGCCTTGTCTAGGTTTTCTAGAAACCAATTTCAAATATGTCAATTTTTCATCTAGAAAACCCCTCGAACAAATTTTTTTCTTCTTACCCCTCTCTTGCATACTGAGGTGGAAGTGGTCTTCAGTTTTTAGTCCTGCCCTAAATCAACAAACCTTCCTTGTCTATAGCTGTCATAAGCTTTGTTTTTATGTTATCAAAGTCCCCTTTTTTCATATAACTCACTGTCCAACATTAGACAAAGTGTCTACCCCTTTCTCACTGATCATTTTTTCAGATGATAGCCTACCCATGCCTAAGAAAATATTCAGAATCTATGACAAAATTTGTAGGTCTAGGTGGTGGTGTTTAGGGAAAATTCTTGGACAAAACTGTCCTAAACCAAAAAAACCTGTTTTTAGCATCAGTCAGCCATCATTTTCTTCCCATCCTACAAAACAACACCCTAGTCTACTCTTAGGTCATACACCACTGAATGGTTTCTTTATTTCATTTCAGCAAAGCTCAGAAATACTCATTCCAGGAAAAGAGAAAAATTCTAAAGTTTCATGAATGAAGAAAGTGATTAGTTCAAGCATGATTTTATGACACATCAAAATTCTCTCCAGAAATCATAGACATCTACCAAATGCATCTCTGGAGGGGTGTATTGAGTGATGATAGTATTCTAAATGGGAGCAAAGGAGAAAATTCAAAAAAGGTTCTCATGTTGTGGTAGTTTGCCATCATAAATCAAATAAAGTGCAGTTATTGAGGAAAGCAAACATACATGGTTTCAAATCCATAGGTGCCTGAAAAAAATGGTCATTCATTGAGACAAATGAATACAAAGGACTAAGTGATACTTATCATCAACGTGGGATGAGCTGAGCTGAGCTAGGGTTCACGCGCTGCCCCTGATTCAGCGCCGACACTCGCAGAAACTCCGCGCCTTACCACTGGCTCGCTCCTGTCGATTTGCTGAGGACGGGAGCTGGTTCACCTTCTATGGCAGGCCCGTCGGGGGGAAGTGGTAGTTCTTCCCCCTTATAAAATGAAAAACCCTCTGCTAAGGAAAATACAAAGCATACGGCTTCGAATCCAAAGAACCCGGATACTGAGGATAAAAGCTGTTCTGAAGGAAAAGCTGATGCAGCTGACAAATAAAAGGAGGTACAGGAAGAAGACTCTGGAAAAAATGAAATGCCCCAGGTGAAGTCAACCACCTTTAAGACGATAGTAGCAGAAAGGCCCAAAATCGAGATACCCAGCCACAGGATTAACGGACGGATCCAGTACATGAAGGAACATGCCATGATTGGAAAGTTTATAGGTTTCTGGCCTACGGAAAAAGCCCTACATGGATGGATAGCCGCCAAGTGGAAACCCAAAGGGAAGGTCACCCTCCAACTCGGTCCCAAGGGTTTTTTCACGGCTATCTTCATCTGCATTGAGGATCGTAACAGAGTCTTGGATGAAGGACCGTATTTCTTCAACTCAGCTGGCCTCTACCTATGAGACTGGGTAGAAAGATTCAACCCAGACAAGGAGGATTTCAGCTGGACCCCTGTCTGGATAAGACTATACTCGCTTCCTTTGGAATACTGGGATGAGGACTCGCTCAAATACATTGCTCAAGGTTTAGGGGAGTTCATCAAAATAGCGGAGGAAACGAAGTTGCGCCGTTACACCTCCTATGCTCGCATATGTGTCTACATGCGACTGGAAAAAGCCCTTCCAGATTCGGTAAGCCTCTATCATGACGACTTTGAATGGATGTGACCTCTTGATTTTGAGCATGTTCCCTTCCGATGCCGCAAATATCACATCCATGGGCACCTATTCTGGGATTTCCCTCTCAATGCCAAGCCTCAAGCCACAGATCATCCCGATGAGTCTATTCCGGAAGGATTTACAAAAGTCACCAACCGTAGAAGATCCCATAAGAAAACCCCCAATGGGAAAAAACCCATGGCACCGACCTCCTCAAACCCCTCCACCAGTAATAGCTTCGAAGCTCTTTCCTCTGATCCAGAGAACCCTCCCCTAGCTGATCAGTCAACACCCCCCATGACCAAGGCTGCACCGCCTCCCCCTCCGCCCAACCCTAACCCTACCCTTGGGTCCCTGTAGGCTCAGGCGAATCCAACTGTAGGGATTCCCGTCGACCCAGATTGGAAACTGAATGGAATGGATGTGGACTGCATTCCCACTCAGCACTTGGGAGGCAGCAACCAAGCACAAAGCATGGAGGAAGAACCAGAAAGCATCGATCTTACCGGGCTGGACATTCTTGAACTAGAACTAGCCTGCAAAAAAAAGGAATTTGATAAGATTCCAGACCAACAGTTAGATAAGCTGGAAGTAATCATCTCCAGAGCTTTTAGACAACGAGAGCTGGGAATACAGCCAGGCAGCAGATGGGATGGAAACCAATCCTATAAGGACTCCAAGAAACGAGGTAGGAAAACTGATCTGGAACGAACAATCACAGTGGGAAAAATCCTGGTCGACTTAGGAAGATATGCAAATTTGACAAAGTACTACAAGCCTCTTCCCCACAGTGAACTATGAAGCTCACTTCATGGAATGTAAGAGGACTAAACAGTCCTGGGAAACTTAGAATGATAAAAAACATGATAAAGTTGGAATAGCCAAAGATTTTCTTCATACAGGAAACCAAATGCAATAGTAGCACTCTAGGCAACATCCTCTCTCGAGCATGGCCTGGTTTCCACTCGGTGGCAGTTGATGCGTCAGGAGCTTCTGGAGGGCTTGCCATTGCCTGGAACACTCAAGCTATCACGCTCTCTGATTTCCATGCCTCCCATCACCTCATTCAACCCACCTTTCATATTATAGGTACCAATATCCATGGTCATCTCTCTAAGGTATACTTCCCACAGGAGGCAGGCAGTAAAATGGCTCTATTGGATACGATGGAAGAGCTCAACAATGCTAGAACCCATCCTCTTTGGATTTTGGGTGGTGACTTCAACATGATCACAAGACTGGGGGAGAAAAGGGGAGGAAGAGCTAAACTAGAACCAGAAAGAAGCCACTTCAAGGATTTCATACGGAAAAACTTGCTAATAGATCTGCAGTACAGTAACGACATCTACACTTGGAGCAATCGCAGAGCAGGACGCTAACATATAGCCTCAAAGCTAGATAGATTTCTGATCTCTGATAATGCAGTACATTTAGGTGGCGATATCTCTACCTCTATACTGCCACTCAATGGATCTGATCATTGGCCCATCTCTTTACAATGGCAACGACTGGGGGACTCTAGAAGGCGCCCTTTTCGCTTTGAGGATTTCTGGCTGACTCACCCTCCTTCAAGGATCTCATCAGCTCTTGGTGGAGGAATTTTATGCCGCCTGAGGGGTAAAAAATGTACTAGTTTCAGTGTAAACTCAAATGCCTCAAATACCACATCAAACACTGGAATCACAATACATTTGGCAACATTTTCTAGGCACGGCAAGAACTAAACAAGGAAATGAGGGCCCTCCAGTAGCAGATCATCTCGAATGGTTGCACGGAAGAGTTAATGGCGAGGGAGCAGCAACTAAAAACCCAATTGGAGGAACGATCAAAGCAGGAGGAAATCCTCTGGCGGCAAAAATCCAGAGTAAGATGGCTAAAGGAAGGTGAAAGAAATACCAAATTCTTTCACAGAACCACCATACAGAGGCGAATGCACAACTCAATCACCACAATCAGGAATCAAGAGGGGGAAAAGGTGGAAGATCATGCAGAGATCGAGAGGGCGTTCATTAATCACTTCCAGGCTGTTCACAAAGAACCTCCTATGGACAGAGGGCCGGCCATCAACAAAATAATCCAAAAAATTCCCAGAATTATCACTGATGAGCACAATCAGCTACTGCTATGCCCAGTCTCTCGGCAGGAAGTTGATCTAGCCATGAAGCAACTCAAAGATGGGAAAACTTCGGGCCCAGATGGTTTCACCACCACTTTCTACCACCATTTTTGGGACCTCATTGGTGAGGAAGTGTGGATGGTAGTGAAGAATCGCGGGCTATGCACTGGCTTCTCCCTTCTTTAAATGCAACGTTCATTGCTCTCATTCCAAAAGAAGAAGACGGTAGCATGCCTGACAAATTCCGCCCAATTGCCTTATGCAACATAATCTACAAATTCATCTCTAAAGTCATCGCCAACAGATTAAAACCTCTCTTGCCTCTACTTGTTTCGCCTGAGCAATCCGGATATGTTGAAGGCAGGAAAATTTTGGATGGCATCATCCACACTCATGAGATTATTCATTCTCTCAAGCACACCAAATAGGCAGGTATGATTCTAAAAATTGATCTTTCCAAAGCCTTTGATAAATTAAGCTGGACCTACATACAAAAAGTGTTATATGCCTTTGGTTTCTCCCCCACTTGGGTTCGATGGGTCTACAGTCTTATCTCCTCCTCATTTTTCTCCATCCTTATTAACGAGACTCCCTCTTGACCTTTCACCCCCACAAGAGGCATCAGACAAGGGGATCCCCTCTCCCATTTCCTGTTCATTTTGATGGCGGAGGGTTTGGGGTGCCATCTCTCTTCAGCTCTCAGCACCCAGCAAATCCAGGGTATCTCTGTTCACAATGCGCCAGCCGTCACCCACCAACAGTTCGTAGATGACAATATGGTTTTCGGGTACCCTTCCGTTCAAGAAGCCTCTAAGTTAAAATCTCTGCTGAATGATTTCTCTGCCGCGTCTGGAGCCAGTATAAACAATGCCAAATCCCAGATCTTCTTTTTTCATACTCCTCCCCTTACTCAATCTGCCATTGCCCGAATCCTTGGCTTCTCTATTTCCACTCTCCCCTTCACTTACCTGGGCGCCCCTCTCATTGCCTCCCCTCTTAAGCATGCCTCCTGGCACAAGCTCTTGGAAAACCTGGATGCCCGTCTCTCTTCTTGGACTTTCCGAACTTTAAACATTGTTGGCAGACTGGTTTTCATTAAATCCATTCTTCAGGCCATGCCTCTGTACCTTTTCTCCATCCTGGCGGCGCCCAAATGGGTCCTTAAAAAGATTAAAGCCCTGCAACGAAATTTCCTATGGGGATCCAAGGGTACCAATCGAAAATGGGAGCTAGTTCAATGGTCTACAGTTTGCAAACCCAGAGAGCAAGGAGGAATAGGTCTTCGTGATCCTCTCCAGAGCAATGCCATCATGAATGCAAAAATTTGGTGGAGCTGGTTCACTGCCCCCAAGAAGCCCTGGGCTATTCTCTGGAAAGCCAAATATGCTCATCATCGACCCCAGGAAGAGATCATCAGACTTACTCCGGGGGAGAATGGTTCCATAATCTGGAATGTGGCAAAACAACATTACCTACTTATACAACAACATAGTTTTTGGGAGGTAAGAAATGGTAGCTCGGCTAGATTCTGGACAGACTCCTGGGAACAACTTCCAAAACTCATTAACACCTACAGTCCGTCCACGGAACCAGACTGGGATATGCGACAGCTGGAAACTGTTCAGCAACACTGGGAGGACACTGATGAGCAGGGTTATAGGTAATGGAAACAGGCGGTAAGGATAACTAGGAGCGTAGATGAGCAAGCAAGAGATGCCATTACTGCTGAACTCAGAACTCGATGCATCAGAATATCGCAAGACAAGGACATTCTCAGATGGGGTCATACTCCAAAAGGCACTTTTTCCACTCAGGAAGCCTATAAGATCCTCAACACTGAGCCCGCACCCAAGGATCCACTTTGGAGCAGAATCTGGAGTATAGGAGTCTGGCCCAAAGTAGCCTTATTCCTCTGGCTCCTTGGACATCAAAGAATACTTACATGGGATAATCTACGCAAAATAAACTACCATGGCCCCTCAATATGTCCCAATTGTGGTGTGAATGAGGAAACACAGTAGCATCTCCTCTATGCATGTTCTCTTGCTACTCAACTGTGGGAGAAAGTTCACTTTAGATGCCAAAGGAATTGCAGACTTGACACCGATATTCGAAGCATCATTCGCGATTGGCATCAACATCCTTTCAAAAGTGAAATTCTCAATCATATTTGGAGAATCATCCCAGGCCTTCTCCTTTGGACCATTTGGAAAGAGAGAAAAAAACACATTTTCAAGGATCAGAGGACTTCAATAGACATCATCTGGAGAAATTTCTGTCTCAATCTCACGGAAACTCTAGCTCTGAAGTCCTGGAATAACGAGGATTACCCCACTCTGGCCAAGGAAAAAGCCATCTGGGAGAATTGGGGTCTTCAGCCTCAACCTAGCATTCAGAGGCACACATGCCCCAACACTGACAACATCACACACACTTGGACTCCTCCCCTAAGGAACACCTACAAGCTCAACTTTGATGGCGCCTCAAAAGGAAATCCAGGTAAGGCAAGCTTCGGGGGCATCATAAGGGATCACGCAGGCACACCCATGGTTGTTTACCTGGGAAGTATTGGCTGGGACACGAATAATTCGGCGGAGCTGGAGGGATTATGGCAAGGCCTTCTCCTCTCTCAGCAAAAGGGGCTACATCCTATTGAGATTGAGGGAGATTCGCAAATCCTCATCAACATGGCTGCCCAACTCCTTAATGGGGCTCAGGCACGAAAGATCGCTAGCAGCTGGCGACTGGAGGCTCGCTTGGAGAAAATGGAGAGATGGCTTCAGGATAACAAGGCACTCCTCTTCAAGCACACCAGAAGGGAAGGCAACAAAGTTGCGGATCTTCTTGCCAATCTGGGTGTTGATTGCGAGTGCAATCTCATAACAGGGGCGTTGGACATAATCCAAGATAACGAACAAAAAAGGAATTGCCAAAATCTAATTCAGGATGAGGCGAATCCACCGGATGCGGGTGCTGGCAAAGTTAATGGTGATGATGGGACGGAGGTCCACCGGACGGGAGGCCACCTGCCTTCCCGCATGGGACCAGCGCACCCACCTGAACGTAGTTAATACACATCGCTCGTTCTTTATGGCATTAAACATGGAGGCTCATTTTGATCTGGAGGATGACGCTCGAGGAAGTCTCGACTGCAATGACAACGTTTCATATCAGATTCATTTGATCGGTCATTCAATGTTGATATTTTCTTGTTGCAGAGGCGAGCTGTTATATGTCATGGCACCGCTCTCCCCTGCGCCGGTGAATTGGTGGTGCCAACTTGATGCAGGTAAGGCCAGCGAACGCACGATCACTGGTAAACGAAGCCGCAGCACCTGTTGCTTGGAGCTTGATGATAGAATTCACATCTCTCTCTCTGGTTCTTGCATGTCAGCCATGGTTGTTCTGAGCATTCCTCCAACGCTGCCCCCTGTCAATTCTTCGGCTCTCCAGAGTTCCAGTTCTAATTCGGCTGCAAGCATTCCTAGGCTAAGGCAGAGGATGCATTGCAGACGCGGGTCCTCTCGTAGTGCCAAGAAGTGTTTGCCCTCCCCTCCCAGCTCTCCCTCCAAAATATCTTCACCCTCGGAAAGCCTCCCCCGTCTCCTCCATGGCCTCCTGCTTCGTTCTGGCCGCAGGTTAGACTCTCCCTCTTCTGACGCGCTGCCAGCACAATCCCACACCACTCTCTTCTCTTTTTACTGCGCACTCAACCGGCTGAGAGTTACTGTAGCCATTTCTGTTGTTTTTCTGGAGGAGCCCCAGGTTGAGAATCCGTCGGAAGGGCAGGGTCCTGTCGAGGGCACGAACGTGGACGAGGCGCAACAAGGTTCAAGGGGTCAGCCCAGCAGGAGCAAGGAGGTTCTGCAGGAAGATTCTGGATGTGGTCAGGAAAATTTGGTGGATAATCCTTCCCTCAAAACAGCGGTCCACTCCGATGCAGACTTCTTCAGTGATCGTGGCGAACCGGAAGATTATGGATACAGGATCGAGGAGGTGGCTCCTGATGAGTAATTCGGCTCTCTTTTATGTTTCTCTTGCTATTTCTCTGCCCTCTCAGAGGGCTTGTTATGTTGTTTTAATGTTTTCTACTGTCATGGTCCAGTTTTTGTCAGTGACCATCTTCAGAATTCATAATGGTCCAGTTTTTGTCATGGTCCAGTTTTACTGTTATCTACTGTCAATGTTCCAAGTTTTTGTCAGGGACAACCTAGTTCGATCCCCTGCGTGGGATTTTTTCAAATGGTGGTGCTACAGGCTGGTTTCCCTCCTGCAGGGCAGTCTTAAACTATGTTTTGTCTATTTAAATTGCCTCCACAACAGGCACTGTTAAGGCTTTAGCCTGATGTACTATATTTTTTACTGTTAATAGAATACTTTAACTTAGAAAAAAAAATACTTATCATCAACGCTCCATGATTAACTCCAAAGGTACTGCAGCATAATCTCTCCAAAAGGTGACCTAGCCCTGCAAATCACTCTTTTTAGAAAAGAGAGACAGTCTTGACAGAAACAAGTCTACAACAATTAGGCATCATCATGAAGGCATAAGAGGTCAGCTGCTTCTTATGTTTTACCTTGAACCTGGACTTTGAAAATCAGTCAAAGGAAAATTCACTACACCTTATGAAAACATAGTCATGGAAAAAGGAGTTATCTAAGAAATACACACAGTGAGCACTTACCATTTGCAAATCACCTTGTTTTCTCCTAGGTTACACAGTGATATGGTGCAAAAGAGACATATATTACAGACAAGGTTTCATAAAGGAAGAGAAAAATTTGTTTGAAGGACTTCATAAGTGATAAGTAAAAGATCATAGTTTGATTATTATGCCTTTTTCAAATGAACAAAGAAGGACACAATAATTGATGAAAGAAGACTTTTTGTGTTTTATAGTGCCTCCTTCAGTCATGATCAGATGGCAAAAAACACACATTTGAAGGCCTCCTTCATGACAAGTAGAGGGCCTACACCATGTATTTGACTGACCTAAGTGGTTGCATTTGCTTGAACTCCTTCATAATAATAAGAGGGTCAAAACATAGCCAAAATTCCTCCTCCAAAAGATGAGCATAGGGCATAACACACCTTGTTTAAATTCCTCCTTCAAAATAAGAAAAAAGATAATACAAGCCATGAGTCGTGCCTAGGGCCAGTTTTGTTTCGAAATGAGTTTCTGAACAAACAAAGATGAAATTGACAAACGTGAGAGAGTTTGTTGTCCATAATAGATTAAAGAAGAAAAGCATCCTTCAGTTTCTACACAGGTATGATTCATGGTTTGTGAGAAATGTAAAAAATATAGGTGTCATGGGAGAACTTCTGCACGGCTAGAACCAGTATTCGCCATTTTTGCCCAGTTTTGGGACAGTAAGATTTTGGACATCCAAATGGACACCAAATGAAACAAATAAAGTATATTTGGAAATTATACATCCATATATTTCCAAATATCCATCTCGGGTCCAATTCTGACATAGGGAAGGCATCCAAAAACGGCCTGCAACAGCACTATGCAATTTTTGCACCAGCATACACCATTTTGGACCAGTGTTGTGATAGTCAATTTTTTAAAAACCGAATGGACACCAAATGAAACAAATAAAGTATATTTGGAAATTAAACTTCCATATCTCTCCAATGAGCTACATGAGCTCAATTTGGAATTGAGGAAGGCATCCAAAAGTGGCCTGCAAACAACACTATACATTTCTGCACCAGGATTCACCATTTTTGACCAGTGTTGGGAAAATCAATATTTTAACAAAAAAATGAACACCAAATGAAAAAAATCAATAATATTTGGAAATTATACTTCTCTATATTTCCAACGAGCCATCCCGGGCCCAATTCCGACACCCGGAAGGCTTCTAAAACTTGCTGCAAAAAGATGCGACGTACCTGGAAAAGGACGCGATGCGCCTATAAGCACTCCCAGTGTATTTTTCTAAAGGACGCAACACGCCTGGAAAAAGATGCAATGCACCTGTGTGAAAGAGTGCAAAGAGCCCTCAAAGGTGCCCAAACTCCAGTTTTTTCACAAGTTTGGGTTTTTCAACACAACACCAATGGAGCTACAACTACTACAAAGAAATATTAGTCCAAACACAAGTAGCAGACATTTATCATTTGCAGAAACATTACCTACCTATAGATTTCACAGTAAAAATATACAAAAACATGTTTTATAGGAAATTGGTGCAAAGATAATACATACTGTGTTTTGAAGACCTCCTTCATGATAAGTAGAGGGCCCATAGACAACTTGTTCAAAAATAGTCTTCAAATGATAAACAGAGATGAAAGAAAAATTTTGTGTTTACAATGCCTTCTTCAATCATGAGCAGATGGCAAAACCACAATTTTCAAATGACCTCCTTCATAAACAAGCAGAGGATTGACATAATGGTGTTGAAAGGCCATTAGTAGTGGTTTTTGTACAAGCCTCCTTCAAAGGATAAATCCAAGGCTAGATTTTGATGAGGAAACCTCATTTAAATGGTAAAAGAGATAGACAAGGCTCTGTTCAAGGTAACTTCTGCAACTGATAAGAAATGGAAATAACACAGTATTAAAGATGCCTACTCAAAGCTTATATGAGAGATATAAGTATAGAGAATTGTTTTACTATAAGTCATCCATTCAAAGAATACAATTGAGATGAGGAGAACATTTCAGAATTGCCAAAGAGTTTCTTATAAAAAATAGAGTGAATGTGCAGAAGTATAGCAGAGTGCATGACATTTGGTGAAAATCAGCATCCTTCAATCATTACACAGATGGCAAACACATAGCTTGTTTCAAGGAAACTGTTAGAAGATGAAAATTACAGGGCTAAAGGTTTTGAGGAAAACCTTCTTAAATTGGCAGAAATAGCTTTGGATGTATAAAAAGTTGAAACATTAAGTATAAAACAAGCATCCAAAAGAATATGTTGAAAGGACCTCCTTCACTAATAAGTAGAGGGTCAACAATTTTTTTAAGTAACCTCAGTGGCTTCTTTGCGCTACCTCCTCCAAAAGATAAATAGAGAACATTTATCATAAAAAAAATCACATTATTCTTGCATAAATTTTAAAGTGATATGGTGCAATAAAGGCATATGTTACAGGTAATATGTCACATAGCAAAAAGAAAAGTTTGTTGAAGATATTCATGAGTGATAAGGAAGGATTACAATTTACTAATTATGCCTTCTTCAAATGAACAAAGAGGACACAGGGCCAAATGAAGATGAGCTTTCTTTGTTTTAAATAGGACATCCTTAAAGGATAACTAGATAACTATCAAAGGATCAAAACACAGTTTAAGATGCCTCCATCAATTGACAAGTACAATTTTCAATTTTTGAGGAAAACCTCCTTCAACTAATAAACAAAACCTTGAATTTGTAAAGGGTTGAAACATGAAGTATAAAACAAGTGCCCAGAAAGTACTGTGAAAAAGTCTCCTTCATAATAAGCAAATGTCTTGACAGTATTTTTGAGTGATATAGGGCAAATAATGAGTTGAAGGAATCTTGTTAAGAAGACACCCTGCAAAAGAGATAAACCAATTAGAAAAAGGGGAAACCCTTCAGCAAAGGGACAAAGTCATTTTGTTTCAACACAAATGCTAAGGAAAAGAGGGTATTTTTCGAATTATTAAAAGAAGGGAAAAGGGTATTCTTTTTCAAACATTCCTAAAAGTATAAAAGCTTAGGTTATAGTGGTCCTCATGGCATATGTTATTTTACGAAAGCTTTATAGGGAAGAGTCTAAGAAAAACAGTGAGCATGGTAAGGGAAACACACAAGAAGAAGTTCAATATAGTGATGGTAAGGTTGGAAACCTAGAAAAATTTCAAAATAGTAAGGGAGGTGACAGCATACAAAAAACAGATGAAGATAGTCATGATGAAGGCATCCCTCAACAAATTCAAAACAGTGAGGAGGGTAAACAAGGCAGTCCTAAAGACAATCATGATAAAAGCAGATGCAGTGAACAAGACATCCCTAAAGAAGAACATGAAAAAAATGAACAGTGCAGCAAAGTAGGTGGTGAAATGGGTAGCAATGTAAATGATCAAGTTGAACAAATGCTAGTGATGAAACCTCCTCTCTCTTCTCCTCAACACAACCAAGAACATGTGCTTGCTGCCTCTCCTAGGCAAGGGGCCATGATTCATTCCTCAAAGGCACCAAAGGATAAAAACACCAAATCTGCAAAGAATAAAACCATTCAAGCTGTGACTAATAATGTCACTAGAGCGCTCAGGAGTAGAGGCGAATTGCCCAAGACAAGCTCAAAACTGCCCAAAGGAGGCGCCCGGTGGAAAAAAGAGGAAAAAGCATATCTCAGCTTGAAATATTGGCTCAGGTTTCCTTTCGTGTTTCTAGAAACCCATAAGGGGTTTTCTCACCAAAATTGAGCAATTTTTGACATGATCTTGTTTTTTGTGATTTTTAGGCCTAATTGCACATTTGTCTAGGCGTTGCCATGTTTGCTAGGACCATCCTCAGCTCATGAAAGTTATTTTTTTGGATGTATTAAATTTGGGGGCATCTACTCAATTTTTCAAATCAAAATAAGGTGTTTTGGTCCCCCAAAGAGGTAAAAAACAGTCAAAATTCATCTTTCTGCCTCAAATATCAGCAGGTGAGACCCTCCTGGCTTTTTTCACTCAGTCCATTTTTTGGTAGACTTCTAGGAATAATTTTGAGAAAAATCAAGTAGTTATAGAAAATAGACATCCAAGGCTTTCCAACGAGTCATCATGGGCCTCATTTTGACATCGGGAAGTCCTTCAAAAATTCTCTGTAAAACATGCTTTCTTCTGGTGCTACGCTCCTGTAGCATTTTTGCTGAAAAGGCAGTTTTCTGAAGGTGGCCATCCAAATGTGCGTTAGGCTATTTTTAACTATATGTCAGAGGTTAAAAGTCATTTTTCTTACTATTTTTAGCTTAAATAGATATTTTTTGAAGATATTTTGTGCCTTGGGCTTTGCAAGGCCTCAAGGACAAAATCAGATATTTGTATTAGGCCAATGAGCTTCTAGATGGTCTTGTGAGCTTATCTACTCATTTCCTATATAACTCATGAAGAATAATTGTAAATTGTTGGAGGTTTTGGAAGCAGAAATTGAAATTTTGAAGAGAAATACATGGATATGAGCTTTAAAGAAGAAACTTGTTTATGAAGTGGATGATTTGCTTACTTGTCTAGATGATGGAGAGGCTTTGTGTGCAGGATTCTATGGCTTGGTAAATGGTATTGTGTCTCTTATCTGTTATGTTTTCTTAGTTTCTCATATATGTTTTCATGCTTCTTGCTTGTTGTACTTTAGTAAAGAATAAGTTTAAGATATGCCCATGGAGGCACCTCAAATTTCCTGATTCATTGCAGCTTAAATGTTTTGATCTTTCTCGGTTATGTCAAAGAATTCTTAATTTCTCTTTGGTACCCTAAGAAATTGTTATCAGTTTCATTAATGGTTATTATGTATGCTGTCTAGTATGATTCATGGTATGCCCTGCTTACTCATAGCTAATCAAAACTCCATTTCTGAAATCTCTCTCTTAATTATTGGTTATTTAGTTAAGTCAAAGAGGTCTTGTTTCGATCTTTCCCTTTGTCCATGCTTTACAGTCTTATTTCAAAGTTCCCGATAGCTCAAGACATGATGTTTAGGAGCTCCCTCTTCATAGTTTGAGTTGTTAGTTTATGTTATATGTTTTTTCTCAACCACTGCAGGTGATTTTCCCAAAGTTAGAGGGTCTTATACTTCTATGCATCACCTGATTGTTTATTTTCTACATTTATTAGTTTAAGTTTCATTCATTGAGATTAATGGTCAGCGCTACCTCATGAATGCTCACTATTTAACTATTTATGCTTAAGATCTCATTTTCTTGCACAAACTTAATGTTCATTACACTTCACAAACTACCCAAAATATTCATTGACTATACTAAATCGGCCTTGCCACACACATTGTCTATTGTATAGGCATCTTTGGCTTTCATTTGACCCCATAGCCCTATTTATTCGATAAATTATCTTTCATTTATTCCTAATTAATCAGTTTCACCTCCAAACACAAAAACAAACAAATGTACTTAACAACTAGCCTAAAATCAAATATACTAAGTGAACAAGCTCACATCCTTTGAATAATAGAGAGAGCCCTCTCTGAGTCCAGGAAGGCTAGGTCCTAGGGCTCCAAAGCTTGGTCTAATGTTACCCTATCATTTGGGCTACCAATTTGCCAAATCACGGGACCATAACACTAGGAAATCAAAATTTGATTGTGAAATCGGTTTTTCCAGCCCTTGAACCTTTATCGACTTGGTAGGATTGATATCTATATCATAGTCCAACAAAGTGGCAATCCATTTACCTCTTTTTCCATTAGGATAAGCTTGGGTTTGTATGTCTTTCAACACAGTATTAGGCACACATGCTACAATATGAGAATGCATAATATAAATTATGAAATATTTAAGTGCCTTTACTAAAGACAATGTCTATTTCTCCATAACATTGTATTTAAATTCCGAGTTTTCAAGTGTTCTACTGAAGAAATAAATAGGATTCTCACTATCTTGCTACCCTTTCGGCAATAAAACTCCAACAATTGTATGTTCAGAGGCGAAAGTAAAAACCAGAAAATCCTTGGAAAAATTAGGACTTATGAGCACTGGGGCTTGGGTGAGGGCCTTCTTGATGTCTTAAAAATATTTCTTTGCCTCTGATGTCCATATAATATCATACTCCTTCCTAAGAATCTTTGTAATATTCTTGACAATCTCAACAAAATTAGGAATGAATATCCTAACAGAATTGACCTTGCCGAGAAAAGATTGAATTTTTTTTCTATTTCTTGGAAAGTCTATTTTCTGTATAGCAGTGAACCTACTTGGATGAATACTTATTCCTTCCTTTGATATAATGTGTCCTAAAAAATTCCTAGTATTCAAAGAAAAAACACTCTTAGTATGATTGAGATAAATACAAAGTTTTTTGCATTTTTGCAGAATTTTCTCCAAGTCTATAAGGTGTTCTTTCTCCCTCTTTGAAAACAAAATGATATTATCCAAGTAAACCACCATGAATCTATCATTCTCTTTAGAAAATGCGATTTTCGTCACTCTTTGAAAAGTCGCCCCTGCAATCATGAGACCAAAAGGAATTTTGGCATACATAAAGGTTCCCCATGGTGTGATGAAGGAAATTTTCTCTTGGTCATCCAGACACACTAATATATGATTATAACCTCAGAAACCATCAAGCATATTCATTCCCTGAGATCAAACAATTATTTGCAGAATTTGATCCATCTTTGGAAGAGGATAATTGTCTTTGAGAGATGCTTTATTCTAAATTTTGAAATCAGTGCATATCCTAAACTTGCCATTCTTCTTCCTCACAGGTACCAAATTAGCAAGCCACTTAGAAAACCTCAAAGGGACAATGATTTTTGCATCAAACAACTTCTTAATTCCTTTTTCAATAAGTGGCATGAGAAAAGGATTGATTCTTCTTAATTTTTCTTTAAAAGGCTTTTCATTCTTTTTGATTGGGATGGTATGTTGAATAATGTTGGGATCATACCTCTTCAAGTCTGCATAAATCCATGAAAAAACATAAATATACCTTTTCATCATATATACATACCTTTATCTCACCTCTGAAAGAAATAAATTTGGACAACTTGACCATCTTGGGAATTTATGTAGTGCCAAGGTTGCAACTTTCCACTTCTTCATCATCAACCTTCGTCTTTGGGAACTTAAAAACATCATTTTGGTCAAAAAACTTCTCAAGGGGTATTAAACCTTTGGGAATAAAACTATTATTCATCTGGAGGACCTCTAGATTGGCTTTTGTTTCAGCAAACATGTTCTGCTGATTCACTTGAATGTTTTAAAATTCCTCTTTCAACTCATGGAAATTTCGGACCTGCAGATCACTATTAAACCCTTTCTAATTGATAATATTATCAGGGACAACTAGTCTATGCCTAACATCAACTTCATAAATCTTGCTAGAATGATAAGGAATGATAAAAAAGCTGGCTGAAACAGCTAAAGAATCAACTATAGAATTCCAATTTCCAGCTTTAATGGTGAAACTATGTTCTTTGAAGTTTTCAAGAAAATCAAGGATCATATTTCTATAAGCTCTCATTGATATCAAGGATCACTAATTTAGAATCAACACAAATTGATATTTTCTTGGAGCCTAATACTTTCAAAGCTTATAGACCCAAAAATAGAGTCTCATACCCAACCATGTTATTTGTATAATCAAAGTTCAATTTGGAAGAGAAAAGCTTACTCTCATCACCAGGGCTGGTAATACACATGCCTACATCAACACCTTCCCTTCCAGTAGTGCCATCAAAGTGAAAATGCCACCAAACTTCTTCATTTTCCTCCATAACTCTCTGATTTTCCCCTTGTTGATTGTTTTTTACTTGCTGATTTTCTGCCTCATTAGTGACCTCATTGAGTAAAATGGAAGATCCCAATTCAATATATACTACATAAATAGGCAAATTTTGTGGTTTATCCTTGCTACTCACCATATAATCCATTCTACTCTCTCTGTACAGCCTCCTCTGTTCACCAAAGACTGGAATAATTGCATAAGTCATGTCCATCTGCATAGTTCCTTTAATTTTTGCAGCCCAAGATCTAGATAAAAGCATGCAAAATTTTGGAGTGTTAGCTACAACTATATCCATTAATACTATCTTAGCAGGAAATTGAGCTAGGCCAACAACCACATATTTAATGAGACCAATGCACCGAACTCTCTTGGAATCAAAGGAAACAAAATATTTATAAGGTATAGTACTGTCTAAATCCATTATTTCGATGAGAACCTTATGCATTAAATTGTGGGAGGCCCCTGAATATAACATGGCATTATGTAAGTTCATGTCATGTATCTTTAGACTCACATAGAAAGGTGGAAATTCCTCATTCTATTCATCTTCTACTCTTGGTCCTAGGAAAATGGTAGGATGGTCTTCTTGCAGATTTAGAATGTCTAAAGGTCTGGGCTGAGTATTAAGAATCTTGAAAATTTGGCTCCTATAGTTAGTGACCTTAATTATTTCACCAAAGTGAATAGAAATTTTGATTTTGTAAATCTCATTTTCTAGATTGAAAGTAGATGGTGTTTTTTCAATCTCTTTACCATGAGGTGGTGTGTCTTTATTTTGTTCAGCTGGCCTAGGAGCATCTTTCTTTGGCTGGGCTTTATTGGCTGTAATAGGAAATTAATATTCCTCAAGTTATATTGTTTTTTCATCTCAAAGATAGCATGTTGATAGCCTTTCAAGTAATCATATTGTTTTTCATCTTCTCCTATTTCATGACTAGACTCATCCGGTTCTTATTTTTTTAGAAACATTCCTGACACATCTTCATCTAAATAGTGAATAATGTCTTCTTAAAATTCAGGTTGTGTTTCTTCTTCATCTAGTATATTTTGTTGAAAAGGAGGTCTAACCTGTTGATTAGGTTTATTTCTATTGTCTCTTGGTATTTGTTGGTTTTGAGGTCTCCTAAATCGAGGGTTTCTAATCTGTGTTTCTTGTTGTGCAATAGGTAAAGGATTAGCACCAAGCGCAAGCCTATCCATAAGCCTCTCCATGGTCTTCATCATAGTATCAAACTTCACATCTGAATATGAGGAAGGTTTCTTTTCTTCCTTTAATCTAGATTTTCCAATTTTAGACCTCTTGGTTGCTGCCATATTTACCTCAACCTTAACAACATCATTCTACATATCAGGCAAGGAAGAAAATTCTCTTTCTCTTAATAAAATGGAAAAATCATAGTCAAAATCTTCAACATAGTGTAATTCAGTAGCTCTCGGAGGAGGTTTAATGTGATCATGTATAGAATTTTAAACATTTTTAAATATGTTTGTTGTGAAACCAGCTCCAAAAATAGAAGAAAATAGATATCAATGCCTTATAAATAAGCCACTTCGAAGGGGAAAAATCCAATACATTACATGAATGAACAATTCTTGGATGATACAAATGACAAAACCTCTTTTCTATATATAGGAGTCCATGGGGCCACAATGTAATCCTAGCTGACCTAACAATAATAGTGTAAGGGCACAGTAATAAAAACATGGGGGTTATAGGGGTACAAAAACAACAATAAGGGGGGCTACACTAACATAATAAGGGACTACACTATTAATATAGGGACATAACATGACCCTCTCCTTCAAACAAGTGTTGTCCTCAACACTTGATTATTTCTTGATGCTTATGCATAAAATTCTCTTCCTCCCATGTGGGATATTCTACAGGAACATTATTCCACTTGCTGAGATACTCTGAAATTGATTATACTTTTCGAGTTCTTATTTTTGTGGCTACTTCAGAACTTCTTTTGATGTGATGTTGATCTTCCTGTTGTTTCATTAGATTCTACACCAAAGTTAGGTTATCCTTTGATAGTTGGAGAACTTGTTGTTGATGCTCGATGTAATATTCCACTAATTTATCATCCATATTAGCTATTATTTGATCCTTCAAACCATCCAAATTAGCCTCCATTTCTGCTTTTAAACCATCTATGTCATCTTCGGTTGCTCTTCGTATGATTGGAATTTGTTGCACTTGATATCGTAATTTTGATATCTCATACTGCAATTCTTCCTCTTCATGCATTAGATGATAGATTTTTGAGGGCTGAATGGGTATGGAATTATTTTTTGGAGGCATTATAGACCCAAATACTGATAAAAATTCTAAAATATGCCCTTGGAATCACTTCAAACTATTTTTTTTCAAACGAGACTTATGTAATTCGAAAAACAATACACACCTTTTTCTTGCTTTTGAGGAGCTCAATATTGAGACTGAATTATCTCTGCGATCTCAAATCTTGAATATCTGAAATTTGGCACTAAGGTAGCCCTATGAATTCTCTTTTGAATGCCATAGGTTAGACCTAATTTTGATTCTTCAAGGCAAAGTTATGTCCAATCTCCCACAATGACCTAATTATGGACTGGTTCTGTAGATCGAACTTGTATGAATTGCCACATGTCACTGTTTGCTCCTTTGGCTCTGAAAGTTATAGACAGGAAACTACAGTTTTTGTAATTCCAGTAACTTTTTATAGAATTCCAATCCGATGCTCAGAGAGAAAGATATGAAAATTTTCCCATGATCACCTCTTTGAGATGAAATTCGGGAGCCTGAAAAAGGCCTAACTTCTACAAATCATATCTCCGAAAAAATTGCGAACCAAGCTCTGAAATTTTGCACCACTATTCCTCAGGCTTTTTGGTTTTGTGATTTAAAAATTTCAGCTTCTGAACCTTTGTAGAAAAAAAATTTATAGCGAAAATTCCGCGATGACCTTTTGAAGTGAAATTCAGGAGCCTGCAAAAAGCCCTAACTTCCACAGATCATATCTCCGAAAATATTGCGAACCAAGCTCTAAAATTTTACAAATATGTTCCTTTGGATTTTGGTTTCACACTCTAAAAATTTAAACTTTTGAACCTTTGTAGAAAAAAATTATAGCGAAAATTCCACGATGACCGGTTTAGGTTAAATTCAGGAGTCTGCAAAAAGCCCTAACTTCCACAGATCATATCTCTGAAAATATTGCGAAACAAGTTCTGAAATTTTGCGACGATGTTCCTCATGATTTTTTCTTCGCACTCTGAAAATTGCAGCGTCTGAACCTTCGTAGAAAACAAGGTATAGTGAAAATTCTACGATGACCTGTTTGGAGCAGCGAAACCATAGAATCCAAAGCTCTGATACCAAATGTTGTGAAACTGGCTCCAAAAATAAAAGAAAAGTGATATCAACGCCTTAGAAATAAGCCACTTCGAGGGGGAAACCTCCAATACATTACATGAATGAACAATTCTTGGATGATACAAATTACAAAACTTCCTTTCTATATATAGGAGTCCATGGGGCCACAATGTAATCCTAGTGGGGCCACAATGTAACCTTATCTGACCTAAAAATAATAATGTAAGGGCACAATAATAAGGATATGGGGGTTACAGGGGTACAAAAATAACAATAATGGGGGCTAAACTAACATAATAAGGGACTACACTATTAATATAGGGACTTAAAAATTTTAGATAAATCTTGGAATGATTTATATGAGGTTTTTTTCAAACTGTTATACTTAGTTAAGGCTTGAACAGGGTTCACCTCACTCCCCCACTTTGTCAAAAAAATTTCTTCAAATTGGTCCCAATTTTGTAAAATAGTTGGGGCTAAATATTTAAACCATTTTCTTACCTCACCTATGAAACTATGAGAAAATAGCCTCATTATCACATCATCATCATCCACCTCCTCTTAATCAATGAAATCATTAAACTGATCAACATGATGCTCAGTAGTAATTTCTTCCTCACTCACAAAGGTTTTAATCCTAGTAGAATACCCTTTTGGAAGGTCATGAAGTATAGTAGGTAGGAAAATAGGAGCATATCTTGCTGGCCCTACAGGAGGAGGAACTCCAACCATAATGACACGGACTGTGCTACTTGAAAAAGCAATGGCTGAAATCAAATTCTGACTATGTGAAAAAACAGTGAATGAGGATGAGATGTTAGGAGATGTTGTGATGGGAATTTGGAGTTTATAGACAAAGGAATTCCATTTAGGCAAGGGGACACCATACCTTTTCCTTAACAAGAAATCAAAAGGAATCCCATTCAGGCAAGGGGACACCATACCTTCTCCTTAACAAGAAATCAAAAGGATCTAATTATTTTAACTTTTCAAAAGACACTTTTTCCAATGACAATTCTGATGTGACAGTCTTTCAAAAACATTCTTTTTCTTCTTTTGACACAATATATGATGTATCAATTCCCAGTATTTGTAGGTCTAATATTATTTTAGTCAATTCATTCTCAGATTTATACCTTACACACTACTTCTATCTTCGGACAACCTGAGAGGGAAACGATGAAATTTTTGAATGAGATGGATTACCTAACTTTAATGAGCTTCCAATACCTTTGAGAATTCTTTCTGGATTATTAACTATCTTAGGTGGGTTAGGATATGGATTTCTCCTTGTATGTATCTTTTTTGAAGCCACCTTTAAGCTGAGAATTTCAGTGGAGTCACCAAGGTAGAATGCAACGTCGAATTCTTATGAGCTCCTGCTACCTTCAAGAGTTCATTATTTTTGCTTGAGGAGAAAATTTTGGGAAAATGTATCTTCAGACTCCCGACAGACACACCAAAATGTTATCACTAAATTGAAGCTAATGGGCTACTCAACAGTCAATTTAGAGTAACTATTTCAAACCACTTTTGGTTGGAACTTAGCCTTTCCAAATTGAGAGGGCTCTCTCAAGAAAGTGTATGATATTCAATAAATAATGCTTGGAACAAATATGGCTAACTCATCAGTGTGTTTTGAATGGCTTTTATGCAGGTGAAAGATGTGAATTAATGGCTACCATTGGGCATGGAAATAGAGTGAAACTCGATTTATTGGAAAACATCTTTCATGGAAGCTGAGGCATGTGTACTCTCATAAAAAAAATAACTTGAACACTAAAATATATGCATAAAGGAAGTTGAAGCATGTTTAACCATGAATTCCAAGTAATTACACATAAAGAAAAATGAATGAATATTAAAAAGTTAGATAAGATAAACAAACATAAGAGCACATGATGAATCTCAGGTTTGAGAGAAGCTTTCTACAACTGTATATTACTCACTAAAAATATTACAAAATTAGCATATGACATAACATCAATCAACCCCCTCTAATATTATCATCTTCCTATTATAGAATTATACACCTTTACATGTAGTCTACCAGTTAGGCTAGACCTTCAAATCTGCCAAAGACACCTTATCCAACAAGGAACATATTACAAGGAGAGAATATAGAGATATTTCTATTTACAAGATTTTAAAACCTAATAGGACTCTAACACCATTTATTTCACTAACAAGCTTTAAATGCTCCATACATGATGATATTTATTGAAAAAAGATAGCTTTGCCTAAGGTGGGAATGACCATGACTAAATAATAAAAAACCATACTGAATTTAGGGTTTTCTTCTTGGATTTTAAAGATGTGCTACTGTGCTTAATGATGTGTTGAGAATGATGAGTTGGCAGCCTAATAATTTTCCATGTGTTGTAACATTATCTAGTTTTGATAAGTTAGCATAATTAGTCAAATAATTTTGAAATGTTAAGGTAGGATATGGATTAAAAAGAATGAAAATTAAAAAAAGTTAGGAAAATTTTATGTTTTATAGGCATCCATATCAATAAAATGATAGGTGTTAGCTACTATAAATAAATAAGGAAAATAAATAAAATGTTAGGGAAGCAAAAAGAAAAGGAAAAGCTTCATTTTATGTTTTTAAAAGTTGCACAAGTTGCTAGTCTAAATGCACCAATAAGAGAAGAATGATTTATATGGTTTAAACACTATCCTAAGCATTTTTACCCATATCCTAAGCTTTTAAAACATAGAATATACCCCACCATATTTTAATTTTCATTTCCCTAAGTTATTCCCTTTTATTTCATTACCGCACACTCATATCACTTTTCGCATCAGCAAAATCACAAAATACTTCAATCATCGTCTCCTACAAAACATTCCAAAATGCGATTCATGATGATGGTGGGACCCATTCACTTACCGATCCATATGCCTCGAATATGTTATAAAATATTTAATTATGATTCAGGCACGATTAAAATTACTTACATTTCACCTTCTGTTGAACCACACTTTTCGCATCGCAAATAATATTTCGTAGATTGGCAAACATACCTCATCACATATCGACGAAAATAACTTATCCCATTTTCCCAATATTTAAATCTTGCGATCGCCGATGTGCGATATTCATCGCATTTGACATATTTTATTTTTCCCTGCGCCATTCAGCTGCCACCCTCATCGCATATCACAAAACATAAATAATCTCATTTCACAACTTTAAATATTTAATCATACTGCAAAACTTATCCGGTACCAATTGTGATTTGTGATGTGATTGGCCCCACCATAATTGTCCTCTGCTATACTCTGCTCCCTACCATTCCATCGCTATACCATTCCCACTCCATTGCTCCACATAATCGAAACCATCACCCCTCTCGCCACATGACCTCCACACTTTTCATCGCATCGTCGATCCCGTTTCTCATAACATAAATCTTAAAACATGCGATGTGCGATATTGATATGGTTGCATTGAAATGAAAAGCTAAAACCTACATAATTTCAAGTTCAGGTGTATGGGTTTTGTACATTTTTTTGTGAAGAAACGACTAAACACGACAGAAGGACTCAGGTAAGATAAGACTCGACAAAGAGAAATTTTTTTTCATTTAGAACTATGATGATATAACATCAAGATTCATGATAAAACAAATTTTTCCATCATAGAACTCAGTTTGCTGGCATAGTACTAAAAAGGTGGTGACTCAGCAATAACCTTCTAGAAGAATAGGGTCAGAAATGCAGATGCAATCCTTTTAGATCGATTTATTTCCTTTCTTGTTAGTTTTTCAATATTTTTAGTATGCCTTGTCACTCAGGCATTGATTGTAATTTTCTTTTATTTTTTCTTAAACACTTCGTTCATAGAAGTATTCGAGGTTGCACCCTTGAGCTAGTAATCAAACAGATTTGCAATAGCTGGAGCATTTTTGATTGATTAAAAGATTCTGGATTTACTTCATATGGGTTGTGTTCCTGTGAGTTATTTCTATTCAATTTTTCATTATGTATTCTTCATATGATTTAATTCATTAACAATTATCTAATTGGAAATTTATTTGAATCTTAGTTTCGTTTCTGATTCGTTGTGAATTTGTAATTGGATTAAGAGATTGATTTACAAAGCTATCTGTTATTGTAGATTCCACTTGAAATTTAATTACACAAAGGTTCCTGTTATGACTTGATTATATTTTGTTGATTATGAAAACATAGTTTTCATAATTTCTTCTTATAAATGGTGAATTATTCTATCTAAATATTAAATCATTTATACTTCTCCACATTCTTCTTACCCATCCCACTTAAAATCAAATTAACCATATGTGTTTAAATAAAAACCTTTTATTTTATCAAGGATATTTCTAAGTAAAATCACCTGTTTAATAAAACTGTTCACTGGTCATCCAACTATTAAAAAACAACAAATATTTTAGATGCATTGGAATAACTTAGAGACCTTAGTTTATCTCAAAGGACAACATCAGATTGGTGTCGTTTCCAGGGAGATGAAGAATTGAAAGCTCAATTTTCCCTGGGACAATGATTTTCCCCTTTCCTTTAAGGTGAATAAAGGATAAGGATATAGGTCAAAACCTTTCACCTGGCGATTCCACTGGTTCAAGATGGCTCCCTTTAAGCACACTAGATCACATTTTGAATATGAGATTGTTAAACCTTTACTATATCCAGAAAGACTTATTAGGGAAGCCTATTTAAGAAGAAAACATAACATTTCTGCTTCTTCCTCTTCAACTTTACACCCTCAAGAGTTTTAATCTGTAGATCCCTTTTCAGTTATATAATATCATCCTAATTCGACTCAATTATCTCCTAGAGTTTCTAGACTTTATTCAAAAGGAGTAGGTATTCAGTTAGCCTTGTTGACATAATCACTTGAGTCATATCAAGTTCCATCTTTCCTTTTAGACTCACCTACATCTGAGACAGAATTGGGCTTACATTTACATTAATTTAAGCCTATAGATTTTGGCACTCCAGTTTATTATTCTATTCCATCAACCTCTACTAAACAGGAAGAGAAATTTTTTGTCTATTCTAATCCATTGTTTGAATATAAGGAAGAATATTTAACACCATCAGCTCAAAAATTGATTGTTAAAATCCCTTTGAAATCCTCAATTTCTCCTCCTTCACACTCTCCTCCATCCTCT
This sequence comes from Pinus albicaulis, assembly GCA_034641835.2. Classification (NCBI taxonomy): domain Eukaryota; kingdom Viridiplantae; phylum Streptophyta; class Pinopsida; order Pinales; family Pinaceae; genus Pinus; species Pinus albicaulis. The sequence continues at coordinate 573,335,965 of CM076577.1, forward strand.
AATACTCATTCAACTACATCTTCATCATCATCTGAAATGGATTTTCAACTCATTATAGAAGCAAGGTATGATGCTCTTATTCTTCCTAACATCTTCGGAAATTTTGCTGATGGATATCTTAAAAATTTACAAATATTTAATGGAGAAACAGGTCCCTCAACATAGGATCATATAGCAACCTTCTTAGATTTAGTTGATAATATGAACATCGAGCATGAAGATGTTTATATGAGATTATTTGTATAGTATTTAGAAGGTAACGTTAGGATCTGGTTTAGGAAACTTAGAGCTGATTCTATTTGAACATGAAATGAACTTATAACTATCTTTAAAAACCAATGGGGGTAAAGAAAGATGATGTTTATTTTCTCACTAAATTTGAAGAGTTAAAGAGAAATCCTGGTGAACCAGTTGCTGAATTTATTAAGATATTTAACAAACTGTACCACAAAATTCCTGCTGATTGTAAACCTCCAGTAATTGCTGCAAAGGTTATATTTTCTAAGGAATTTGATGATGACTTTGTAGTTATGCTAAGGGAAATAGTTTCTAACACATTACAAGACATGCAGACTAATGTTATTGAGGAAGAAGCCAATAGGTCAGCTTCTGGTAAAATTAAAGCTAAAGAAGAGAAAGAACAAAGAAAAGTAAAAGCTAAGCTTGATGAATCATCCTCTTCCAAATCCAAACTTGAATATGAGAAAATTCATGAAATCACATCTTTACTTAGAAAAATTTCCAATAGAATCTGTAACATTGAAACTCAACCTAGATCTTCTCAAAAAATTGTTGTTAGACCTCAAAATCGAAATCAAAATCAGTCTCAGAGAGCTCATCAACTTGAGATTCTTCAGATACCTGATCAAAAAATTCAACCTCCTTTGTTGATTGATGATCAAAAACCACAGGATACTGGCCCTATAATTAAAGAAGATATCAATAATTTTGATTCTTTAGTAGAAAATATGGCCATATTCCCTTTATTTTCATCACAGTCTTTGGAACAAGAACAAGAAGATACTCAACTTTCAAAATACCAAGCATTTTCTGAATTTCTTATTGCAGAGTTAAATAAAAGGTATGATCTAAGACAAAGATTAGGCCCAGGAAGACCTCCAAAATCTACCACAATCATCGAACCTGCAATCAAATCCATTCAAACACAAAATCCAACACCTCAGACTACAAATTCTTCCACTGAAACTATTACATATGATAAAATCATTTTGAAAAATTTTAATATTGAAAGGGAATTGGAAAAGGTCAACATTCTTATACCTTTAGCAGAACTTTCCAAAAATGATGGTTATAAAAATCAAGTGTCTAAATGGATACAATCTTCTAGTATAGATATCGAGGTATATATTATCAGTTTGCAAGATGAAAAGCCCTCAATAGTCTTTGGCCCTAGTTATGATATGATTGATGAGATTGATCCACCATTTTATGTGACCTTTAAGACTCATGAGTTTGTATTGTATAACTGTATGCTTGTTTCTAGTGCTTCACACAACCTTATGCCAAAGGAAATCATGGACCAACTTCAGTTACAAGTTACTCATTCCTATCATGATCTTTACACCTTTGATTCAAAGAAATTACCATGTCCAGGTTTGATTAAAGATCTACTTGTGACCTTAGCCCAAATACTTGAAAAGAGTATAGTATTAAACATTGTTGTTACTAATATTCCACCCAAATTGTTAGCCTCTCTAAAATAAAAATAATAAATCCAAAATAATAAATTTATTAATTAAATATTCCTAGTTAGGAATATGTGCCTAACTCTTGGGTTGTTGGGTTGTTCCTCAAATGTTGGAGTTTGTTTAGGAACTCCTATCTTGGTGGGTTTTCGGTGAGAAATTATCTCAACCAAAAGAGTCTAAGATAGCACGGACTATCTTCTCTCATCTATTTAAATTGTAAATTAAATTCTTTTAATAAGTGAGATTACATGAGGAAGCCATGAGGCTTCTGCCTTTTCCGCCTATATTTCTGTGTATGATTTTATGTGTGTTTTTTCTGTAATGTTCCTAAGTTAATTTAATTTTTAATATGTGGTATCAGAGCTAATGTTTTTGGTTTCTGGGATCCTTTGAATCATGCCATGGTGGTGGCCTCAAGACCCCAAAATTGATGAAGAAATGTGCATGGGTGAATGTGTGTGGATGATGCAGCATGGACCTGCGCACTTATGAAACCACGCTGCGTACTTATGAAAGCGCTGAGGGTTAATTTATTGTTGGGATCATGTGACATATCTTGATTGTTAAAAAGTTAGCATGTTTTGAGTTTGAGTGATCAACTGCGTGGAGCTACACCTGTGATAACCTGTTGTGCCTACTATTTAGAGTTGTGAGATCGTATTTCTTAACAGCAAACAATCCATATTCTGCAACAAGTTGTTTTAAAAATGGAGGAGTCAGCCAGAAGCATGGGGGAGCATAGATGTGGTATGGATCAATATTTCCTTATATAGTTTCTCTTGATTGGTCATAAAAAATAAATTCAATTTCAGATATGTTTGTGTCAAGACTTTCAATCGTCAAGAAAGAGTTTTCCCATAATTTGTAAAAGGAGTCCGCAAAGGTTTTTTTGATAATATCGTGTTCCACTGGGCCTATGAGATGGAAGAATCCCATTCTTATTTCCATAATTAACAGTGCCACAATGAAGAATTAACGACAAATTGCCATTTGTAACCTTCAAATGAATCGTTGTTGGAGATGCAGTTATAGACTTCACAAAATTCACCTGAGTTGTTATGTACTGATGCTAAAAGCCGATTGTGAATCAAAATTGATCTACGTGGGCAGAGTCGATATTTCATATTGATTGGACAAGGATCTTTCAACTCTAGCTTTGAGGTTCCTGTGCAGAGGAGGAGGAGCCGTAGAACTGTGTGAGATTCCTACAACGTCGGATTGCACAGAGAAGAAGTGATTTTTGTATTTTTTGCCAGATCAACGTTTTTCTGTGACAACTTGTTGGTGGAAGTGTATGTGTCGCAGCGGAAATGGTAGAGTAGCATGGAGTGATTATTTGAGCTTTGATTGGAGTATTCATGTAAAGAACCGAGAAGTTGAGTTTCCATTAACAATTCTTCTTTTTGCATTGACCGACAACTGAGATTTGTTGAACAAATATCTAGAAGTGGCTTGATTAGCTTCTTCATAGCTTCCTAAAGAAAATGCAGCACTTCCTTTTGTTTTTTCTGCATCAGTAATTTCTTTCTTCAAACTTAACTATCTTGCTAGATTCTGCACTAATAATGCAGTGACAACGATGGGTATAAATGAAGCGCCATTGAAAGATTGAATGGTTCCTAGCACATTGACAACAATGCAAAAGAGTGTGTTGACACTGGTAACGACACTGAAGCATTTGAAGACAACCAAGAAGGGATCCGTTCGGTTCAAATATTTCGTTGGCAACATCGCATCGATCCCTGCTAATATTTTCTGAATTTTTTTTGCCACTTAGATGCTTCTACATATGATGCTATTTTTTGTTGATAATTTCACTCGTTAGTTTAAAAATTAGCTTCCCTTTGGCAATGTTACTTTGTTCGAATAAATTCAGAGGAGTTTTTTTTTTATCAGTGAGACCAAGATCGATGAATGCCAAGTGAAAACCGTTGTTGCGATAGGATTGTGCATTTTTTTTTTAGGGAAACTCGTGATCAGTTTCAAGGCATCTGAGCTGTTGTAGATAAATGAAGAAAATAAATCGGCAAAACTCTTCAAGAAATTTCCAAATCCGCTCGATCTCCATATCCATAAAATAAGCTGTCGACACTCAGCCATTCGCATGGAGCATAGAATGGTGATCTCAGGTTCCATATTGGAAGGCCCATGGTATGGCATATATTCCCTTGCTCTATCGTTTATGAATTCATGAGCTATTTAATTTATTACATGCATTAAACTTAAACGTTTATCCACTAATCTTAAAATTTTTGAAATAGACTTGAATTTACCTTTTATGAAGTGATATAATAAAGGGATGATAAATTCAATTTTAAAAGGTATGTATGTAAAAGACATTTAAAAAGTTATCTTAAATGTTTTTTTTGGAGTAATAAGATGATAAGGAGGGAAAGGTGATAAGGAGTGTTTTAAATTTGAGTTTTGGAAAATAATTCACTTTATAAAGTGATTTCATTAAATTGTTTTTTTTTAATGGAAGTAAAAGTGACTCTCTTTGTAATTGAAGTGATAAGGTGTGAAAGTTGAAATTTGAGAGTATTGAAATGAATATTTTTTTGGAGTCATAAGAATATTTTGTATTATTTTGGATTAATTAGGGTGATGTTTTGAAATCTTTGGAGAGATAGGTGTGCTTCGGAGAAATAAGGTGTGAGAGATCAATGCACATGTTTTTTGAAGACTTTTTTTTCCAAAATTTGAAAGCGTCAGATTCTCATTATTTGAGAAAGCTTCAGTGGAAATGTTGTAAAATATGAAAGGTCAATGACCTCAATACTCAATAAGGAAATTATTTTTTGGTGTTGATGTGTCCTAGATCCACCCGAAATTGAATAAGGGGATCTTAGGTACACCATGTGTGTTTGTGATGGCGCATGTTATTTTATGGCTTCATGTTGTTGCTTTTTGATTTGTGTCTAGTTGTGACACATCAATGATTTCATTTAATATCGCATACATCAGCAAGCACAACACATAAAATGAAATAGCTGCAAGATCAACACATGCATCTACACAACTACAACATATAATCGAAGATTGTCTACATCAACATTCTACATCAAACAACAAATTCACTTAGTCAAGTTAATGCTTTTCACAGCAAAGTCTTCATCAAAGAACTTGTAACCAAATTCATTGATTTAAGTGAATCATTAAAAATTCATTGTTAATGAATTTTTAAGAGGACAAGTGAATTCATTATTTTAAAGTGAATCATTGTAAGCTTTCTTGGGTGCATTTTTGACAGTGTTCGACACCCTTCCTTTACACAAAATCAAGTGAGTGCATCAAACAAGCAACAAGTTTACATATCCTGCAAGCGAGTGTGATTATTCGTTCAACCAATTTGCATCAATTCAGTGCATCAAGCGAGCCAAAGTGAAGTTTATTGCAGTAATCATCAAACAAGTTAAAACAATCAAGCAAGTTGAGATCGACATCAAGCAAGCGTGGCTATTCATTGAAGTGAGCATAAAATCATCAAGTAAGTCAAGTGAAGCGTTCGAGCAAACACAATCGTCATCAAGCGAGCGTGAATTCCAAATTTTAAGAAAGAAAGTTCTGAAACTCTATCAAGTGCAATCAACAACAAATCAAGTGAGCGTGCCATTCAAGCCACATTCAAGCGAGCCTGACATTCAAGTGAAACAGTTCAAAGTACGACATCTACAACAAGAGAGCTTGATTTCAAATGCGCAAGTTTAGATGGCGCAACATATTCAGTTGTTAAACATTATTCATAGTTTGATCATCTCCAACAATGAAGACATGGTGCACGTCAGCAAAGAAACTCTTGTTGATCTTTCACGACATCTAGAACAAACACATAACACCATTGAGTTTGTTCAACTCGAGTCACAACTTCAAAGTATTGAATTGCAAGAAAAGTGTGATACTTTCAAGTCTTTGTACCATCCAGATGATAATTCATTCATTCAGCCAACTTCAAGTGTCAAAGTTGTTCCAATTCAAATTTCTTCCAAGCCCATCATCAAGCCCTGGGAAGAAATTCACAATAACAAGAATCAACGAGGCTTAGGATATGTCAATGATGACACTAACCTGCATATTCCAGATTATTCCAAGCCAATTAAGTTTTTCAGTGGAGGATTTCTTGCACCACTCACCTCAGCAAGTTCTGAGAAAGTTGCAGACGACCAGCAATGCACACAACCCAAAGTTGCCGACAAACAGAATTGCATGCAATCTGAGTTTGAAGTCCAATCGAAATGTTCTCATTGTCAGAAAACCGGTCATATGGAAGATCAGTGTTTTGATTTCCATCCCTGTAGCCATTGTGGCAAGTCCAATCATTCCTCAGAAAAATGTCGCAATCAACACAAATCAGCTAGATTGAAAATACATTATGAATGGATCGACCCTTGGGAATGGTCATTCACAGCTAAAAGATTTCTTCAGTTCTACAACCGCATACGATCACACATAGTGCAGCCAATAGTGAAAAAATGATGGTACTCTCATGCAGTTGAATGAGGGAGTACAATAGTGTAAAACTCCTACACCTAAAGGGGGGGAGTTCAGGAATACTTTCCAAGAGAAGTGTCTCTCCTTTCAGTTGACAAAGGGGGGAAAATGCCAATGAGATTGGAAGTGGTTGTCAGACTGAAAGTCTCGACAGAACCAGCAAAAGCAGCCAGTGGGCATCTTCAACAGCCAGTGGGCATCAACAAATTTTCCAGTGGGAAGTTGACAACAAAGAAGCAGTGAACATTTTTTAGCATAGAAAAAGCAACAGTGAGTTGTTTTTGACATCATCAACCAGTGGGCTTTGAACAAATTTTGTCAGTGGAAAAAGGATGCTGATTTCATGCAAAGGAAAGATGGATCCTTTTGCAACTTGGAACTTGATGGAGTTTTCAAGATAAATTCAGACATGAATCAGACATACAGCTGACTCATGGTCTCTTCAGATTGCAGTTTTTCAGCATCCAACTTTGGCGGTTTTTTAGGCAATGTCTTTTTGAGGATCAACATGAGGACTTGGAAGATGGTTCCTCGTTCTTATTTTGGATTTTTCATTGAAGGGGGGAATGTTAGCCTCTCTAAAATAACAATAATAAATCCAAAATAATAAATAAATTAATTAAATATTCCTATTTAGGAATATGTGCCTAACTCTTGGGTTGTTGGGTTGTTCCTCAAATGTTGGAGTTTGTTTAGGAACTCCTATCTTGGTGGGTTTTTGGTGAGAAATTATCTCAACAAAAAGAGTCTAAGATAGCATGGAATATCTTCTCTCATCTATTTAAATTGTAAATTAAATTCTTTTAATAAGTGAGATTACATGAGGAAGCCATGAGGCTTCTGCCTTTTCCGCCTATATTTCTGTGTATGATTTTATGTGTGTTTTTTCTGTAATGTTTCTGAGTTAATTTAATTTGTAATACAAATTTGGCATGCTTTTATCTAGATCATGTTGTGCTAAACTTGGGGGATCTCTTTAGATGGACATATCTTTTGCTACTATTCCAGTCTATGGAGGTGATAATTTAAGGTTATATAGATAAGTCATATTCCTCCACACTTTTTGCAGAGCCAGTCAAGCAAAAACCCACCCTATCTATGCAATAGATCAGGATTTCAATTTTTTTTAGTTATCTTCCCAAAAATCATCAACACTCAACCTGCCATTGAAAATATAGTTTCTAAACTAGAGATTGTAGAATCAGATATCTGGAAACTATATTTTGATGGGTCTTGCTCAAGGAAGGAGTAGGAGCAGGAATGGTTTTAATTTCACCAAACAAAGAAAACACTACTCAGTTATGTAAACTTGAATTTGAGGTTACGAATAACATAGTTGAGTATGAGGCTTTTATTCTTGGTCCTAAGTTGGAAAAAAATTTAAAGGTTAAAAACTTGAGTGTTTTCCTCGATTATGAGCTTATAGTCAAGCAGGTTAGAAACTTGTGTCAAACTAAACACCCTAGGCTTAGATCCTATAGAAACGAAGTTTGGGATACAATTGAAAACTCTTTCCTTAGATTTAACATAACTTCTATTCCCAGAGTTGAAAATATTCATGTTGATTCACTTGCTTTTTCCACAAGCTCTTTCAAAATTGCTTAGCCAATATCTTTAGAGTATCAAATTCAAGTTAAATAAAAACTATCAATCCCTGATAACCTTAAACATTGGTAGATCTTTGAAGATGACGAACAATTAAAGTCTTTCCTTCAAGTCATCGATGAATTATCAAATATGAAAATTTAAGAATACCAAAGAGATATTCAAGAATTAAATCACTAAAATCCAAACAATTCATTTAATCCTAAAATTCTTGATCATGATATCATCCAATTATCTAATAATTTTATTCCTAAAGGATTAATTCCATTAGAAAAACTATTTTATGATAATGATGTCTCTAAAAATCCTTTGTCTAAATCACCTGAAGAAGAAATTGAAGAATGAAATATTGGGACTTTAGATGATGTAAGAAATGTTAAGTTCTCATTAAATTTACCTTTGGATGTGAAACTCAAATACTTGAATTTTCTTAAAAATTAAAAAGATGTGTTTTCCTGGTCTTATAATGAATTAAAAACTTATGATACAACTTTCATAGAGCATAATATTCCTTTAAAACCAGAGGAAAAATGCTTCCAACAGAAATTAAGAAGAATTAATCCCATACTACTTCCAACCATTGAAAAGGAACTCAAAAAACTGCTTGATGCTCATATCATTTTACCTTTAAGGTATTCTAATTGGGTAGCTAACCTAGTTCCAGGGAGGAAGAAGAATGTTGAGATTAGGCTATGTGTAGAATTATGAAACGTGAATAAATAATCCTTAAAAGGTAATTACTCATTGCCTAAAATGGATTATTTACTTCAGAAAGTTTTAGGATCAAGTAGGATTTATATGTTAAATGGATTTTTAGGTTACAACCATATCATGGTAAGTCAAGCTGATCAAGAGAAAACTGCTTTCAGCACCCCTTGGGGTACATTTATATACACCAGGATGAAATTTGGGTTAACTAATGATGGAGCCACTTTTAAGAGAGCAATGGACCCAGTGTTTGTAGGTAAAAACTCTAAATTTACTGTTATTTATTTTGCATATCCATCAATCTGAAGAAATATTTATTTGCTGAGAAGGAATGGAAATTACTAGGGCATATAATCTCCAAGGATGGAGTTATAATTGACCCAAAGAGAGTATCAGCCATGTAAACTCTATCTCTACCAAGGAATAAGAAGGAGATTCAAACCCTTCCTTGGAAAAATTAATTTTCTCAAAAGGTTCATCCCCAATTATGTAGAGATAGTAACGTACATAATTGGTATGCTAAAGAAAAACAATGAAGTCAAATGGATAGTTCTAGCTAAGTATGCTTTCGATCAAATAAAAAAGGCAATATTTGAAGCTCCTACATTAGCTAGTCCTGATTATTCTTTACCTTTTAGCATATTCTCTTTTTCATCCAAAACAACCTTAGTCACTGTACTTTTACAAAAGAACTCCAATGGTGATGACCAACCTATAGCCTTCTTTTCCAAAGTTATGAGGGATGCTTAACTTAGGTACGATATTATGGAAAAACAAGCTTATGCCTTAATTCAAGCCCTAAAATTGGTTAGAGCCTATGTCCCATATTTAGACATTACTACGTATGTTCCCAATCATGTTGTCAATTTTTTTTTAACCCAGTCTGATACCAATGGAAAGAGAGGAAGATGGATTGCTAAAATCCTTGAATTTGACCTTGAAATTAAAACCACAAAGCTAGTAAAAGGCCAAGGCCTAGCCAAATTATTAGCTGAATCCAATTGCAAAGTATTAGGGATAAATCTGGTTGCTGAAATGTCATTGAGGGAGAGTCCACAAGAACCTTCCTCAACATCAAGGGAGAATCCACAAGAACCTTCCTCAAGATCAAGGGAGAATCCATAGGAACCTTCCTCCATGTCAGGAGAGAATCCACAAGAGCATCCTTCTCTTATGGAAGGAGATAACCCACAAGAACCTCTTCCTTAAGATCAATCCATTCTTGTTCACATAGGTTAGAAGTATCTACTCTCTGATTGGTATTCTAATATTGTGTAGTTTCTCAGAGATTTTCAATGTCCAGCTAATCTTAATTTGAAGCAGTGAAAAGCTCTAAAGCTCAAATCAATAAAATACTATATTATCAATGCTAATATATACTGGAAAGACCCTCTAAATATCCTTCTTCTTTGTTTAATTGAAAATGAAATAGAGTGAATTATAGATCAATTCCATGTAGGATTTTGTGGTGGACACTATGCTTGGAGAGAAACATCCTACAAAATTTTGAAAGCAGTTTTTTATTGGCCCTCACTTTTCAAAGAAGTTGGAGCAAGAGTAAGGAATTGTGTACAATGTCAATTTTTTGTAGAGAAACAAAACTGTCAGCACTTCCTTTAGTTCGAGTATCAGTTGATGCTCCTTTTCTAAAATGGGGGTTGGGCTTTATTGGGGAAATTCATCCACAATCAAGTAATCAACATAGATGGATTCTAACTGCTACTGATTATTTTACCAAATGGGTAGAAACCATACCTCTTAAAAATGAATTTGATACTGTTGTGATTAAATTCCTTGAAGATAATATATTATCAAGATTTGAATGTCCTCAAAAAATTGTAACAGATAATGTAGCAGCCTTCAACAGTGTTAAAATGATCGAGTTCTGTCAAAAATATTCAATCCTACTTCATCATTCTACACCATATTATTCTCAGGGTAATGGAATTGCAGAATATTCCAACAAGAGCTTAGTTAAGGTCATTAAGAATACTCTTGAAGGTCATGAAAATAGTTAGGACAACCACTTAATCCATGCCATTTGGGAAAACAAATTTTCTCCTAAGAGGTCAACATGCAAGTCTCCTTTCCAATTAGTTTATGGTAAGGAAGTAGTTTTCCTACTCATTTAGCTTTACCTCTTATGAGATTTTTCTGTTGAAGATTGCAACAAGAAATAGTGAAGGAGGCATCCTGAAACATCATTCCTGATCCTAGTTGGAAAGTGATCACCTAAACTAGGTGGGACCCACACAAGTGATTTTTGGCGCAAAAGTCTATTTTTAGACATGTCGATCATATTCCATGAGTTGCAGGATGCTATTTGTGGATGGTTGGTCAAGTTGGAAAAATAGATGGATTTATATTTTTAGGCATATTGGGCGAAATCTATTTTTATATTGCCAGTCTAAAAATAGATATGTTGAATATTATTAACTCTTAATAATATTTGGACTCTAAACATTATCTTATTCTCTTGGAGCACTTCAGTTAAGTGCACAGATGTGGCACAAGAGCTGAAAGAAGGAATTACGCTATTCCTAAGGGTTATGTGGAGATATTGCATGGATACTTCAGTTAGAACTCATGTGACAGAGTTTGGTGGAGTTGATTGAGGAAGTTAATGGAGTTGTGTTCAGTTTAGCTAATCTAAACATAGTTGAGCTATTTGTATCTAGTTTAACTGATTGATACAATTAGTGAGAGTGGTGTGAATTAATTATTAATTAATTCACTAATTATAAACTCATTAATCAACTAAAGAATACATCAGTTAACTTCAGTTCATGGATAGCTTCAGTGGAGACCAGTGCAAAGATAGGTGAAAGGGCAAGTGTGACTATTAGTTGTGACTATAAGTGATGCATGGTTTGCATCAAACACTTAGTAGAGATGCCTATAAATCCTGTGTGAGCAAGGCTGGGGTAATTCAATTCTCATCAAGAGGCATTCTTCAGTAGGGATTGCACAGTAGAGGCAGGCTAAAGGCTGGCAAAGATCGATGCATGGGATTTGCAAGATCGGGCCTGATTAGTGTGTAGCAAGTGGAGATTATACTGAGAGCTTGTGAGGAGCTTTGTATGATGATTGTTACATGATCTCTATGAAATATATAATATACAGATATTTGGGGGTTTTCAGCTTTAAGCTTTCCCATTACATACTGTGTTCATATGTGTGAATTTTTATGGTTTTAATGTGTGCATGCAATTGATTTTATTTCCGCATGTGATGATCAATGGTAGAAGAGATTCTGTATTATGAATTAAGCTAAAATAGTGTGTGATTAGGAGAATCTCGGTGGAAAAAATATCATTTATTCAAATTTATACATGGTATCAGAGCGATATTGATCATTGGAGCAATTGCAAAGCATTGAAGCGGTTGAGTTTTAGGATAAACTCATGAAAATAAAAATGGAGAAAATGACACTATTCCGGTATACTTGAAAAAGTTTGTCCACTGCAGGGATGAGCTTGGGAGTGTAGGAGTTAGTGTGGATGAGGAAGGACAAGTCAAGAAGGTTGGGATTTGAGCAAAGAATCTCTACAGACTTGAAGTAGATGGGATTTCTACGGAGCTTCCTACTGTTGGGAAGTGCAAGAAAGCCATGAAATTGATGCTTGAGAGGGAGAAATATTTTCATGCAGGTAAGAGTGGACCTCAGGATGTGGAGTAGCCACAAGATGAGGGTCATGGAGTGGGAGCAACCACTCATGCAGAGAAATTTTATGCTAGATTGGTAGAGGGAGTGCATGCAGCTATACCACCAGGTGAGAGGTGGGGCGAGATGCATGATTAATCCCAAGAGGAGATTTATGGGCAGGATTCATGAGATGGTGTGGATCTCATGAATTGAACCTAGCTATGAGGTGCCCATAGCACAACAGTAGCATGATCATTTGGATTTATGCAGGTAGATCAAAGTGACAGTGTCGGATACTGGAGCGCGGATCAGAGTTGATAGCAAGTGTAGAGTGCATGGGTGCAAGAGTTAAACAACACAGTGGTTCCTGATGACATGTGAAGTTGGTACCAGCAGGAGTTGAAGACTTTGATGATAGACGCATCGGCCTGATTGAGTTTTTTGGAGCCTATTCAGTTTCAGAGAAGTTTCAGAGTAGATGCATGGAGTTGTATGGCGCTTGTGAAGGTTGCAGGGCGAATGTATGGAGTTGCATGTCGCATGCAAATATAGTCCTTTCTTGTTGAGAGGGAGTGTTGAAGATTGCAACAAGAAACAGTGAAGGAGGCATCCTGAAACATCATTCCTAATCCTAGTTGGAAAGTGATCACCTAAACTAGGTGGGGCCCACACAAGTGATTTTTGGCGCAAAAGTCTATTTTTAGACATGTCGATGATATTCTATGAGTTGCAGGATGCTATTTGTGGATTGTTGGTCAAGTTGGAAAAATAGATGGATTTCTATTTTTAGACATATTGGGCGGAATCTATTTTTATATTGCCAGTATAAAAATAGATATGTTGAATATTATTAGCTCTTAATAATATTTGGATTCTAAACATTATCTTATTCTCTTGGAGCACTTCAGTTAAGTGCACATATGTGGCACAGGAGCTGACAGAAGGAATTGCGCTATTCATAAGGGTTATGTGGAGCTATTGCATGGATACTTCAGTTAGAACTCATGTGACCGAGTTTGGTGGAGTTGATTGAGGAAGTTAATGGAGTTGTGTTTAGTTTAACTAATCTAAACATAGTTGAGCTATTTGTATCTAGTTTAACTGATTGATACAATTAGTGAGAGTGGTGTGAATTAATTATTAATTAATTCACTAATTATAAAATCATTAATCAAATAAAGAATACAGCAGTTAACTTTAGTGCATGGACAGTTTCAGTGGAGACCAGTGCAAAGATAGGTGAAAGGGAAAGTGTGACTATCAGTTGTTACTATAAGTGATGCATGGTTTGCATCCAACACTTAGTAGAGATGCCTATAAATACTGTGTGAGAAAGGCTGGGGTAATTCAATTCTCATCAAGAGGAATTCTTCAACAGGGATTGCGCAGTAGAGGCAGGCTAAAGGCTGGCAAAGATTGGTGCATGGGATTTGCAAGATCGGGCATGATTAGTGTGTAGAAAGTGGAGATTATATTGAGAAATTGTGAGGAGCTTTGTATGATGATTGTTACATGATCTCTATGACATATATAATATACAGATAGTTGGGGGTTTTCAGCTTTAAGCTTTCCCATTACATACTGTGTTCATATGTGTGAATTTTTATGGTTTTAATGTGTGCATGAAATTGATTTTATTTCCGCATGTGATGATCAATGGTAGAAGAGATTCAGTATTATGCATGAAGCTAAAATAGTGTGTGATCAGGAGAATCTCGGTGGATAACATATCAGTTATTCAAATTTCTACATTTTCCAGGAATATTATGAAGAAATAGATGATTTATCAAGAAGGATTAATCAAATTATTTAGTTCAATGAAGACAGGGATGAAATTCAGTATCAAATAAGAAAATACCAGAACAAGATGAAAGAGTTGTTTGATAGAAAAGCAAGAGAAATAAATTTTAAGAAAGGTGACCATGTGCTCAGATGGGATACAAGGAGAGAAGACATTTAGGAAAACATGCTAAATTTGACAAATTATGGTTTGGTCCATTCAGAATTGTAGAAGTCAAAGGGAACAATAAATTTATCCTACAAAATTTGGAAGGAGAGTATTACTCATTTCCAGTCAATGGGAAGTACTTGAAACATTATATTCAATATTGATTCTTCATTCTTTCAACATATGTAAATATTCAGAGAGTTTATTTAGTTTTGAAAATTGCAAGTGAGTATCTGTTTCAGCAAAGACTCCATAGCCCGAGGAGAAGGCTTTTGGATCTGATTGTTCTCTACATCCCATAGGGAGAAGCAATCCCCAGATGGAGCTTATGTTGTAAAATTATCTAGTTTTGATAAGTTAGCATAATTAGTCAAATAATTTTGAAAATGTTAAGGTAGGATATGGATGCAAAAGAATGCAAATTAAGAAATGTTAGAAACAATTATGCCTTATAGGCATCCATATCAATAAAATGATAGGTGTTAGCTGCCCTAAATAAAGAAGGAAAAGCAAATAAAATGTTAGGGAAGCAAAAAAAAAGGAAAATCTTCATTTTATGTTTTTAAAAATTGCACAGACTGCTAGTCTAAATGCGCCAATAAAAGAATAATGATTTATATGGTTTAAACACTATCCTAAGTGTTTTTACCCATATCCTAAGCTTTAAAACCATATAATATACCTCGACATTTATCCATTTTCATTTTCATTTCCCTAATTCATTCCCTTTTATTTCATTACCACAGACTCATATCACTTTTCACATCAGCAAAATCGCAAAATCCTTCAATTGTCATCTCCTACAAAACCTTCTAAAATGCGATGATGGTGGGACCCATTCACTTACTGCTCCATATGCCTCGAATACATTATAAAATATTTTATTATGATTTGGGCATGATTAACATTACTTACCTTTAACCTTCCACCGAACCACACTTTTTGCATCGCAAATAATATTTCGAAGATTGGCAAACATACCACATCGCATATCTGCGCAAATATCTTATCTCATTTCGCCAACCTTTAAATCTTGCGATCGCTAATGTACGATATTCATCGCATCACATGGATTTTAATTTTCCCTGCACCATTCTGCTGCCACCCTCATCGCATATCACAAAACATAACTTATCGCATTTCACAACTTTAAATGTTCAATCATATTGGAAAACTTATCCGGTCCCTATTGTGATTTGCGATGCAGTTGGCCCCAACATTACTATCCTTCGCTATAGTCCACTCACTGCCATTCCATTGCTATAACATTCCCGCTCCATTGATCCACATCATCGAAACCATCACCCCTCCCTCCACGTCACCTCCATGTTTCGCATCACATCACTGATCCTGTTTCTCATAACATAAATCTTAAAACATAAAATGTGCAATATTGACATGGATCCGATGAAGTTTAAAGCTAAAACCTAAATAATTTCAAGTCCGGGTGTATGGGTTTTGTATGGTGTTTTTTGAATAAAGGACTAAACATGGCAGAAGGACTCGGGGAAGATAAGACCCGACAAAGAGAAAAATGCTTTCATTCATAACTATGATGATATAACATCAAGGTTCATGATAAAACCGATTTTTCCATCACGACACTCAATTTTCTAGCGTAGCACTAAAAAGGTGGTGACACAGCAACAATTTTCCAACAGAATAGGGCCAGAAATGCAGATGCACTCCTTTTAGATTGTTTTTTTTCTTTCTTGTTAGTTTTTAAATATTTTTAGTATGCCTTGTCACTCGGGCATTGATTGTAATTTTTTTTTAATTTTTTTTAAATACTTCATTCATAGAAGTATTTGAGGTTGCACCCTTGAGCTATTAATCAAAAAAATTTGTAATAGCTAGAGCATTTTTTATTGAATAAAATATTCTGGATTTACTTCATATGGCTTGTGTTCCTATGAGTTATTTCTATTCAGTTTTTCATTATGTATTCTTCATATAATTTAATTCATTAACATTTATCCAATTGGAAATTTAATTGAATCTCAGTTTCGTTTCTGATTCATTGTGAAGTTGTAATTGGATTAAGAGATTAATTTACAAAGCTATATGTTATTGTAGATTCCCATTAAAATTTAATTACACCAATGTTCCCGTTATGACTTGATTATATTTTTTTGATTATGAAAACATAGTTTTCATAATTTCCTCTTATAAATGGTGAAATATTCTATCTGAATATTAAATCATTTATACTTCTCCAAATTCTTCTTATCCATCCCACTTAAAATCAAATGAGCCATATTTGTTTAAAGAACAACTTTTTATTTTATCAAGGATCTTTCTAAGTAAAATCACCTGTTTCATAAAATTGTTCATTGGTCATCCAAATATTAAAAAAAAACAAATATTTTATATGCTTTGGCATAACTTATTGACCTTAGGTTATCTCAAAGGACAATACCATGAAGAGTGTTCTCACTAACCAAAGTCTCCACTGATATAATTTAACCAATCCAGATGATTTATCTGCTTCAAAATGACATTTAATGCTTCGAAAACTTTAAAATTATCCCTTGCTGCAAAAACATATTTCTTTAGGAAAGTTCATAGCGAAGAGTTTTTAACATTCCTCACTTGGCCACTTCTACAAATATTTTGATTTCTCTGCTCATTATAGGGTTTCCACTAAGCCAAAATACTTAAATACACGCCTTTACTTACTCCTTTTATGAAAATTTTTGGAAATTATTGCATAAAGTAATATTCAACGAGTTCATAGCGAAAAATTGACTTTAAGCCTGGAATATGCTATGAAATCGAATGATAGATTGCAGATTTTGAAATTTTCAATTTTCACATATAAAAGGTGTCCATGGCTGTGTGAAATTATGATATGAAGCATCATAAGGAAAAATTGTTTCAAAACACATCTTACCCTGCTCAAGAAGCAACATTTTCATCCTCAGCAGGTTCATCTAACACTATCATTTTCAAACCTTCCTTCTTTAGCTCTATCTGCACCATTCCCATTTGAATTTCTAGCTCTTTAACCTGATTTTGCATCTCTCTCCTCTCTGCCTACAGCCACCTATTCCTCCTCATGGTGTGCTTCATCATTCTATGAAAAGGTAGTGTTCTTTTAAGCATTTTCTTAGACTTTTCAACAACCTCATCATAAAAACTGATTTGCTTGCTGACTTCTTTCTTAAGATCTGACAACTCTTTATTTCTTGTTTGAAATCCTCCAGCTCCAGCTTGGTCTCTAAGACCTCATCTCTTGCTTCTTCAAGTTGCTATTTAAGAAGGTCCACTTTAGATTTTTCTAGAATTTTCTCTTTACCTTTCTGTGACTTGGTGATTTCTGCTTCAATAGGGGATAATTCAATAATATCTTCCACCATGGGTTGTTTCCCCTTTTCTACCTCCTTATGCTTCTTATCAGACTTACCACCTTTGTAAATATGTGACCTAGTAAAAGGTTTTCTAGGCTTGAAAGAAAAACCAAAGTCCTCACTGGAGAATCAAGATTTTTTGCAGTGATACCATTCTTCTTTATTTTGGTTCCCTTTATCTCCACAGGTTTAACCACAGGGGTTTCTTCAATGTCAATAGCCTACATAATGTCTTCAAATTTACCCATTCCTTCTGTTTAACTCCTAGTAATTCTCCTTTAAGTTCTTATATCAGATTTTGGCTTGATACTTGTAGATGTTGGCTGAGGTGACATTGTTTCCTGCAAATGTTCAATTTCCATTTCCATGGGTTATGGTACAGGTTGAATTTATTCTTTCGGTCCAACTTTTTCTTCAGCTATGGTCTCTTTATCCTTTTTGGGAGTGATTTTCTTTGGCTTGGGTGTTTTCTTTGAAGTAAGCACATCCACATCATAATCACTTAAAAACAAAAGGTAGCCCAATCCTTATTCAATTTTTTCAATTCCTCCATTACCAACAACTTAATTAAGCCATGATGAAATATATATGTCTCACTACTCTCACGTCTAGCTTGAAATTTATTAGACATCTTACCTGATCTTCTGAAAAGGAAGAATGGAATATCTAAGAGTTTTTTACCTGTAAAGTGGAGCAAAAGCCTAAAATTATACTGGTATATCACGTGGAATCTTCCCTCACATGTGAAATATTTCTATATTACTAGCAACAGCTTTGAATAATTCTCTTTAAGGCAGCTCGTAGGTATACTTAAATTCATATACACCCCTACATGCTCTTTCTTCAAAACTCATCACAATTTTACAGTTTAAAATTGGTGGCCTTGAACCATTCTTCCCATTAGAGGAATTTTGAGGTCTAAAATGGGCCTCCTAAGAAAAATGTACAACCAAAATAAACTTAATAAGAACCAATAAGGTTCAAGATGATGATGTCAACCATGGAGGATGTTTCACTATTTTTTAAATAAAAGGGTACACATATTAAAAAATAATAAAATAGTAAAACTAATTTTTCAACTTATCTCCAAACATTTTTAATCAAATTTCGAGGGGGAGTACTTGTTGGATGAAAATTTAATTCCTCATCTAACGTGTACCCATGTTGCATACTTTTGATGGACCCTTCTACATGAAAAATGAGAAATACATGAAAAAACGTGATTATAATCACGCTTTTCATGTATTTTTCATTTTTTGTGTAGCAGGATCCATCGAAAGTATGCAACATGGATACTCCTTAGATGAGGAATTAAATTTTACATCCAATGAGTACTCCTGCTTGAAATTTGAGTAAAAACTTTGGGAGATAACTTGAAAATATGACTTGAAAAAATAGTTTTTTCTCTTTTTCCCTCTAAAATTTGATGATGTAATCAAATATTAATTTATTATTTCCTCGATTATTTTATAATTTCCTTAGGAGGCCCATTTTAGACCTCAAAATTTCCCTAATGCCTGACCTAGGAATTTCTGTTGCTTGAGCAATAGTTTCAGGGGAGACTGTAAAACTCAATATTACAACTTTTGAAGCTGCGCCAACAACATTTACAGCAAAATATTTGGAGACTTGAGCATGGTACCCCTGTAGATTTTGACATAATATCATGCAACCAACATTGGTGAAGGCTTATGCAAAACTTGGATCCTCCATGACCAATTTAAGGTTCATGGGTTCATATCTAACTACTGAAATTCCCCTGTTGGTATTCTTATATGCAAAAATATATTCAAAAATAGCGCTGCCCTATTTGAACTCTCGACACCTGCAAAATATTGTATGTGACAACAAGCTACTTGTTGAAAGAGCTCGAAACTCACCTATGACAGTAGCTAGACCCAAAAATAAACAGAGAAAAGGTGGCAATGGATCAAGCAACTCACAAGGATGACAAGGTAAGTGATTTAGCTTGAATAGATGAAGGTTAAATTAAGAAAGGAAAATGTGAAGGGTAAACAAAGTGATATGGTTGTAATGATGACCAAGCATGGCATACACTGAATAATGACTCATAACAGGTAAGCATGTGATGGAAAATTGACCCCTAACCACTGACAAACTGACAACTCATCAATCCCCTTAACGGTTACAGAAAAACATGAGTTCGTAGTGAATTCATTAGAAAGAGGCCAGATTTTCTACGGAACTATCAGGTGAGTCCATAGCGAAAACAACCTGTTTTGTGCAGAAATCATTGCGGACTCAGGTGAAAGGTGACAAGTGTCCAAAATGAATTATTTAACCTCATCTATTCCGATTTTTTTGAAATTTACCTATGAAATGACCTTAGTCACATGACTTAAAATTTTTGTAACGCTTTAAGACTATACACCAATCATGAAATTTGATAAATTTTCATGAATTTATTTGACCAACACACTTCAAATAACTCAAAATGACATTCTTAATCAACCTAATTGTTATTGATGATAACAGATGATATGTACCTGAGTGTAAGTAGGTGATAGTTGTAGCATTAGGTATTATGACCAATTAATATGAGTTGAATGATGGATTATGACATGGTTTTTAGTCTTGGTAAAATTTGATTTCGAATTGATAGATATGTTGTCTTGATGTTGATACATATGGTTGCCATTTGTTTTTAGTTACAAGTCAATGTGCTTGGAACAACAAGCTAAGATAAAAATTATATTGGTATATTTATTTATGCATTGACATTTATGTGGTTATGGAAGTATGATGCAGGGATTTGTATGGAAAAAGAGATTGCCATGAAATCTTGAAGAAGGCTTAGGCTGAGTTTTCCCTGGAAGTAGTGGGAACCATGGGGATTGAGTCATGGTGTTTGTTGTAAAGTCTTGTGCTTTCAGTATTTTATGATTTGGTTGTGATTGATTTGTAGTCTTGATTGCGTCCAGTGCATGGCCATGCCACTTTGTTGTGGTGCCATATTGAAATTGGTTCTCAAGGTCTTCTTCTTGTTCATTTTTGTTCTTTCCTTTTGTTTGAGAGCCTTGAGAATTGGTTGAGAAAGAGGAAAGTTAATGGAGCTTGGGGAGAGCTTTGTGATACCCAACAAGTAATTTAAGACATGAATGAAGCTCGGTGCATGAGTAAGAACAATAGCAGGTAAGAATATGACAGCCGGTGTCTGCTCAACTTAGTGTTCCTAAATTGATGTCATAAATTGTCAACCAGGGCTAGTAAAATGTTGAAGTGAAGTGTACTATATGTGCCTAGGTATCTGCTTCCTACTTCGTTGTGTTTAGTGTTTTTATAGTGTTTTTGGTTTTGTGTTTTCATGCTAAGAGGAAAATAACTAAGTGTTTAACAAAGAGAAGTTATTGGTCACACTAAAATAGAGCAAAAGCTATTCTAAACTATGTATGGCACCTACGAACAGAAAATGAAAAACTTGACAAGAAAAATAAATCATAACATGAACTCAGTCCAATTCATTCATTAGAAGTATATTGGAACAACTTAAGAAAAGTATGAGTTTAATGCAATGAAGTTCTTTTAAGTAAACGACAACCCATAATATCACAGAAAAAATCTCATCCATGGTTAGAAATTTTTTGGAACACATTTGGAAAATATTATCTGTAACATATTAAGGAACCCTACTCTAAATTAACTTATGAAACTAAAATTAATCTATTCTAAAACTCAAAATTTCACTTTTAAAGCTCATTCAAAGGTTATAAATCTTTTGGAATAGTTTTGGAAAGAGGCAGTTTGTAAAATTATGAGAAATTGCAGAACAGTCAAGACTTCAAAATGACATTACCAATTCATGTTCTATGATAATGATGTATTAACAGAAATTAAGAACAAGAGAAGTTTGTAAATAATGAAGGCCTTGAAGTTTAATGGAACAGAACTATAATAAAACTAACTAATAAAACTTAAAATACATTAAACAGAACTGAACTAGAATGCAATCAATCAAACTTGAAATACAGTGAATAGAGCTGAACTAGAGTGCAATTAACCTCCGGAGTATTACAGCTAAACTAAAATGCAACTAATCTCTAAAATACTACAGCTATATCTCATTCAGTGTTAGTGGTATTTTGGAACAATTCATAAGAACAAGACTGGCTGTAACATCTAATGTAGGTGAGCATAAAACATAAAGTTCAGAAAACTGCTTAAATTAGGAATGAAACAGAGCTAAAGTTTCTTATCTAAACAATATGCACAGAGCTACTCGGGCAGTAGGGGCCCTCTACCACCAGATTAGCACACGAATCTACTCAATATTTCCTCAGATCATGTATTAAAGATGCTCTTCTTTCATTAAAGGAAATGCTTCAAAAACAGAGTATTACGGTCTTGGACAATCTTAACAATAAAAAATCAATCTAGCTAACTGTCTTTTGGTCTTCCGAGTCATTATTATAAGAGAAATACATAACTACCCTTGAGAAGAAATAGGGATAAGTGTCTTTCCCAATTAAAATCAAATTAGAACTCTTGTGGAAGCCTCGTACTTTTGCTGAAGACATCTGTAGAGTTCTTGTCCCGGTAGAAGTCTACCTCTTAGTTTTGATTTCTTCCACGTGCATAACCACTTGGATATTTTTGCTTAGACTTCGTAGAGGACAAGGAAGGATGTAGATGAGGTCTAGAATTCAACCATATTCATTTTTTCTTAAAGTGACACCTGTAACCTGTGTGAACATGAAGATAGCTGCGGAATAGGCGATTGGCTACAGAATGGCTGCATTTTGTAGCTGAGTCTAGTAAAAAATTACTACAACAAAAAAACCATGAAAATATAGCAAGTCAGTCATTATATGCATTCCTAAAGTGACTTTAATTAATCCTATTGATCTTTTAAGCCTGCAACTGATAAAGGAAAAAGGAAATGAAGTGAAATTTGGTGAAAGAGAAGGACATATTTGGGGCTCAACATACCCCCACTGCAAAGCTTTTGCATGTCCTCATGCAATTAATCCATGTATTCTGAAAATTATGCTAGGACATCCAACTTCCTTTTTCTGCTTTGCCTGATGTTCAATGGCCTCCTAAGCTTCCTTATGAACAATTTGAATTTTAGGTTTATAAGTGCCCTACTCAACTTTTTGTTTTTCTTCTTCACCTTCTCATTAGCCTTGTACAGTTTTTCCATTTTCAGAGAGAGAGTTGTGTTCATGTTACTCTTCAGCTTGACTTGTTCCCTGAGAATTTCATTTTCATTTTTTATGTGCCTATTAAGTACTTCCAGTTCATATTTATCTCTTCTTAGTACTTCAATTGCAAATCCTGGTGGGCTAGGAGTTATTCCTCTGCTTTCTGAGGCTCTTTTTTCCAATGACTCAACATAATTATAGATTTGTTGTTGTTCTGGGTCTACCTTCAGAGTTTCTTCATCAAGATCCTCTTCGTATTGGTGTTCAGGAGATTTATCAGCTGGTGTCTCTTCATCTTCAATGTTTATGATGCCTGTTTGCTTAACTCCTGTCTTTTTCAATATGCCTCTAAGCCTATGGCTTTGTCTTAGTTTAGATGGTCCCTCACCTCTCTCCTTGGCATACTTTCTTATTATCTTCTCCTTTTTAAGCTGTTTCTTAATTTCAACCAATTTCTCAGAAATAATCTCCTCACTGTCCTCTTGTATAGACTTACCAGTTTTAATTTCAACAGATTTGGAGATTTTCCCTCTCCTTCTTCTTCTTACAAGTTTGCCTTCAGATGGAGTTTCCTTGGGTTCTTCAAAGTGATTCCTCACTAGGAACTCATCCCAATTATCTCCCACCTTTCTCAAATGATGTTCAATTAGGATTTTAACTAGGCTATGGTGATACAAAGTGGTTTCCAAGAATTGAACCCTCTTTTGGACATTAGAGGCTATTCTCTTTAAGCTATGAAGTAAGAAAAAGGGTAAATTGATTTCTTCATCTAAGAAATGCATCATAAGCTGAATATGATAAACATATAGGGTACCAAACCTTCCCTCACAAGTTATAAAATTTTGCAAAATGAGCAACATGTTTCGCCATTTATTCTTTAGTGCTGAGCTAGGAATGCCCTTCTTAAAAATTGAAATATCCATACCTGGTGTTTTGAGCATCTTCCTCCATGTCTCATTGTGAAATTCCTTGTTTTTGAACCATCATTCACCTTGCTTTGGTAATTCTGTTGCTTCTGCAATGAAGGACTGTAATAGTGAACTTGACATCTCCTATTTCAAAATCTGCTCCATTGAAGGACCGTGCAAATTTCTTAGTTACCTCCTTATGAAAACCATTGAAATTTTCCAAAAACTGTAACCACCCAACCTGCTGTAGCATTTCTCTAATTTGTGGGTAACCCTCTAATTATTTGGTTCCGACTGGTTCGGACCTTACAATGAGACCCATGGATTCTTTTCTCAACCTTCAATTTACTGCTCTTCTATTCACGGTAAAAATGGTTGTAGAGAGTTGTTTTTACCCCAAAGATGCTTTCTCTGTTTATGCAGTAGGAATTAGCTATGGAAAGATGATATGAAGTGGTTATGGAAAAAGTGAAATACAGTGAAGCTGATTCACACGAATTAATGAGTTTGAGAGCTATCATGAAAGAAAAGGCCGTGGAAAAATATCGTGAGAAATTCAAAATCATCACTGAATACTTCAGGTTAGTGACGTGACCGAATAGGTCACTTCAGTACTAACCGTTAATTTTTAATAAATGATGGTTTGGTATGGCGAAATGGAAGTGATTTTGTCCAAGGTTTTTATGATAGGTCTAATAGGCTTGATCAACACGAATAATTAAAATAACTTTATGAATCATACATGACTTAACTATACTATAACTTTCATAATCTTTCATCATAATAATTTCACAACTTTACCTTAGCCTTTCCTTTGATTTTTGTGGTTTTAATATGCTTTGTCCTCCTTTGAAAATCATTAATTCTTTAGTCTTCATAATCCCTTTGATTTTTCTTGTTGGCATAGGGATGTAGGGTCAATTTTCTACTGAACAAGTGGTTGGTGGATAGTTGCCTGCAGGGTATCTGGTTGCAGAATGTTTGGCTGGCTGCAGAATGTCTGACTGCAGAATATCTGGCTGCAAAATATACCTGTAGGAGCTTTGAAACATGAAATGAAATGATTTGAAACATGGATGGAGTGTAGTATGAAATGAATTAATCATGGATCATTAAATATGGTGGAATGGAGTATGAATGAAGTGGAATATAATGGAATGGAATGAATCACAAATGTGAAGTGGCATAAAAAGTGGTCTGCAACTTATGATTTGTAATACTCAATTTGCAGAAAGAGATCAAATTTAGAAATATGAGATGGAAATGAGATGGACCATGAAATGGAGTGAATGAGATATGAATGAATGGAGTGAATGAGTTATGAATGAATGGAGTGAAATGGATCATAAGTGGAATTTGATCACTTATGATTTTATGATAGCTGCTTGTAGAAAAAAGAACAATTTTGAAAAGGTAAAGTGTCAGAAGGATTCTAATTTTCACTTTATCTTTTCTGTATAGACATGCTAATCAAAGATTAGTTTTCATGTTTATACTTTATTATTATTATTATTATTATTATTATTATTTTAAGCTGCTTTTAGAAAATACAATTAAGTTGATGAAGAAGAAGGATTCTTCTTCATTAACTTCACATCACTGTTCTCTTGGAATCTCTTGACAAATTCTTCTCTTGAAAGTGGCTTGTGATACAGTTTCAATCTATGACCATTTACAAGAAAAGTAACCTCTTCTTCATCTATTGTCCTGATTTTTATTGCTCCATTATCAAAAAATTTCACAATTTCATATGGCCCAAGCCAATGTGTTTGGAATTTACCTTGAAAATCTTTGAACTTTGAATATAACAAGAGGGCCCAATCCCCTTCTTTAAATTTATTTTCCTTTATGTACTTATCATGCCATCTAGTCCTTTGCTGCTGGACTATATTTGTTCTCTGGATTTCATCTTGTCTAATCTCATCCAATTCATTAATCTGCTCCAATCTGTGCTTTTGTGCCTCTGTTAGATCAAGTCCTAGCTGAACTGCCATTTTAAAAGTTTGAATCAGAAACTCTATGGGAAACAAAACTTGTTTTCCATAAACAATTTCATAAGGAGTATGAACTGTTGTGCTTCTCCATGTAGTTCTATAGGCCCACAAGGCTTCAGGAAGCCTATCTACCCAATCTCTTCTATGTAAATGGACAGTCTTTGTTAGAATCCCTTCAATAACCTTATTAGTAGATTCCACTTGACCATTTGCTTGTGGATGATAGGGAGTAGTTTTTCTGTGTTTGATTTTATACCTCTCCATCATTTGTTCCACTAGTCTTGATGTGAATTGAGCTCCTTGATCTGTAACAATTTCTCTTGGGACACCAAAACGAGTAAAAATATCCTCAAAAATAAAATTAACTACAGATAATTTAGTAACAGAAAGTAATGGCTTGGCCTCTACCCATTTGGTAACATAATCAGTGCAAAATAATATATATTTCTTTTGTCTTGATGGAGGACTAATATGTCCTACAAAATCTAAAGCCCATTTCTCAAAAGGTTCAATATGTACCTGAGGCTGCAATGGCATCTCACCTGAAGGAGAAGGTTTTCCTACCCTTTGGCAACTGTCACACCTTTTGACATACTCTTTAGCATCTTTAAAAAGGGATGGCCAATAGTATCCTAAATGAAGGACCTTATAAGCTGTCCTTTTATCAGCAAAGTGTCCGCCACAAGGTTCATCATGACATTCCTTGAGGATCTCAGGCATCTCATCTTCCCGAACACATCTCCTAATGATAAAATCTGGAACTGTTTTGTATAACTCATTAGCAACCCATGAATATTTTGCATTGTCATAAATGATCTTTCTTTTGTATCTTTCATTCATTTATTGAAGGAAATTTCCCTGAAACTAAATAATTAGCAATGTCAGCAAACCAAGGAGTCTGAGTAGAAATTGCAAAAAGATATTCATCAGGGAATTGATCTTCAACTGGGGTGTTGTCTTTAATGTTTTGGAGTCTAGATAGGAAATCAGCTACTGCGTTTTGTTTCCCAGGCCTATCTAGAATGGTGACGTTGAATTCTTGTAAAAGCAATAACCATCTTATGACTCTACCATTAGTAATTGATTTGTTCATTAGATATCTAATTGCAGAGTGATCTGTGTGAACAAAAGTTTCATAGCCTGTTCTATAGTTTCTAAATTTTTTTATGGCATGAACAATAGCTAAAAACGTTTTTTTAGTTACAATATAATTTAACTCTGAAGGAGTCAAATTTTTACTTGTATAGTAGATGGCATAAGGAATCAGGTTTTTTTTTCCCAATACTGCTCCTAGAGTTGTATCTGAGGCATCTGTTGAAATATGAAAAGGTAACTTCCAGTTAGGTCCCCTTAAAATAGGTGCTTCAGAGATTTTTGTTTTCAGGGTCTCAAAGGCTAACTAGAAATCATGATTCCACTTGAATTCACAGTCCTTGGTAAGTAATTTGAAAACTGGAGATGCTATCTTGGTGAAGTTTTCTATAAACCTTCGATAATATCCTGTAAATACTAGAAAACTCCTAACATCTTTTTGACAAATTGGAACAGATAAGTTAGAGATGACTTCAACTTTTGACTCATCAACTCTAATCCCATCCCCTGAAATGTGACGCCACAAAAAAATTCTTTCAGTAAACATCATAAAACAATTCTCATGACTTAGTGAAAGATTTTCTTCTTTAGATCTCTTTAAAACTTTTTCCAAGTTTGCTAAGGCTTCTTCAAATGTGTTTCCATAAACTGTGAAATCATCCATATATACCTCTACAAAATCATGTATTAGATCTGAAAAAATTCCTAGCACTGCCCTTTGAAATGTTGCAGGTGCATTGCATAGTCCAAATGGCAATACTCGGTAAGCATAGGTACCCCAAGGACAAGTAAATGTGGTTTTTTCTTGATCTTAAAGTGCTACTTGAATTTGGTTATAACAACTAAACCCATCTAAAACTGAGAAGTAATTTTTGCAAGCTAATGTATCTAATACCTGATCTATGAAAGGTAGGGGAAAATGATATTTAAGAGTAGCTTTGTTTAATTTCCGGTAGTCAATACATACCCTCCATTTACCATTTTTCTTTGGCACAATTACCCAAGGATAAACCCACTGAATATCTGAAATGGGATAGATAAAGTTGGCATTTAACAATTTCTGCAATTTTTCTTTAACAATCTCCCTAAGATTTGGATTCATCCATCTTTGAGGTTGTCAGACTGGTTTACAATTTTCCTCTATGTAGATGTGATGAGTGCAAGTCTTAGGGCTTATCCCTTTCATATCAGTGTACTCCCATGCATATGCAGAAGAATGTCTCTGTAATATCTTGACTAGCTCTTCTTGTTGAGATTTCTCTAGGTTCTTGTTTATGTTTAAAGTTTTTCCTGGAAATATCTCAATTGTAGAACTGCCAAATTTATCCGTGGAATAAAGAGACATTTGTCTTGATGATAAAAAATAAATGTTGGATTCTTCTTGAAATTTTTCATGTTTGTATTCCAAAGAGGATTCAAAATTTTCTAAGGTATTTAGAATCTGTCTATCATCACTAATTTCTGAAATTGTGAAGAGAGGTTGTAAGTCTTCTTCATCCTCTATCCATTGAGTATCATATAATTCTGTAATTTTCTTTGCTGGAGGATACAAGGTAAATTTCTTGGTTGAACTACCATCAGAGATGTACATAACATCGGATCTACAACTAATGAAAGCATCAGCTGTAGCTAACCAAGGTCTTCCTAATATAATAGGATGCCCTCCTAGGTTATTCTTAGGGGTTAGGATCATAGAATCCACAGGATACTCCCAAGAATCTAGGGACACTGGAATGTCTTCTATTACCCCATCAGGTTTGATCACAGATCTATCTGCTAATTGTAATAATGTGGGTGTAAAAAGAAGATTAGGAAGTTTCAGTTTATCCATGATTTGTCTACTCATGATATTGATTGTTGCTCCTAAATCAATAAGTGTGTTTTGGATCTCAATTCCATTGATGTGTATTTTAACAACCGGATTTCCTGGGTCTAGATACTTTGGAATGGAAATTTTACCCATCATGATATCTGCTATTTTTCCTGCCAGTTGAATTTTCTTTGTCTCTCTTATTCTTTTTCCTGTTTTCTTCATGCTCAACTCCTTTATTGTCTTTGCTAATATTGGAATTTCCTTGATATCTTGTAATAATGGGATCTTAATACAAACATTTCTCAGCTCATCTAGGAAATCATAATTAGGCACCATAATTTGTTTTTCTACACCCCTATCAATTTGTAATCTTTCTAGAAAGGGAGGTGTAGAGGTGGATGTTGATGGCTGCTCTAATATAGGAGTTGAAATTATTGACTCTTTTTGTTTTTATTTTACAATATTTAGGTCTTGGAAAAGTGTATTCTCTTCAAGACTTTTATTTACCCGTAGAGAATCTTCCTCAGAGTTGTTTTGTTCTTGTATGATTACAGAAGGTTTCTTATTTTCAAGTATTCTTCCAGACCTAAGTTGAACATCATTAAGGTCTAAAGGAGTAATCAAATAAGTTGGAAACTGTTGGCCTTCTATCATATATGTGTTCTGAGGATTTTTATTGTTGGGGTTTGGTATGGGTTGGGAAGGTAACTGATTTTTTTTCTAAGGAAATGGTAATGGAAGTGGTTGATTTTGATGTTGTGGATTTTGAGGATTTTGTTGAGGATTTTGTTGAAGATTTTGTTGAGGAGGGAAATGTGGATATGGTGGATAAGATGGTGGGTATTGATAGTACTGAGAATATCTTCCATAGGGATTTTGTGCTCCTTGTGCCCAAGTTTGAGATTGATTTTGAAATTGGGGCCAAGGTTGCTGCCAAGAATTCCAATTTGGTGGGGGTTGATTATACAATTGATCATGGAATCCTTGTGTTTGAGGTCCTTGCCAAGGCCTTCTAGAAACAAAATTGAGAGATTCTGTGGAATTTGTAGGAGTTTCTTCTTGAAAGACAGCTTTAAGACCAGGAAGTGAAGGACAACTCTTGGTCTCATGTTTTTTTTAACAAATTACACAAGTCTCTACTATTTTTACATCCAAAGGGCACTCTCTCAAGGCATACTTCTTTCTACATTTGGGACAAAAGATTGCTAAGGCATCAGATTTAGATTTTTGCTTGTTTTGTAATTTAAGGGTGTCTATTTGTTCACTAAGACTCCCTAAAATGTCAAATTTGAATTCGTCAAGCATATGTCCTATTTCTACCCTACTCACTGTCCCAAAAGCAAACTTACTTTCCCTTGCAAGAGTAGGGTCTCTTGGTCCTTTTACAGTTTTAGATTTCCCTATTGAAAGGTTGATACATAATTCAACTATTTCAGGTAATGTGAGCTGAGATATATCCCCTTTTCCCATCATGTTAAGGATATCTAACCATTCATCCCTAATTGTCTTCAACAAGAGAGATTTCAAAGTATCTTGGTCTAAGTTTTCCATTTTTTCCCTCTTGATGTTATAGTTAAACCTCTCCAACAAATCTTCCAGATTTTCATCCTCTTTTTGTAGAATTTTAAACACTTCCTCCTTATGGTTGACTGGCATACAATAATCCAAATACCTCTCTAGAAATGCATGTTTCATGTCTTCCCATGTCCTAATAGAACTTTTGATCAAACTCATAAACCATTTTAATGCTGCTCCTTTCAATGTTGAAGGGAATAGTTTAAGTTTTTGGGCATCTTGTAAGTAATCATAGGTTCTACATAGGACTTCAAATTCAAATAGGAAGGTTTCAGGATCTTCACTTTTGAGTCCATAAAAGTTTGGAAGGACAGAGGGTGAAATATTTTTCATAGTTGCATTGGTTTCTTCATCTACTATAGAAAACCCAAAAGAGCTTCCCATTTCCCTTCTACCTCTTCCTCTGCCTCCTTCTGCACCTCTACCTCCTCCTCCTTCTTCACATCTACCTCCATTAAATACTCCTCCTCCCCCTTCTTCTGCCATAGTTGATTCTTCTGTGGAAGTGGAAAATTTTGTGTCTCTAGCAGGGGTCCTTGAATCTTCTTCTAAAACAGGTTCAGTGGATGAAGTGGAAGGTCTTTCTGATGGAATATCTGATCTTAAGCCTTCTAGAAGTCTGTGATCAGTATAGGATGGAATGTAGGTTTGAGTTGGAGGTGTGCTGCTTCTTGGTTTTGGTGGAACAAGTGGTGTTCTAGGAATCAAGCTTCTGCTTCTTATGAATCTACCCCTTGAGTCTCTTTCTCTACACATGTCATTGTTTTTGGGAGGTAAGAAACAAGGCTACCTAGTTACACTTCCCCGAAAACGGTGCAAAAATGTCTGCTCAACTTAGTGTTCCTAAATTGATGTCATAAATTGTCAACCAAGGCTAGTAAACTGTTGAAGTGAAGTGCATTATATGTGCCTAGGTATGTGCTTCCTACTTCGTTGTGTTTAGTGTTTTTTTCTAGTGTTTTTGGTTTTGTATTTTTATGCTAAGAGGAAGAGAACTGAGTGTTTAACAAAGAGAAGTTATTGGTCACACTAAAACAGAGCAAAGGCTATTCTAAACTATGTATGGCACCTAAGAACAGAAAATGCAAAACTTGACAAGAAAAATAACTCATAACATGAACTCAGTCCAATTCATTCATTAGAAGTATATTGGAACAACTTGAGAAAAGGATGAGTTTAATGCAATGAAGTTTTTTTAAGTAAACAACAACCTACAATATCACAGAGAACATCTCATCCATGGTTAGAAATTTGTTGGAACACAATTGGAAAAGATTATCTGTAACATATTAAGGAACCCTACTCTAAATTAACTTATGACACTAAAATTAATCCATTATGCAACTCAAAATGTCACTATTAAACCTCATTCAAAGGTTAGAAATCTTTTGGAATAGTTTTGGAAAGAGGCAGTTTGTAAAATTATGAGAAATTGCGGAACAGTCAAGACTTCAAAATGACATTACCAATTCTTGTTCTATGATAATAATGTATTAACAAAAATTAAGAACAAGAGAAGTTTGTAAATAATGAAGGCCTTGAAGTTTAATGGAACAGAACTTGAATACAACTAACTAATAAAACTTAAAATACATTAAACATAACTGAACTAGAATGCAATCAATAAAACTTGAAATATAGTGAACATAGTTGAACTAGAGTGCAATTAACCTCCGGAGTATTACAGCTGAACTAAAATGCAACTAATCTCTAAAATACTACAACTATATCTCATTCAGTGTTAGTGATATTTTGGAACAATTCATAAGAACAAGACTGGCTGTAACCTCTAATGTAGGTGAGCATAAAACATAAAGTTCAGAAAACTGCTTAAATTAGGAATGAAATAGAGCTAAATTTACTTATCTAAACAATATGCACAGAGCTTCTCGGGCAGTAGGGGCCCTCTACCACCAGATTAGCACACGAAGCTACTCAAGATTTCCTCAGATCATGTATTAAAGCTGCTCTTCTTTCATTAAAGGAAATGCTTCAAAAATAGAGTACTACAGTCTTGGACAATCTTAACAATAAAACATCAATCTAGCTAACTGTCTTTCAGTCTCCTGAGTCATTATTATAAGAGAAATACATAACTACCCTTGAGAAGAAATAGGGATAAGTGTCTTTCCCAATTAAAATCAAATTAGAACTCTTGTGGAAGCCTCGTACTTTTGCTGAAGACATTTGTAGAGTTCTTGTCCCGACAGAAGTCTACCTCTTAGTTTTGATTTCTTCCATGTGCATAACCACTTGGAGATTTTTGCTTAGACTTCGTAGAGGACAAGGAAGGATGTAGATGAGGTCTGGAATTCAACCATATGCATTTTTTCTTAAAGTGACACCTGTAACCTGTGTGAACATGAAGATAGTTGCGGAATAGGCGACTGGCTATAGAATGGCTGCATTCTGTAGCTGAGTCTAGTCAAAAATTACTGCAACAACAAAACCACAAAAATATAGCAAGTCAGTCATTATATGCATTCCTAAAGTGACTTTAATTAATCTTATTGATCTTTTAAGCCTACACCTGATAAAAGACAAAGGAAATGAAGTGAAATTTGGTGAAAGAGAAGGACATCTTTGGGGCTCAACAGCCGGTTGGACTGGTTGGATCCTATGTGTTGAATGGATGGTGGATGTAAAATCATGATAAAGGCAATTAGGTTAGGTAAAGTAAATGGATCTAAGATATTAGATACCTTGGCTATGTTGGGAATTGTTGTTCTCAATATTGTGCATGTTGTGCACGGATAAAGGAATTTATCTCAACATAAACCTTATGATATTTGGTAATCATGTTGTAATTATGATGATGTATATATATGTATATATGCATGTATGTATGTATGTCGTTGATTGGCAGGGTCGTCATGGATCTTGATGGTTTTATATTGATGGATTATATGTATGTATGTATGTATCTATGAAGTTTTCTGATAAGATCATGATTGTTTTATGCTAATGATTATATATATGTATTTATGTTACTGTATGATAGGGTTTTCAAGGATAATTCTTGTGGAGGAATGATTTCTTATGCAGGTGAATGACATGAAGAGGTTCTTTGCTATAAGGAATCAAGTGGCAGAGTAACTATGACAGATCTACGAGGTGAGTATCATGTGTACATGAATTAATATTATATGCTTGTACTATGCCTATGTTTATGCTTTGGATAGGTAACATTGAGGGGTACATCAACAAAGTGAAAATAGTGTGGTCTGCGACATGATGGGATAGTGGAAAGACACTAGAAGCAAGGTTCCTTGTGGGGTTAGTGTGTAGTCTATGGATGTACAGTGATTTTGTTGTGTATACATTGTGCATGTTGTATATTCAGTGATTGTACCTATGGTGATGTGTAATGTTGCATATGTAGTATTGTGCTCATATGATGTTGTATTCCTATTGTATATATCATGTTTCATATGCAGTGACAGGTATAGATGGTGCTATGTACATGTTGAATATGGGGTGTTGTGTGCAATATGGTACTCTGCGCATGTTGGATATGCGCTGTTGTGTACATACGGTGCTATGTACATGCTGAATATGGAGTACTACGTACATATGGTGTTGTGTGCGTGATGTACATATGGTAAATGTGCATTTGGTGTTGTGTGCATGATTGTATACATGGTGTTGTGTGCATGTGGTGTTGTGTACATGTGGTATTGTGTACACATTGTAGAAGTGGTGTGGTGTACATTTGGTGTTGTGTACATGTTGTGTAGGTGGTTCCGAGTACATGTGATGTTGTGCACACATTCTGAAGGTAGTGTTATGTATAGATGGTACTGTGTACATGTTGTGCATATGGTACTTGTATACATATGGTATTGTGTGTATGACATACATTCTATGTTGCGGGCATGTGGTACTATGTATCTACATGGTGTATTCATGGTATCATGACATGTGTATTCATTGTGTGGTACTATGCATATGTATATGTATTTTTATGTGTTGTATTTTACATCGGGTGTAGGTGTATGTGTTGTATGATAGTGCAGGAAAATGTATTGTGTTGTGTTGTACACCGGGCGTAGGTGTGTGTGTTGTATGTTAGTGTGGTTGTATTTATTGTGTGGTGTTGTACGTTGTGTGTGTATCTATGTACATTTTGTGTATTTGTGCATGAGTAAAGAGAAGTAAGGGCATTGAGTTATTGCCGAGTGTGGCAACTGATCTGGTGTGGGTATAAAATAGCAAAGGCAAAAGTAGGGACTGATGAAGGATAAGTTTCAATATTTTATTTCAGTTTTACTATGCACACGATCTATGATTCTGACTTATGATGATTACATGTGATTTATAATTATGGTTTATGATGATTGCATGTGATTCATGACTTTAATTTATGATGGTTGCATTTTGAGATTACTAGATGTGATATGTTTATACATGATGATTGAGCAAATAACTAGTTTGACTTTTTGTGACAGGAAGTGAACAAGATTACAAGGATGCCTTGTTGATGAGCTATCAATTAGGTATGATTTGAAGTTATTTCAATTTATTTTGAATCTAATGGAATTTATGTGCTTGGTACATTAGAGCATGCAATTCCCAGTTTGGGATGGTTAAAACTGACTGCAAGAATTAGCAGCAACAACAAAAGGAATTGGGACATGCAACAGTGTGCTGGTAAAGACTTTAGGAGTGGGGCCATTGTGGGACACTGGTACCCAATAGTTTCCATTGATTGAAATGAGCATGATATGAGTGGTAGGCATGTATATGCCTTGGTTTTATATCTTCCGATGTGAGGAAGCCTTGCCAAGGGATTGATCACCCATGATAGGGGATGTCGGGGAACTTGGAAGGTAAGTGACTACACGGAAGGTGATCCAGGTGGATATTAGTGGCCAACCACCTATTCCACTTGAACTCCCACCATTGCTTTTTCCATTTTTTTTGTATCCTTAATTGTAGCACAATTTATTATTTTTGGCAGTTTTTCGGGTCCTGAACTTCCAAAGTCGTTTTGAGGCCCTAAATGAAGTTTTATGGGAAAATTGGGACTAACATGAGTCATTAACCAATGTTGGTCACTCCTATGTTTTATTCCTCAGATATGTATTTCTAACGAGGTATTGTGTGCATCAAATGAAGATCGTATGCCAAAGTTACGTCCCTGGGAAGTTGATGTACCAATTTACCCAAACAGGGCCCATAGTTTTTGCGCTTCATCTCATAGGGTTAGGTTTTTATATTTTTAGGGTTTTCCATTGTTTATTAATAATAAATAGGCTTTTGAGTCTCATTGTCACACATTTCAGAAGCATTTGGTTGTCACATATGTTCTCAGAGATAAGCTACCATCACCCAAGTTATTTTATTTTCCATTCTATCTGTAAGCATTTTTCAATATTTGAAATTAATGAAATGAAGTGTTATTCTTGATGCAAATTTGTGTTTATTTTTATTTATGTATTTTATTGCATTCCTTCATAATTCTATATTAGTGGTATCAGAGCGGGTCTTCTCTTTCTCGATCTTTCTTTTCATGTCCCCAATGAGGTCGGGGTATAAGGAGTTAGGGCTCAATCTGGTTGAACCTTTGCAATATCAGCCTCACAAACCTAGGCGACCTCCCATGGGGGTATAAAATAAAGATGAGAAAACATGAGATCCTATCAAAATATTGCTTGAGGAGTTCCTCGAGAAAAAAAGGAACACGATGATGGATAACTCTGCCAAGATCCTTCAATGACTACTCACCGGTGCCACATCTTCATCCAAAAACCACTCTGGAGGCGCCACTCCTTTTAAGGTACAAGTAAAATTTGATATTCCCATATTTGAGGGCCAAATAGATGTAGACGCCATAGATAGATGGATGAATCGATTAGAAGGATATTTCTTGGTTCTTGATTTTTCCAATCGGGAAAATATTACTTTTTCACTCCTCAAAGCCGCGACGCCACTCCTTTTAAGGTACAAGAAAAATTTGATATTCCCATATTTGAGGGCCAAATAGATGTAGACGCCATAGATAGATGGATGAATCGATTAGAAGGATATTTCTTGGTTCTTGATTTTTCCAATCGGGAAAATATTACTTTTTCACTCCTCAAAGCCGCCCCCCATGTCAAGGACCAGTGGTAAACCTACTGTGAGAAAAAGGACAAGAGGGAACCCTCCTTGTTCTCATCCGCGCCCACTTGGAATTCTTTCTGAGATACCATCAAGGAAGGATATTATCCCATGGGGAGCTATGAGGAAAATTACATACAATGGACTATGCTGTGGCAGCAAAGGGATCAAGATGTGCATATACTGGCGAATCTGTTCCATACCCTCTGCACAAAGTTGTGTATCCAAGATTCAGAGAAATATTTGGTGCTGAAGTACTGCAATTTTCTACACAGATAAATTCAGGATTAAATAGAGTGCCTTCATATCTCCTCGCTTGGTAGCATTAGGGTAATTTTTAGGTCTAAAATGTTCCTCCTAAGGAAATTATAAAATAATAGTGGAAATAATAAAATAAGATTTGATTACATCATCAAATTTTAGAGGGAGAAAAGAAAAAACTACTTTTTCAACTCATATTTTGAACTTATCTACCAAAGGTTTTACTCAAAATTTGAGCAGGAATACTCATTGGATACAAAGTTAATTCTCCATCCAATGATTACCCATGTTGCATACTTCTGATAGACTCTTCTACACGAAAAATGAGAAATACATGAAAAGCGTTATTGTAATCATGCTTTTTCATGTATTTCTCATTTTTCGTGTAGCAGGTCCATCAAAAGTATCCAACATGGGTACTCCTTGGATGAAGAATTACATTTTTCATCCAACGAATACTCCGGCTCGAAATTTGAGCAAACCCTTACGAAGATAAGTTGAAAATATGAGTTGAAAAAGTAGTTTTTATTATTTTATTGTTTTTTTAATTTTTTATTTTTTTACTCCAAAAATGATGAATCATCCCCCATGGTTGACATCATCATCTTGAATCCTATTGGCTCTCATAAAGTTTATTTTGGTTGTACATTTTTCTTAGGAGGCCCATTTTAGACCTCAAAATTCCCCTAATGCATACTGGTATGCTACCAAGATTGAGCAGAAATTCAAATAGAAGAAGAGAGACTTTGGATCTGTGAATCAACAACAAGGGAAAGGCACCCCCAAATCATAGAACAAAGGGCAAAGTGAAGGTGGGGTGGCCCAGGATAGCCCGCCAATGCCAAAAGCAAAGAAAAAGACCGCAAATCCAAAGAATGACACAAGAAAGTGGCGTGAGTTAACACTGTTACCGATGAAATAGGTAACCTGACCTCAAAACGGGAACTCTAGCCCAAAAAGACTCAAAAAAACATGAAAAAACACCCCAAAAACAAAAAAAGTGTATTCCAGAACACACTTGGTTTTTTTTGAAGGTCAAATTTCAACATTTTATAAAATTATGCTAAAAACAAAATTGTTTCTTGAAAAAAGAATTGAAAAAAAACCCTTAAAACAAAACCAGTTGATGCTAGAATTTAAAAAAAAAAAAAATGTGTCATATTTTTGACATTTTTAAAAATAGAAATAACATTTTTTAATTTTTTAAATTCAAACATTAAAAAAAACCTAAAATTTAAGAAAAAAAAAAAATTTAAAAATAAAAACATTTTAAAGCTTAAAATTTAAAAATATATAAGAATTAAAAAAAAAAAAAAAAAAAAAAAAAAAAATTTTAATTAAAAAATTAAAAAAACCTAAAATTTAAGAAAAAAATAAAAAATAAAAATAGAAAAAATTTAAAGATTAAAATTTCAAAATA
The DNA here is from genome assembly GCA_034641835.2 of Pinus albicaulis. NCBI lineage: Eukaryota > Viridiplantae > Streptophyta > Pinopsida > Pinales > Pinaceae > Pinus > Pinus albicaulis. The sequence goes on from CM076577.1 coordinate 573,373,746, forward strand.
TATAGAAATAAAAAAAAAAAATATTAAATTAAAAAGAAAAACAAGTTAAAAAAAGAAAGAAATTATAAAAAATAAAATATAGAAATTAAATTTAAAAAAGAAAAAGAAAATGTTTATTAAATTAAAGAAATTTAAAAAAAAAAAAAAAACAAATTTTAAAAAATATATCTTAAAAAACAATAGATTTTAAAAAATATATTAAATTTAAATTATAAAAATAATATATATATATATATATATGTGTGTGTGTGTGTGTGTATGTGAGAACTTAAATTAAAAATATATATGTTAGATTTTATTAAATTAAAAAAAAATTAATATTAAAATAACAAATTAAAGAAAAAAAAATTTAATAAATAAATGAATAAACAAATAAATTAAAAAAAAAAAAAATTAAATATAGAGAAAAAAAAATAAAACATTGTTAAAATAAAAAGTTAAAAAACTTTAAAAATCAATTAAAATTGAAAAATTGAAAAAAAAATAAATTAAATAAAAATAAAATAAAAAAAAATAAATTAATTTGCTGAAAATATTAAGTTTAACTTAAAAAAAATCTAATTTTAAATACACAATTTTAATTGAAATAAAAAAATAAAAAAATGTTATGTAATTAAAAAAATAATGATAAAAGAATAAAAAATTAAAAAAGAATATTAAATTCAAATAAATAAATAAATAAAATACAAAATTTACTAAATTTTAAAAAATTAAATGAAAAAACTAAACATAAAATTTAATAACAAAAAAAAATTATGAAAAAAAAAATCAATTAAATAAAAAAAAATACAAAATTTAATAAAAATTATTAACAAAATTAAAAAGAAAAAAATGAAAAAAATGAAAAAAAAAAAAACTAAAACAAATTAAATTTCAAATATAAAAATTAAATTAAAAAAAAATTATTTGAAATTTTTTGAATTAAAAAAAAAAATTTAAAAAATCAAATTAAAAAAAAATATATTAAAAAATTAAAAATAAAAAAGAATTTTTTAGTTGTGGGTAAGTCAAAAATCGGCATCCGCAGGAGGTGACGGCGGAGGCGGGGCCACTGAGCGAGAGCGGTTCGAAATCGCCCTCTGCGGCGAGGAGGTCGATTACGGGATTCGCCCTCCCCCGACGAGAGGCCCTCCCACCGGGAATCACCCTCCGGCGCGGAGGGGCGATTCCCGGGGGTCGGCACGAGGCAAGTAAGAAACAGAATCGGCCTCCCGCAGCGGGAGGGCAATTTGGCTGACTGGTGGCGCCACCACGATCAAAAAATTCTTTTATTTTTAATTTTTAATATATATTTTTTTAATTTGATTTTTATTTTTTAAATTCAAAAAATTCAAAATTATTTTTTTTAATTCAAATTTTTTATTTTAAATTTGATTTTTTATTTTTATTTTTATTTTTGTTTTTTTTTTAAATTTTGTTTTTAAATTTAATATTTTAGATTAATTATTTTTTAAAATCTAAAATTTATTCATTAAATTTTAATTTAATTTAATTTTTTTAAAAATCTTTTAGTGTATTTGGTTTTTCATTTTTAAAATTTATAAATTGTTTCATTAAAAAAAAACAGCAAATTTATGGATATTTGTTTTTTAATTATTTGCACGTGGTTTTTTTCATTTTTTTTTTGTTTTTTAATGATAGTCTTTTTAATAGGAATTTGACTTCTGTGATCCATAAATTATGTATCAAACCTTTCGGTGAAAATCACAATTGAGAAATTTGTGTCGACGCGTTTCGAACCAGCCAGTGTGGTTCATCACTAGGACAAGATAGGAAATCTGATCTAGGAATCAGCTTAAATAGATAAAGAAGCTCCAAATAGCCGTTGTACAATAACGGCTAGTTTGACCAAAAAAATAAAAATAAAATTAAAAATTAAAAATAACAAAATAAAAATAAAAATAAAACTATAAATAAAATAAAATAAAATATAAAAAACCAAAAACTAAAAAATAAAATAAAAAATTAAAAAATAAAAATAACGGCTAGTTTGACCAAAAAATAAATAAATAAATAAATAAATCAATAAAATAAAATAAAAATAAATCAATAAAAATAAAAAGAAATTTAAAAAAAATTAAGAATAAAATATAAAAATAAAAAATAATAAGAAATCAATAAATACATCGATATAGAAATGAATATTAAAGTAAAAAATGTTAAAATATAAAAATAAAAATAAAAATATTAGGAAAAAAATAATAATAATAATAAATAAATAAATAATAAAAATATATAAAATAAAAAATAAATAAAAATATACATTCCTTGAACACAATTCAATATAAAATTTGAAACTAAATTCCTTTATTCTTATTTATTTATTTTTATTTTTATTTTTTTGTTATTATTTTTATTTTTTATTTTTTTAAGAAATTAATTAATAAAAATTAGATTAAAAATAAATAATAAACATAACTCTGCTAAAAAATAAATAAAAATTAATTACATAATAAAGAATAACAGAAAGGAGAAAAGCAAAACAGGACAAGAGGGGAGAAAAAGACGAACCTTAGACAAACAGAAGGGAAAAAACTCAAAAAGCTACTAATGAAGGGCAGGGATCCAACACTTGCTCACACTCCACCCATCATCTCTGTTAAGGTTAACAGGCCTCTTTTCAATCTCAAGGGCCTCCCTAAACTTTCGGTGGTGAAAATGGTCCACCTTCGCAATGACCTCAGCATCTTCAATGCAAATGTGATGCTTTGTCTTTTCAGCATGCTCTGCTAAGGTAGAGGAGCGAGATCTATTATGCTTTAGGTGAGCAGCATGTTCATGAATTCTTTGACTGATAGATCGACCAGTTTCACCAATATAAGGGGTCCCACAAGAGCACGAAATCAAGTAAACACCCTTACCCTCCTTAGGGCAAACTGGGTCCTTCACTGATCTGAGAGAATTCCGAATCATGCGGAGGGGCTTGAAGGTTGAAGGAACATTATGTTTCTTTAGTATCCTGGCGATCTTATCAGTCGTTCCCTGGATAAAAGGGAGGTGAACACCAGTAGACCTGTCATAATTATCACTTTTGACCCTAGGACCTTTTTCCGTTTTTTGGAAAGCTCTACGACATTGAATCTTGCTATAACCATTTTTAAGGAAAACCTTAAAAAGATGAGATTTCTCATCTTCAAGGTGTTGTTCATCAGCGATTCTCAAGGCACGAGTGGCTAAGGTGCTAAGAACCCCTAATTTCTGTCCGAAAAATGATGAGAGTCTGCATGTAAATATTGCTCAATATGCGTCTTCTTTCTAAAGACTTGATGAAAGAAAGAGCCTTCTTCATTCCTAGTGATAAGGACATCAAGAAAGGGAAGACTACTTGATTTATTTTTATTTTATTTTATTTATTTATTTTTTGGTCAAACTAGCCATTATTTTTATTGTTTATTTTTAGTTTTTGGTTTTTTATATTTTATTTTATTTTATTTATAGTTTTATTTTTATTTTTATTTTGTTATTTTTATTTTTATTTTTTTGGTCAAACTAGCCGTTATTGTACAACGACTATTTGGAGCTTCTTTATCTATTTAAGCTGAGTCCTAGATCAGATTTCGTATCTTGTCCTAATGATGAACCACACTGGCTGGTTCGAAACGCGTTGACACAAATTTCTCCATTGTGATTTTCACCGAAAGATTTGATACATAAGATAGTTTTTTTAATTATAATTCTTTTATTTTATTTTTCCTTTTCAATTTTAAATTTTGTTTTTTTTTTAAATTTGTTTATTTTGTTAATTTTAAAATTTGTATTTTCGTTTTCTTATTATTATTATTTTTTTTAATTTAAATTTTTAAATTTAATTTTTTCTTTTTTGTATTTTATTTTTTTTATATAAGTTTTAATTTTGTAATTTAAATTAATTTTAAATTTTCTATTTAAATTTTTTTTTTTTTTTTAATTATATGGATTTTTTTAATAACTTAGAAATTTTTTTTTTGATGTTTTTAAAATTTTTTTTTTTTTTTTGTTAATTTTGTTTTTTTTCTTTAAATTATGTGTTTTTTTTTCAAATTTTGTCATTTCTTTTGATATAATTTTCGAATATTTTTGTTTTTTTTGTTTTATTTATTTATTTTTGTTTAAATTTTTTTATTTTTATGAGTTAATTTTGTTTTTTTTTTACATTTTTATTGGTTTTTTATATTGTTTTATACATATTTTTTTATCTAAGTTTTGTTTTTATTACCAACATGAAAATCACTACTCTAAAAAGAAAAAGGTTGATGCTGCATGGATACTTTTCAAAATTAGCATGAAAATCACCGCTCTAAAAAAAAAAAAGTTGATGCTGCTTCAATACATTTCAAAATTAGCATGAAAATCACTAACATTTTAAAACAAATATTCATACTTCATAAATAAAAATATTAGAGTTTCAAAAATGTGCTAAAAAAAAAGAGGTGATTCTGCATCACCACTTTTCAAAATCCGGTGCTTTTTATGCTACCAAAAAAAAGTAGGTAACAATGTGGTTACCTATTTCATCAGTGACATTGTTAGTTCCATAAGATCTCCACTCACAAAAAAAGTGAGTGTCGGGCCAAGTAAGCACTGGTGGCCAAGCTGAACGCTGCTGAATTAGATGCATGTTCCGACTCTGAGTTAGAACCCAACAAGGGGAGCAAAAATGGAAGCATATTATTGATGCGGAGCCCAATGCCACTGTTTCCAACACCAAGATCTATAATAAGTAACCCGAAGATCTAGAGGAGGGCGAGTGCCTCTTCCTTTCCCAAATGTGGGTGAAGTGTTCCTTGCTGTAGTTCATTGTTGACAGTGGGAGCCAAAAGAAACTCATTTCAGTAGAGGGCGTGAAGCGGTTGGGCCTACCAACCACATCACAGCCTCATCCATATACCATCGGGTGGCTTCACCTGTTGACACCTAATCCTATGGATGGGTGTGCATTTGTATTTTTGTATATTATTTAATATTAGGAAATAAGGAAGGCCAAGAGTCATTGGGAGATGAATCCCAATAGCCTCACCTCCCATCTATATAAGCATGTACATTCTTCAGCTAATACACATTCTAGTTTTGAGGAGTTACCTCCTGGTTTGACATGGTATCGGAGCCAGCCCCACAATTGGCATTTCTGCCCTGTGGTGTAACTCCCTATCCTTTGCTCAGTCAATATTTTTTAATAGTTTTCTGCTGCTCTTAATTGCTAGACTGTTATTCTGCATTTTTTTTTCCCTATATAGTACTGACATTTGCAGCTCCAGCTCCTGCAGCTCCTGAAGACTGCAGGCTCTGTCATTCTGCAAATTGCAGGCTCTGCCATTCTGCAATTCCAGCAGTCCTGCAACTCTGTCATTCTGCAGATTCAATTTCAAATTTTTTTGTAACGCCCTTTTGGGCCTCCTCCTCTCCATTCATCCCTGCGCTCCTCCATTTTTCTCCTACCCAACGCCTTCCCTTCCCCTGCCTGCATTCCCATTCTCCATTCCCCATTCGTTCTACACTGTACGCTGTCACACATATATATACAGCGCTCAATTTTTCAATACGGCCTCATTACCACGCACTTCGCTCCAGCATTTCACAACAGACAGTTCACTCCAGCGTTTTATTATAGCGTTCTCACTTGCTGTCCATATTATAAGCGCTCTCACTGCATTTACCATATTATTTCCGCTCCACAACAGTCTCACAGCAACTACATACTCCATATTCAATCTGCATCACATATTGCAGCGCCGCCCCACACTATTCGACCTGCCGCTGTCTGCATCACATATATAATACACTGTATATATAACAGCGCTCCTCCAGATGTAATACACTGCCTATCCACTCACTGTCATACCACACCCATCCATTACATTGGTACGTTGTATATATTACGTTCTGTTGTATTACGCCCTTTTCAATACACAATACCGCCTCCAACATACAATACCACCAAACATACATTATACCGCTCCTCATAAGTTATATAAACGCTGGTGGTGTTATCGCTGGTTGCATTATCATTACATCATTTTATTGTCATTATATTTAAGCGTTGTCTGTATTACCGCCTGTCTGTATACAATACCACAACGTCCTCCGTGGCCTGTCGGCCCTCCCCCACGTTGCATATCCAACTCTGTCGATATATGTATATAACATTGTTCATATATTACAACGCAGAAATAAACGCTGTCTTTATAACGATGTGTTGTGATTACATGGTTTTATGGTATGCGCCCCTCGTTTAATACAGCCTCCCCTATATACCCACTCCATATTACATTATTTCACTCTATATTCATTTTGTCCCCCATTTATTCTCACTACGCCCTTTTCAATACCGCCTTTCTCACCATACATTCGATACCATCCCACCACCTTTTTTCATATACCGCCATTCCATATCACTCCATCTTTTTCATATACATTTTTTCCCAAACAAAAAAAAATATTTTTTTTTTATGCAGAATTCAGTTTATAGCAAAGAGAATTTTTTTAAATCTAGTCTTCAGCAAGAGTTTTTGAGCAGATTTAGTTTCCAGAAAGAGTTTTTTTAAAAACTCAGAATATTTTTCCAGCAAGTTTTTTTGTCCCCTCTAATTGAGTAGATTTCAAGAATTGAAAGTTTGTATAGCAGAAATTTTTCCTCTTCACATTTTTTTTTCCAGCAAAGTTTTGGTTTTTCTCTCCTCCTTCAAAAGAAGATGACAGTCCCTTCATCTTCTAAAGAGGCTGCCGACTTGGCACAGAGAGAAAAGAGACATGCTTCAGGTTCATCCAAAGGAAGAGCAGACAGAAGACGAAGAAGAAACTTCAGAGAAAAGGGGGGCAGACAATCTAAGGCTCAGCAGCAAACAAATCAAGACAGAGGTAAAAATGATGACAAAGACAAAGGTAAACCAGCTGAATCTGCTCATTCTGTTCTAGCACATTATAACAATGGAGTAACTGAAAACCTATTTGATGTTTCATTTACTTCATGGAGAGATGATTGGTTGCTAGATTCAGGAGCAACATGTCACATGGCATTTAGAAAAGATTTTTTTGAAGAATTCACTGACAAAGTTGATGGAGCAGTATATTTCGCAGATAAATCCAAACTCAAGCCATCAGGGCTTGGCACAGTCAGGCTTAAACTGCCTGGTCTTCCTGATCATATCCTACATGAGGTTCTATACCTCCCCGAGTTGAAGAGAAACTTGCTGTCCCTGGTCGAAATCCGGCAGCAAGGACACTCAATTCACTTGTTTGATGGCAAGGCAGAGGTCAGAAAAGCATCAGATCACTCACTTGTCATGGAGGGAATAGAAGAAGGGAGACTCTTGAAGCTGAAAGGTTCATCTGTTCATGCTCAAAACTTTGCATTCAGTTCACATCATGATGAAGGTACATTCCCATCAAGTCTTTTATGGCATGCTAGATTTGGACACTTAAACTATGAAAGCCTTCGTTTGTTGAAGAAAAATGGTGTTAATGGACTGCCTACAATTCCTATAAAACCTAAGGAATGTGATGCTTGTATTCTAGGAAAGCATAGCAAATAGCCATTTCATGATTCACACTCCAGAGCACATAGAAAACTTGAGCTTTTTCATTCAGATTTATGTGGCCCTATGCCTATTGCTTCTGCAAATGGAAACAAATACATGATGATATTTATTGATGACTACACCAGAATGTGTTGGATTTACTTACTGAAGAATAAGTCTGATGCTTTTCAAACTTTCAAGAATTTTCATGCATGGATTGAAAATGATGCACAAACACATATTGGCTCTCTACGTACTGATAATGGAAAAGAATACACCTCAAATGAATTTGAAAATTATCTTCATCAACACGGAATCAAACATCAAACAACAGTGCCATATAATCCACAACAGAATGGTGTAGCTGAAAGAATGAACAGAACCATCTTAAATATGGTCCGCTCCATGTTATTTTTCAAGAATGTACAATTGATGTTTTGGGCTGATGCAGTTCTATGTGCTGTTTACATAAAGAATAGGTGTCCTTCAAGTTCAATTAGAAACAAAAATCCTTTTGAAATGTGGCATGGCCACATTCCTTCGGTAAAGCATTTCAGGGTCTTTGGGTCCACCTGTTATGCCTTGATACCCAAGGGTAAAAGGAACAAACTTGGTGCTAGAAGTCGCAAATGTATCTTCTTGGGGTACTCCAATACCTCCAAAGGATATCGTCTCTATGATGAAGCAAATAAGAAATTTGTAATAGCAAGAGATGTCATATTTCTTGAATCTTCCAAGAGTGACAAGGTTGTTGAGCGGAAACTTGATCGCCTGGATAGATTCACACATGAAAATTCCTTCCAAGAATTTGATAATGTGATTCCACATCTTGAAGGGGGGATTCCGATATTGAATCAAACTGTGGAATCATGTCCTGAAGCACTCTCTCCCCCACATGAAGAAACAACCACAAATGACACATTGGATGATGTGATTGACAGAATTGGGAGATTGAATCTTGAATCAATCCCAACTCAGTCAAGTGACCAGCCTGGGCCATCTCAGAAAGGTCCTCCCAAATGGCTGACAAAGACACTGGAGGATGTTCATCCCGATGAGGTTGGAAAAACAGGAACAAGAAGTTCCACTCAAGAAATCGAAGGTGATGTAGATAATTCTGATTCTCCTGTTGATATGGATATTGCTTATAACTGTGAATTGAGTTTGTCTACATATCATGAACCAACTTCCTTCAAAGAAGCCGCTTCTCATGATGAATGGAAAGAAGCGATGCAAAAGGAGTATGATGCCTTGATAAAGAATGGCACTTGGAAGCTGGTTGATCCGCCTTTGGGAACGAAACCAATTGGCTGTAAGTGGGTCTACAAGAACAAGTACAAAGTAGACGGCTCACTTGACAAGCACAAGGCCAGGCTTGTGGCAAAAGGATTCGCACAGAAAGAAGGAGTCGATTATGAAGAAACTTTTGCTCCCACAGCAAAATGGACCACCATCCGGACTCTCTTTGCCTTAGCAGCTCAGAGTGGATGGAAATTCCATCAGATGGATGTAAAAAAAACCTTCTTGAATGGATATCTAAAGGAGAAATTTTATATGTCCCAGCCTGAAGGATTTGTGATAAAGGGTCAAGAACACAAAGTTTGCAAACTTGTAAAATCCTTGTATGGCCTCAAGCAAGCACCATGAGCCTGGTATGAGAAATTGACCGAGCATCTTCTGAAACTTGATTTCAAACATTTTGATCTTGATGATGCAACTTTGTTTGTTAAGAAAGTTGGAAAACAGTTGTATATCTTGTGGTATATGTAGATGATCTTTTGATAACAGGAAACAATGAGAGCTATATTGCATCCATGAAGAAAGAGTTGAAGAAAGGTTTTGAAATGACTGATTTGGGTCATGTTCATTAATATTTGGGTATTGAAGTAATTCAACATCCTAAATTCATATTTCTTTCTCAAAAGAAGTACATTGGAGATATCTTGAACAAGTTTGGCATGGATGACTGTAAACCCTTAAGCACTCCAATGGAACAAAACTTGAAGCTTACATCTATTGAAGGGAAGGAATTTGAGGATGCAACTAAGTATAGACAGCTTGTAGGAAGTCTTATCTATCTGACCACCACCAGACCTGACATTTCATTTGTTGTTGGAATCCTCTCAAGGTTCATGCAAAAACCTTGTGAAGGACATTGGTCTGCTGAAAAAAGAGTGCTAAGGTACTTGAAGGGGACTCAAGACTTTGGACTCAAATATACACAGGTAGGCGACTTCAGCTTGATCGGATACTCTGATTCAGACTTTGATGGCGACAAAGAAACAGGGGTGTCTAATACAAGTTACACCATGAGTCTTGGATCAGGAGTGTCGTCTTTGTGGAGATCATAACAAGCTGGGCCCACAGATTCCACTGATCGAGGCAGGTAATAGGCAAGACACTCAGAAACAAAGGAAATTGTGTGGCTCACAAAAATCATATAATATTTGCAAATGAAACAATTGAATTCAACACCATTCATGATCGACAACACTTCTACAATAAAGTTGGCCAAGAACCCGAAGTTCCATGATCGAACAAAGCATATCAATACAAAATACCATCTGATTTGACATCATGTTGGAGCCAAAACTATCCATCTACATCATTGTTCCACAAATGAGCAAACTACTGACATCTTCACCAAAGCACTTGGAAGAGAAAAGTTTGAAAAGTTCAGATCGATGCTTGGACTCACCAACATCCCTTCTGATTAAAGGGGGGAATGTTAACACCTAATCCTATGGATGGGTGTGCATTTGTATTTTTGTATATTATTTAATATTAGGAAATAAGGAAGGCCAAGAGTCATTGGGAGATGAATCCCAATAGCCTCACCTCCCATCTATATAAGCATGTACATTCTTCAGCTAATACACATTCTAGTTTTGAGGAGTTACCTCCTGGTTTGACATCACCAAGGACAGGATCTCAGCGTTAGCCAAAAGTGTCACCTTCCCTATTGCATCAAGCCATTCATAGTTGAGGTATTATGTGATATTTCTCCTATTGATGTTTGTGATGTATTGTTAGGCCAACCATACTTGTGGAAGTGGCATATTGTGTATTATTCTAGGCCTCATGCTTTTATTGTTACTTTGGGAAATAATTTGTAAAATATACTAGAGGTAGCACCACCTACCACCATCTCTTTGATCATTGCAAAACAATGCAATAAGCTCATTTCCAAAACTGGGAAATTTGTTTTCCTGGTGATCCACCCTCAGGGAAAGAAGAATATTATGGCCATGAACTCCAGACAGGGATCCTCCGCACGACAACAATAGATGGACAAGGTAGTGGAGGAGTACAGGGAATTCTTCACCTCACTCGTAGGGATACCTCTACATTGTCATGTAAAGCACTCCATCGATTTGACCCTAGGCACGCTGCTACCCAATGGACTGATCTATCAGCACTATGTTATGGAGAACGATGAAATCAAGATGCATATCCAAGATTTGCTGCAGAAAGGTCACATTCGGCCGAATTCATCACCCTATGGGAGCCCAATCATGTTGGTGCAGAAGAAAGATGGGACTTCAAGACTCTATATTAACTATCGGGCGTTGAAAAAAATCACTGTCTGGAATAGGTATCTGATCGCATAGATTGATGATCTTCTGGACCAACTCAAGGAGGCCAAATATTTCAGTAAGATCAACTTGAAGACTGGGTACTAATAGGTACCAATCGAACCCTCCAATTTGTGGAAGACTACCTTCAAAGCTAAAGAGGGCCTCTTCGAATGGCTGGTCATGCCTTTTGGGCTGACGAATGCTCCCGCAACCTTCATGAGACTGATGGAAGACATCTTGTGACCATTCACCAACTCATTCATGGTGGTGTATTTGGATGACATCCCGATCTTCAGCTAGAGTTGGGAAGAGCACCTCCACCACATTTGGCAAGCCCTCCAAACACTACGACAACAAAAATTGTGTGCCAATTTGGAGAAATGCACTTTTGGCATGACTCAGGTTAAATATCTAGGATACATTATTGATACATTATTTGGCCTATAGTTTGGTGATTCATCTCCTAGGATTATGTTTTTGGATTTGTATAGTTTTCCATTGTTTCTCAAGAATAAATATGCCTTCGAGCCTCATTGTAGCACAATTCAGAGGCATGCAACAGCCACATCTCTTCTTAGAGATAAGCTACCATTGCCTGACCTAGTTTATTTTCCATTCTATTTGTAAGAATTTTAGGTATTTGATATTAATGAAATGAAGTGTTATTCTTGTTGCATCTTTGTGTTTATGTTTATTTCTTTATTTTATTGTGTTCCTACATAAGTATGGATCAGAAGGGGATTATCAGATTTCCCGAGGGACTGCATAACAGATAATGGAAGGCCGAGGATGGATTTTTTTTTGTCATTAGCATTACCATATGGAATCAAATGCACATTGGGAGTGTTCCTGAGAAAAATGAGTCGGTAATTGGTCAATTAGAGTACAATAGGATAGGATTGTAGCTCTGGACATTAGATGCAAATTTGATTTTGATAGTGGATTCGAGACTTCTTAAGAAGGAGGTGAATCCTAGTATTAATATGAGGGTGGGGTGTGAGCCTCTGGATTCCCTTTTTGTTGATACATGCATCGTTTCCTTTTATATGCTGATTTAGGAAATTTGCATATGTGTATATTATTGTAAATACCATAATGAGATTTGTTATAAAGATCTATTACATGGTATGATTGTCATGATAGTTTTTCTTTTAAGAAGGCTATTGATTGTAAATAATGTAACGATCTAAGTTATAAAGCACCATGGGAAGTATGGTTTGCTTTTCAGTGGTTTGCTAAGGTATATGTGTGGTTGAACACTGAGGACAGTGCCCCCAAGGGGGAGGGCTTTGTAATATCCCTCGTGAAACTTCCATGTAATAAATGTTAAAAATAAAAACTATGGTTGATGGAACACTTATTCCAAGCTTAATGTTGGGAAAAAAATCCTAGCGAGTGTTCATTTCAGTTAATATGGCTAAGGAAATTGGAAAGGCAAAGAAAAATGCATTTGGAAAGGCAAATGGCTTATTTGGTACATTTATTTATGAAAATAATAGAGAAGGAAAATGAAGGAAAATAATGGAAAATGAAGAAAATAGAGGCCTCTTCTATAAAAAGGATTATGAGGATTAGTTGGAAAGATTTTTCTCTCATTATTATCTTTCTCATACTATTAGACACTTAGAGTATTCTTGGAGCACACTTGGTAATTGTGGCATACTTTGAGATTTGTATCAAGAAGGAAAAGATCAAGCAGGGAAAGGAAGGATCAGGCAGGTACAACAAGATTCTTTTTAGGCATCGATGTGCATGTGTATTTTCCTTGGTAGATTTGGCATGCATGGTATTGCATGTGGTTTCTTCTTGTCTTGGCATGGTTTTTTCCATGTGTGACAATGTTTTCAACATAGCCTTTCCATTTCCAGGTAGTCATGGTGTTGTGGAGTTCTCATGTTTTAGTTTAGCTAGATTGCTCGATGGATCTAAAGTTGACTGGGGTGGATCTCCAAATAGATGTAGCACATGGCCTAGTGTTCCCTGAACCAGACTGTGGATCATGGTAAATCCACTGGCCTAGTAACCCCTGAGCTAGATTGTGAGTTGCGGTAAAGCCAGGATTGTGTTACCTTAGTGGGCCTAGGAATCCTCATCTGGTGAATGGCAGGATATATGGTAAAGCCTAGAGGTGGTTTACTCTCCATTTTAGGCCTAGGAATCTCTAGTTTGGGATTGCGGTAAAGCCTAGGGAGTATATATTCCTTTAGGGCCTAGTAACCCTTGACTCAGACTCTGGTTTGTGGTAAAGCCTAAGAGACTAGGAGTCAGGAAAATTCCTCACACTGTAAGCAGAGAGAATCCGATGATATGCATGGTTTTGTTGGTCTAGTGATTGGGGTAGATCATGCTAAATCCATTTATGACATGTTTATGGTGTTGGCCTAGTGATCCGGGTTGGATCATGGTAAAGCTTGATTTATATTTGATGAGGGTGAGATGGTTTAGCCTTGGTATTCCTTGGTTGGTTTTTTCGGTTTAAGTACCACCTTCATACTTGGAATATGGCACGGGGGTGACTGGCTGAAGTAGATTTAGCTCAACCAATATATGGTCGGGTGGAATGTGGAAGCCCCATCTCCGGTTATTTTTTTTACATTCAGTAATGAAGAGCTCATTTCTACAATATTTGATATGCCAATGTACTATTTTATGTATGGATTTTATTTCTATTTCATCCATTGTATTTCTGTTATTAATATTATGGTTATGAGCATGTATTCAATCAGTGATCATGTATGTATCTATTCACATTTTTGCATGTAAATGAATATCCCATGTATCTATGGTAAAATTGATTGTATGATATCTTATGATGTAAGGGAGAAATGCTTCTTAACCATTCTTAGACAAGAAAGAGACCCCTTTGTTTAAATATGCTATTTATGCCTGTAGATGTTATGTTTGTGACATGTATGACGAAATTCTTATCATGGTTAGGTGGGGTTAGATGAGTTACGGTTGATGTGATTGCTTCCATATGTTTTTTTTAATGTTTTCCCCCTTTTTTGAAGTCACAAGAAGTTTCGGGTAGTGACCCGGGCTCAGGGGCTGAAAATGTGGCAGAAATCTTGGAGCTACAGGCAAAAAATTCGTTGTTTGGGCCTGAGACACTACCTTGCAAAGGCTAGCCTGAAACTCTAGGGTATAGAGCCATTCCCTTTCCCTTACAAGCCCATGGATTAGCTTAAAATGGGCTAAAAATATGTTCCCCTCAGGGAACAGGGACCTGGGAGGTTGGGTTACCCCCTAGGGATGTCAATGATGCAGTGTAAGGTGTGTTTTTGGTGTTTACATAGGTTTCACTTCTTTAAGGTCATTTAGTTGGTTGAATCTCATATTAGTGGCCTCTCCTCACATATTTACACCAGTTGTATGGTTACTTGGGTAGATGTGGGAAGAGGGTGTTACAAAATGGATGTAGATGACTTCAAGAAGTCTAGGGATATGAGGGCACTACGTAGGGCATTGTTAGATGAGAAATGGTGGGAAAGGGATCTACAGGAAATTAATAGGCGAGAGAGAAATCTACACCAAGAAGGAGCGGTGTTGAGAAGTCCAGCAAAGGAAGAAGGAGTAGTATTGGGTCCAACAGGAGAAATAGAGACTGTCATAGCAGCTAAAAGTCAAGAGGGTGACAGGGGACCATCTCCACCAGCGAAAATGGAAACATCTGATGAAGTGGGCTTCATAGGCTCAAAGGAAGGCCTAGATGATGACATGCATTTTGCATTATGAAGATTAATTGTGGAGAACGATGCGTCAGGGATGAACAATGGTATTCCCTCCTCGAGCTTAAGTAACATCTCCCCCAACCTTCCCCTAGTACTATATCACAACTATGATAAGTTTATGTCTAAATTAATCAAATTTTTTAGATTTCAAGTTTTCGTGCTACATATAAAGCTGATATTAGTGGTAGTGGAATTAGTAATATTAGTATGACCTTGCAAGGGTCATTACAACCTAGGTCTCAAGGATTTATAATTATTTCTCAAGTTCAGTGAAATCTGGCGAGATCTTTCACCATATACCCTGAGTTCTCTAGAAAAGGGAATGACTATGTAGAGCAACATTGGTACCTATGTGAAGCCATATGGAGGGCCCAGTAGACACCAAATTCTACAAAATTAATGGAATTTCAAACCACTCTTAGGGAGAGAGTCTTGATATAGTTCATCAAGTGGCCAAAGCTCCACTAGAACCCAACAGTAGATGATGTTAAACATGAATTTGTGTAGGAGTTCAAGCTTCCTCAGACAAACCAAAAGGGGTTATTTGAAATATGGGAAATCAAGCAGTGAGGAGGATAGACCACCTAGGAGTTAATGCAGAGATTCAACGACATGATTGGGAAGGTAAGCTACCCAATAGATCCAAATCATCAATGAGACTGTTTAATCAAAGCATTATTGCCTCTTACCCGTATGCCATTAACCCAACAAAATATTGATGTGCTAAAATATTCTTTGGAGAAAGCAATGAAAATTGAAGCTATGGAGGGATACCCACATGAGTACCGAGGTAGAACAATGGCCTAGGACCCATCTATATTGGGTCCGCAACACCAAATCATGAATATGATATAAAAATTGAAGGATCTGCAGCCAACATAGCCCGTGTAACCGAATGTGTGGTGTAATCATTGCCTTATAGAGGATCATATTGCTACAAAGTACCTAAGGTTGTGGGGAAAATTATTATATTTGCACCAGCGAGGCCATTTAGAACTCCACCTACTGCAGGGGTTGTGTAGATAGGAACACAAGGTTTATACCTAGGGCGCTCTCAATTCCACACGTTTCCAGACTATCAGAATCAAACACCAACCAAATACTGTGAGATATGTAGAGCATATGGGAATCTCCCATGTCTCCTATCCAATCCTACAAAAATATTCGAATGTCCCTAATAACACCTTCTGTGGAATTTCACTTCACCAAATAATCATATTGACCAATGTAGGGTGATGGATGTCTTATATGATCTATTGGGCTGAAAAAAATATCTAATCAATGAAACTCATCAGGGAATGGGGGGAGGAGGAACAAAGGGGGGAATAACGGGAGGTTGCGATTTGGTGCAATGTTATAATTTTAATCAGTAAAGACATGTTTCGTGATATTTCCCGCTACCCAGATGACCATGGTGCTCTTAATGTAGGGTCAACATGCATGAAACATAGGACTTCCTAGATTTGATTGCAATATGGGAAGAGTGCAACTTCTAGAGGGTAGAAAAATTAATTTATGCAGAGCCAAGATTTCCTTAGATTGCCCCCCTCTCAAACATCAACATAGTCACTCACTGAGGGAAAAATATTGGAGCTGATGTAGGAGCCATAGACCAGCACAAGATTATAAGACCAACTTCACCAACACTCTCATATGATCCTGAAAATTAGAAGAGGTACTACAAGGAAGCGGTAGAAACGTTCATCAAGTTAACCCCAAGTGGGGGGGCGCAGGGAGAACATGAAAGGTCCCTAAAAGAAAACAGTCCAGACCCACCATGATCAAATGCTCAGTCCATAGAGGAATGTTTCAAACTATTTCTCAAAATTTTGAATGATGATCAGATGCTTGGACAGTTGCGGGAGAGTCTAAAATCAACTATCAAGGAGGGAGCAACTCAGAAAGGGACAATATTTTCCAACCTATCGGAGAGGCATTCCAGGTGGGTACGGAGGCAAAAAAGGAGAAAAGGAAGGGAACTCGAGATTGACGCTCAGAATTCGGGATTCCAAATTAAAGATATGATGTTGGATTTTGGCTCAGATGTCAACATTATGCCAAGAAAGACTTGGGAGGCCCTAGGAAGGCAGAAGATAACATTTTCACCAATAAAAATACATATAGCAAATCAATATTTCATCCTCCTAGTTGGAAGGATGGAGGACGTAGAAGTTTACATTACAGGAGTAAAATCCTATGGATATTTTGAAGTGATAGACATAAAGGGAGATAAGGACCCCTATCTAATGCTACTTGGGATAGATTGGGCCTTTAAGAACTATGTAGTGAATGATCTGAAGAAGGAAATAATGACTTTCGAGGTAGATGGGGTTAGATTAATCCAATCCCTAGACCCCTATAAAGAACTGAGGTTCACAAAACCAAAAAATGATAGAGAAGAGCTGAAATTATTAGATCAACAATGCCAGCTGACAACGGGAAGAAGATAGGATTATATCAACCCAACTACGTAGGTATCAATCATTTGGCAGAGTATTCTGAGTTCATAGGTTGGCTCAGAAAATACGTGGGATGACTGACAATAGGGGGTATATGAGGTCAACACTACGTGTTGCGCTAGAATCCGCAGGATCAACTAATCAACACTGAGGTAAGAGAATACCCCACTTTTAATGGTATGGATTCGATTGATACTTTTATTAATAAGATTGATGCAATTTTCCCCAAAGAAAATAAGGTGACCCTAATGAATGTCACCTTACAAGAAACATCGACAAGGTGGTGGGGATTCCACTAAAAATGTCTCGGGGGATGGGAGGAAATCAGGGTAACACTAAGAGTCAAGTTTGGGCATTCAGGAGGGTGCCCGAAAGATTTTAAGAAGTAAAGTGGGAGCTCTAACTCCCAATACAATTTTCAAGAATGTGAGGTTTGATGGGGCAGAGAAGGATTTTGAAGAGAGTTATGGGTGCATGAATTTTTGCATACCCTAGGGACCTTCCCTAGATCATGGTTTGTGAATGAAGAAACAATGAGACAGAATGGAAACTTGGATTGCTTGGCAGACCAATTTGTCAACAAATTTTCCTTCTTAGATAGCAATGAAAGTGTTACCAATTCTCTGTAGGATTTTAAGCGAATTGTTCTTACAGCTGGAAAATTAATAAATGAAGGCATAGATTAGGCCACTTTAGAGCATATATATGAGGTAGGATATCACGAGGCCATAGCCTATAGGAAGGTACATAAAGAGTTGGATGAAGATGATCCAGAGGAGTTGCGACATATGGCCTTCAATGAATCTGAGTGGAAAGAGGCGTTAAGGATGGACACACAACTAAAGGTTCACATAAAATTCCATTGAATTTGTGGAAACACAACATAGGGGCTGAAAAACAGCCAAAGATAGCCTTACTTGGTGACTACTGGGACAAGAAGACTACTAAAGAGATCTTAGATCTTCTAAAAGAATATGAGGTTTTTTTCCCCTCGTCTGTTGCGGAATTAAGGGGATTATGGGGAAGTTAGTGGAGATGAAGATCATGCTTAAGCATTGACCATACCAACTGAACTAGAGGGTTAAGGAGAAAGTGAAGGAAGAGATAGATATGATGTTGAACACAGGGCTTATATTTCCAGTTGATGATGCATAATAGGTTAGTCTGATTTTGATACATACTATGAAGGATGTCACTGAGATTAGAGTTTGTGTGGACTACCACAACTTGAATAACGCTTGTGTCCATGATCCTTTCCCTACACCCTTTAGTGATGAGTTTCTAGACAATGTGGCAGGAAATGGAGCTTATTTGTTTACATATGGATTTTATGGATACCATCATGTTTGGATTGTGGAGGATGATAAGAAGAATACCACATTTACCATAGAATGGGGTTCTTATGTTTATTAGCGGTTGTCATTGATGTCAACCCAAGTAGCACTAGGGGCTACCCCAATATTTCATGGGAATTTTGACCTACCAAATTAATATATTCTGGGTCAAGAATTATTTTTATGGTTTCTACTTGTTGAGATGTTTCCGTTGATATATGGCACGCGACGTAATTCTTCACAGTTTGAGAGATATTCATGTTTGAAGTTTGTACCCCCAATTAGTGGGCTAAAACCCCATGGGGTTGTGGCATGGGTCATTGAAAGGTCATAATTAATATTTTTTCAACTCCTAAAATCCCTCCCACGTTCACTTGTTGAAGCCCATCTCAACCTAAGAATTTATATAAATTATGATCCTGATATCCTCCTCATGCAAGGAATCTTGCGATATAAAACAGGTCATCCTGGAATTTTCGCTCTAAATTTTTTTTCTACGAAGTTTCAAAAGATGAAATTTTTATGAGGCAAAGTTGAAATCCTGAGGAAGCTCCTGTAGAAATTTCAGATCAAGGTGCACAATAATTTCGGAGATATGGTCTGTGGAAGTCAGTGTTTTTGGAGGCTCCTGAAATTCATCTCAAAGAAGTAACCTTGGGAAAATGGTCGTAACTCTCTCTTTGAGTATCGGATTGGAATTCTGTAAAAATTAGCAGATAGTGAATAGATTTTAGTTTCCACCCTATCAATTTCAAAGCTGAATGAAGAAATAGTGACATGTGGCACGCCGTACAAGTTCGCTCTACTGAAACAATCCATAATTAGGGAATTGTGAGAGATTGGGCATAACTCTCTCCTGAAGAATCCAAATTGGGTCAGACCTATGGCATTCAAAAGAAGACTCCGAGGACTACTATAGGACCCAAAATCACATATTGGGGATTTGAAATGACAGAGATACACTAGATTCAATATCGAGCTCCTAGAAGGAAAGAAAAAGCTAGATACTGTGTTGTCAAAGGTTGCAAAGGACGAGACTTTCTAGGGTAGCAAAGCAAAGCAAGGTGCAGCAGAGGGTAGCATGACAAGAGCAGCAACCAAGGTGCAGATCAACAACAAGAAGTTCATAACATGAAGTCTTCAAGTGGGTAGCATTGCATACAGTCACCGTAAAGGTATCATTGTACTAAGTCATTGCAAATACATTATTGTAAAAATTGTACTAGTGTCTATCTGCCAAGAGTTGAAGAGGCAGTGTCGGGAGGTCTAGGATCATCTTTAGGTGGTTGTGTCATAGTTGGGGTTATGGTCTAGTGTGTCTTATTATTCTACATCATTCTATATCATTGTAAACTGGACCATTTTCCCTGGTATGGGAGTCCATTCTTCTTTTATTCTTCTATAGGGTGGTAGGGTGGTGCTAGGGTGAGTTATAGCTCATTGGGTGTTTGGGCATCCATTCAGTTGACTACTGAAGAATCTTGGGCGTTGGAGCGTCCATCCATTCTAGATTCTAGGAATTTGGAGCTTTATTTCCAATTGGAGTTGAATATTAAAGAATTATTAGAAAAGCATTAGGTGGTTTTTGTCTCGGAGTGGGTTTCCACCTTAAAAATAGTGTGCATTTGTGTTCCTTTTGTTTGATGCTATCATTGTACAAACACTGATAATAATTGAAGATTAACTAATGCTCTAATTGAAAGGAATATTGATTCACCCCCCTCTCAGTATTTCCAACAATTGGTTCCACAGCTTGGTTCCTTCAATAGAATTTTAACAACTGGAAGGAGGTCATGGAGCATACCAAGAATGGTGTACCTCTGTTCAATGAAAATAATTATGCACTTTGGAAAGGAAGAATGGAGGTCTATCTCTTGGCGCAAGGTTACGAAGTATGGGACACTGCTCAAAATGGATTTACATCAATCGCAGATGAACAAGGTAAGGAGAATTTGGTAAATGATGCAAAAGCAAAGAATATTATTATCAGTGGGCTTATTGAATCTGCTTATCATAAGGTGTTGGGTTGTAAAACCGCTAACAATGTATGGGACAAGCTTGAACATATATATTCAGGTGACTCAAATGTCAAAGAAGCAAAGCTTCAAATCTATAGAGAAAAGCTTGAGCAACTCAGAATGAAAGAAGATTGCAACATTGCTGCATACTTCCAATATGTTGATGAAATAATCAATACTTTGGAAGGATTGGGAGAGCCAGTTGATGAGAAGACTATTATATGAAATATTCTTAGAACGTTACCAAGGAGATTCAACCCAAAGGTATCAGTCTTAGAATATAGTGCAAATCTGGACAAACTCAACAAAGAGGAATTACACGGAGTTCTCATAGCATATGAAATGAGACTTGATGAAGAAGAGGGTGCTTCGCATCTGATGTGGGAGCATCCAAGCCAAATTTTCTTTATTTAATTATGTAATAAGGGGGGTGAGACATTTTGATTATTTTATTAATTAAATTGCTTATTTTTAATAAATTAGGAGAGAAATTATAAATGCGAGGATTTTTGTAAATATTCTTTAATAATTAAAGGATATGAGTGGAATGGAATTAGGAAGAGAATCTAGGGAGTAGGAATTCCATATACGAGACTTTGTTGAGTCCAAAAATAGAATAAATCCAAATTAGATTTGTAGTTGAGATTTATGTGGAGGAATTTATGGAGTGAAATAAATTCATTATTTATGTCTAAATATGAGTGTTTTTGTGGGGAAGAGGGGCAGATGAGAGTAGTAAGGAGTACGGTGAGAGTGAGAGATGGGTTGAAGGGCCGAGAGCCAAGAGGCCGCCCAATGTAATATTTGGCCAAAATTTTTTTATGTTTTTATATCAGTATTTTATTTGAATGGCTCTCCTTCCTTCATATGTATTTTTTAGTTGAATATTTTATGGTTTTAATGAAGATTTATTGAGAGTTTTCATGCTGAGTGAAGGAGTGTGTGTTTTATATGCTCAGATTTGTTCTATAACAAAATCCCTGCATCATTTGGTATCAGAGCAGGAAAGATACCTGTTTTGAATCTGAAAGTTTGTATATACATATACTGTGTGTGCAAGTTGTGAATGCAGGAATACACACATCAGGGAAAGTTGATAGAAAACGCAAGAGAATTCTCTCTGCATTAGCAGGGGAGTCAGTTATTTAAGTTTACTCATGGTGAAAAAGGCTAGTGTAGGCGTGTAAGGGAGGGCTTACTAAGAAATAGAGAGAATCTGCATAATTCGATGAACGCTGTGACTTCAGCCAACAAACAATGTTTTACTGAGAGTGTCAAAACTATGAATTGGAAATCGCTCGAGCCATAGACTCAAGAGAGTTTGCGCAATCAGTGAAGGATCATTAAAGATAGTTGAAGATCGTAGGACAGAGGATCTGGATTGGCTGATGGTAATGCTGAATGGTGGAATTAACACCAACACCTAGAACGTAGCCAATGGATTTGACATCAACAGAGCTCGACCCTGCGTCCTGAAAAATTGTGTTGCAGCTAGCGCTGAAGGGAATGGTGGTATCGGAATTTCAAAAAGCTATCAGTTAATTTCGCATGAAACAAAGGTCTTTGCATCATCTTGTGGCCAGATACCCAATGCAAAAAATGTTGAAATGCTGCATCTACTTTTCCAGTCAATGACCAATCTGAAAATACACTTGGATATCGGTCATCAATGCTAAGGTATGAATTCCTCTATGTGTCTGACCCTGCACTCAAAGGTGATAGATTGTGAAGAAACACTTGTTAGAGAGATTTGATGCTGCGTACTTGCTGAAAGGAAGAAGAGCATCGAAGCTAAAGGATGCTGCCAATAGGTGGCTGGAAGCATGATGGGTCGAAGCACGTGATCAAGAACTTTCGTCGGATAACACTGAAACTGTGGTCTAAACCACTAGTACCCAAAGCCATAACACGGAGTTGGCATGACTGCTTTTCCGAGATCGTTGAAAGGTTATGGTATCAATTATGACAGATTGATAGTTGGCTTGAATTGGGACGAGATGAAACTTTGGGTTTAACAAATGAACTGTGTTTTTAACTGTGCCTCTAACTATGTTACATAATTGTAATGGTCCTTTGTAGACACAAATGAACATGGTAAATGAAGTTGCATAGACAATGGAATATTTTATGGGATTTGCATGCTAAGTCCGAATAATTGATCAATTACATTTGGATGAAGGGTAAGTATCAGCTTAATATAAGTGAACAATTTTGTGCAAAGAACTGTTGTAAATCTGCATCATTGTGGGAGCCTGCAACATTGTGGATGAGTAGATAGAATTGAGAGGCATCCCTCTCGAGCTGGTGTTCGTACTATGGAGAAGTAAAATTGAAATTGCAAATTTACAATTCGCATGGACATAAATGTTGGAAGTACATTTGGAGATCTTTCTTGTGAAGAGACTAGTCAATGAGTTGAGAGTGGATTCACTCGGACAAATTAAAAGGGCGCAGAAAATTGGAAAGGTATGTTAAGAAAAATTATGGGTGAACATATCCTATGTTGAAATTTTTGGTTTTTCTTAACCAAAATCAAATTTGTAGACAAGTATTTTTGCGGAAATGATATGTCAACATGTGGTTCAACATTAAAGTGAAAATGTTGCAAATGCAGAAGTATAAGGTTTTATCACCACAATAGTTTTAAATAAATTTAAGTTTCGCATAAATGAATGGAAAGGGAGAATGCGCAAATATTGGGTGATATGAAGGCAAACATGCATGTTTATATGAGGAGGTTTATTATACATAGTGTGATGATTTATTATGCATAATGTGGATTCTTCACAGTTTTGGTTAAGTCATTTTGGACCAAAGCTTGTAGTTTGGAAAAGAAGAATTCTTTTGATTGGTGATTGAAAACATAATTTATTGATGTTTTAAAAACTTTGTTTTACTATTATGTGGTGGTATCTAAGAGGTGATATTCAGGATGGACACAATTTACGGGTTGTACATCAAAGAGGTTGAAATATGAATAACATGTTCTCTGTACACAAGTGAAGAGATGCGAATTAATGTTGTATGGTGTATAAAAGTGTAGGGAAATGGTTGCATTAAGATGATGAGCTTGTGAGCATGCAAGTATTGACAGTGAAAAATGTGGCACAGAAGAGGGGAAATCAAAGAATTGAAACCGCAAAGAGAAAGGTTTATCAATAACCTTAACAGGAGCATGAGGTATGATAATTCAGAAAGGTATTTTGAACATTGAAGATTGAATGGTTTATTTATTTTCACCTTAAAATAAATCTTGAAAAACCTGAATTGTATTTCGACTAAAGACTTCAGTATCATGTGAAATGATAAGGGAAAACTGATAATTTTTCATAAGAATGAAGTATGAAAGAGAGTGAAGATTTTACATCCTATAAATTTATTAGGGGTGTATGTTTGTTGGAATATTGTATAAACTTGAAATATCCTTGCCATAATTATTGGGTCGAACCTTGAAGTGAAAACATATGTTAGAGTCAAATGAAAGTTTGGATAGTTTGAGTTGAGATTGAGTATTTCATGAAGAATTGGTGTAAGTCTGAAGTCAAAGAGTCATAAGCTAAGTCAAGAGTCTGAATGTAATGGGGTGCATGATCGGCAGAGCTCGGCACCCAAAGAATTGTTTATTGTAACACATGAGTTACTAAAGTGTTGCTTGCAGCAAAGTGAAGCAAGAGAGTTGCTAGAGATTGGTTCCAAGACAAAGAACAAAGAGAAGCCATGCGTAGGAGGAGAAATTTCATTTTTGATGAATGGAAAGTGTGAATGATTGCTGAAAAGTGGATTAAATGAAATCCACACGTGAAAAAATGAAGTTCACAAAGGAGGGGAAGATGACTGCTGATAGTAATTTCCGAAGATTTGATGAAGACCACAACAGAAGGAAGAAGAAGGAAAATGACAAGGTAAGTGGCATATGTGAGCAGTTGACAGATGAAGATTATGAGCGTGAGAAGGCTAAGATAAAAAATCACCTTGAATTGTTAATGGAGTTTTTGCAAGAAAATGTGAAAAACTAGACACATTATTGGACCATGAGAAAGAAGGTAAAGTGGTAGAAGCTACACACAAAGAGGGAAAATAAAGTAAACAAATAGTTGGCAGAAGAGCTGAGGAAGCTCGAAAATATGTTGAGTTGTGAAGAACTCAGAGAGGTCGAGTTAAAAATGGATGTTTCCATTTGTGGCCTAGAACAGGGTGAAATTATGGTTGAAGAGATCAATGAGGAAGATCTCATGAACTATTGGGATAGTTCAGAAGCATATGAAGATGTGTTGGTGAGAGAAGAAAATGAGGCTATGAAGCCTTGCAATTTTTCTCACAGTTTATGTATGTTTGCAAGATGTGCAAAAGATGGTGACCAGTTTGATGAAACCGTCACAAAGGAGAATGAAACCCTTGAGGTAAAGTCTGGTAGAGAATTCCTTTTAGTGAAGGAAGGTATTGACTTGTTACAACAGGAAGAAATCATAAATGAATTTTTGTTTGGTGTAAAACAACAAGTTGAAGCTGTTATGGAGCAAAATAAAAGTGGAAATGCTAAAGAAAAATTCCAAGGAGGTAAACCAATGTATTTGTTTAATGAAATTGCTGACGAAATTTTGCAGTGTGATGAAACGGAAAACAAGATAACTCATGAGGACTGCCAGAGAAAGGATGAAACTGTATTGAGTGATGCTGAAAGTTGCCAAGAAAAATATGATGATGAATATCTTTCAGGTGAAGATCAAATTGAATTGTTGCAACAAAAGGAGTTCATAAATTCCTTGTTTTATGAAAGAAATTGTTTCAGTGGAGGTGAGACAGTTATTTCTTATGATGAAGAATTTATTATTAATAATGACAGTGACAAATTGATTTTTTTAAAAGGCCAAAGGGAAAATGATGGACAAACAACTAAAACTATTGTAGAGATAGAAGATCGGAATTCTATTCTGATGAAAAATGAAGAGATAGTATTAACATGAAACTTGACTCGTGACAAAGAAGAAGATAGTGAAGAATGTACAAAGATTTTTTCAAATGAAATGACAGATTTGTGGCAGGAATTGAGTACTCTGGAGAAAAGGCCAAGAAAAATAGAGGATAAGTGTTCAAGTCACAAAGTCAGAGCTGAATGATAATGAAAAAGTTCATTATTATGAACTAGAGCAAAGAGACATCCTTGAAATAGATGATGTGGATGAAAGACTAACTGATAGTATTGAGAATTCTTTGAAGAAGTTGAATTAGCACATTGATGTGTTGATAAAGGAGAAAATGTCAGAGCAGCAAATCAAAATGTTGCTAGAAGAAGGAGAGACCGAAAGGTCTTATCTTTTTAAAACTAACAATTTGTTGGTGAATGAAGGTACATCACTGAACGAGAGAGTTGTCGCTATAAAAGAAATCAATGAATATATTTGTAATCAATAAGGATTTCTTGATTATTTTCCATTACGGAAAGTTGAGTATTCAACTCAGTTGGAGACGATATAGTTCGACAAAGAGGAATTACTCCGAGAAATTGGCGAAAGAATGTGTTGGAGAAGCCGATGGAATTCGATCGAAAAAATGAGTGATGAGTTACCAAATTGAGTTGATACTTCGAAGGACCAGCGACAGAACATAGTATGGAATCTTGGAGGGAGCAAGTCATCAGGACTTGTGGCTATCACATTGTTACATAAAAGAAATGGACCTCATAGATAGGATTCTATGGAAACTTCTCTACATGGGGAGTCTGATGCAAGAACATCCAAGCCAAATTTTCATTATATAATTATGTAATAAGGGGGGTGAGACATTTAAATTATTTTATTAATTAAATTGTTTATTTTTAATAAATTAGGAGAGAAATTATAAATGTGAGGATTTTTGTAAATATTCTTTAATAATTAAAGGATATGAGTGGAATGGAATTAGGTAGATAATCTAGGGAGTAGGAATTCCATATACGAGACTTTTTTGGGTCCAAAACTAGAATAAATCCAAATTAGATTTGTAGTTGATATTTATGTGGAGGAATTTATGGAGTGAAATAAATTCATTATTTATGTATAAATAGGAGTGTTTTTGTGAGGAATAGGGGCAACTGAGAGCAGTAAGGAGTATAGTGAGAGTGAGATATGGTTTGAAGGGCCGAGAGCCAAGAGGCCACCCAATGTAAAATTTGGTCAAAGATTTTTTATTTTTTTATATCAGTATTTCATTTGAATGGCTCTCCTTCCTTTGTATGCATTTTTTAGCTAAATATTTTATAGTTTTAATGAAGAATTATTGAGAGTTTTCATGTTGAGTGAAGGAGTGTGTGCTTTATAAGCTCAGATCTGTTCTATAGCAAAATCCCTACATTAGCATCTAGAAAGTATGTTCGTTGCATCTAAGAAAACCAATAAGGACAAACAACCTTCAATTGAAAAGACATGCACCTGCAAGTGTGAAGAAAACAAAGATGATGGAGAAGGTCTTTCAGATGAAGAATATGCTTACTTTATGAGAAAAATAAAAACTGGTAAGGGAAAATTCAAAGGTAAACTTCCATTGATATGTTTCAGATGTGGTGAGTTTGGGCATTTCCTAGCAAAATTTCCGAACATAAGTGATGGCAACTCAAAAGGAAAGAAAGGATTTAAGAAATTCAACAAGGAAGAGAAAAGGAAAGGATCTAAAGGAAACTTTCTCTCTAAAGAAGATAGCTCATAATTTGATGAAGACAGTAATAGAGAAGAAGAAGCCAATGAGAGAGTATTGTTTATGGCCAAGCATAATAAATAATAGGTATCAAACAATTAAGAAGAAGGGTTGACCATAGAAGAATTTTCTAAGGAGGCAATTAGGCTTATAAAAGAGCTCAAGGCTGAGAAAATCCGTTCCAAACTCTTGAAGAACACGTTCAAGGTCTCAAAATTGAATTTGAAGAACACAAATGTATTGAAGAGTCACTTCAAAAGAAGTTGGAAGAAAGAAACCAAGAAAGGGAAGCATTAGAAGCCGAAGTAGTCTTGTTGCATAAGGAAGTGAAGAAGGGAAAAACTGTCCAAAACTATGCCAACAACTCAAGGGCATTGGAAGAAATCATCAACAATCAACGATCTTACAAGGACATAACTGGCCTCGGTTATAAAGAAGAAGAAGCAGGACCTTCTACAACAAAATACAATGAACCTATGAGATCTGACATGCATGTAGACTTCATTGAACAAGATTCGCAAGAACATCCTTGGAAGACAATTCCTTGATGAATATTTCCATCCAGGTACCAAAATTTTTTTATGGCTATTGTTATTCATGTGGAAAATTTGGTCATAAAGTTGTAGAATGTCGTACGTACCCTAGGAACTAATACAATTCTAGGAGATCCTTCAAATATGAACCTCCCAGGGCACAACGAAACATCAACAGATTTGAAGATTTAAGAAATAATATGGAATGTTACAAATGTCAGAACTTTGGACACATAGCCATAGACTGCAGACTTGAAAATCCTATAGAAGAATCTTCGAAGCCACAGAATGAATGAACATGGAAGGAGAGGAAGACTGATAATTGTGCTCTCGCTCTCAAGGCTCAAAACAACAAATATCTGTGGTATGTTGACAACAATTGCTCAACGCATATGACTGGAGATAGAAGGAAATTTTTATCTCTGAAAGAGAAAAAGGATGGAATTGTATTCTTTGGAAATGATGGATCTTCAAATGTTATAGGATTAGGTACCTTCACTCTCGGAAGAAAAGATGTTATAGCCAAGAATGTTCTATTGGTTGAAAACATGAATCACAATCTGCTCAGTGTTGGACAAATGTGTGATCAAGGACACACAATGCTATTCAACTCCACAAAATGTAAAATCAGGAAAGACAGGTATGGTAAAATTGTGGCTACAGTAAGTCGAGCTCCAAATGACATATATGTTCTAGATGAAGCAACTAAAGCATGTATACTAGCTAAAGAAGATGAAAGCTGGCTATGGAAAAAATGAATGGGTCACATACAATTTGACAATATTTTCAGGATAAGAAAAAAGGAAGTAGTACGAGAAATTCCGAAAATCTCAAAACCTTCCGACACATTATGTGAGGCCTGTCGGCATGACAAGGAGACAAAAGTCCAATTTAAAACAAAAGAACACTTTGCATCACATCCATTGGAATTGATACATACTGATCTATGTGGTCCCGTGAGAACAAAAGGCTTATATGGAGAATTATATTTCATATTAATGATAGATGACTATACCAGGATGACAACCGTCAGTTTCCTAAAGAAAAAATATGAAGCATTTGAGTGCTTTAAGATCTACAAGGAGTTGGTCGAAAATGAAACTGATTTGAAAATAAAGTGTCTAATATCAGATAATGGAGGAGAATTCACTTCCAAATTATTTCAGTAATATTCTGATGAAAATAGAATAAAAAGACAATTTTCAACAGCATGAACACCTTAGAAAAATGGAGTTGCTGAAAGAAAGAACAGAACCGTATAGGAAATGGGTAGAACAATGTTGAAGGACACAAAATTGGATGAAATATTCTGGGTTCAAGCAATTGATATGAAAATCTTCATTATCAATCGAAGTCTTCTCAGAAATAGTTGCAACAAGACCCCATATGAATTATGGAAAGGAAAACCAGCTGATGTAAAATATTTCAAGATCTTTAGAAGAAAATGTTATATCAAAAAAGACGATCAAAATTTGGGTAAGTTTGAATCACGTGTTGATGAAGGTATCTTTGTTGGTTACTCACGCAAAAGAAAGGCCTATAAATGTTATAATATAAGACGAAAATAGATAATGGAGAGCATAAATGTTACATTTGACGAAGATGGCATTCTAACGAATAATGATGAGGATCTAGAATCTTTGAAACTTGAGACAAAGGCTGAAAAAGACATAGATAAAATTCTAGAACAAAAAGCAACTATCAACCAGGAAGAAGTAAATAATGATCATCAATATATACCAAAACAACAACAAGAATCTCCTCCAAAGAGAATAAAAGAATGGATTCAAAGAGCCATCCATCAAATCAAGTCATTGGTGACAGAAATGAAGGTCGATAGCTTGGTTCATCACAACAAGATCACATTGATTTTCTAGCAACCTTTGAGCCTAGTAGTTTTGAGGAATCCAGCCAGAATGAACATTGGGTAGCAGCTATGAATGAAGAATTGGATCAAATCGAGAAGAATAACACCTGGGAATTAGTTCCATGACCAAAAGATAAAAATGTCATTAGGACTAGCTGGGTGTTCAGGAACAAATTGAATCAATATGGACAGGTTACCAGAAACAAAGCAAGATTGGTTTGCAAAGGATATGCACAAGTGGAAGGAATTGATTTGGACGAAAAATTTTCACCAGTTGCCAGAATGGAATCCATCCGAATGTTTCTCACCTATGAATGTTCAAGAAAAATCAAAGTCTACCAAATGGATGTTAAGTTAGTATTTCTGAATGGAGAATTAGAAGAAGAAGTTTACATCGAACAACCTAAAGGTTTTCTACTATCAGAAAAAGAAGACTATGTTTGCTGGCTAAAGAAGGCTCTATATGGTCTTAAGCAGGCTCCCAGAGCATGGTCTGCTCACCTTGATGGATATCTATGTCAGCAAGGATTCAAGAAAGGCACTGTTGATAGAAATATTTATGTACAAATAGATAAATATAATTTAACAATCGTTGAGGTATATGTGGATGATATAATATTTGGTAGCAATGATGATCAACTAAGTAAGAAATGTTCTACAAATATGAAAAGTGAGTTCGAGATGTCTTTACTTGGTGAGCTGACATACTTCTTAGGGCTTCAAATATCTCAGCAAGAGAAAGGAATATTTATATGTCAAGCCAAGCACATCAAAGAAATGCTCAAGAAATTCAAAATGGAAGATTGCAAACCCGTCCTTACTCCGATGGTAACAGGTTTCAAATTGAGCATAGATGACTCATCTAAGGATGTGGATCAGAGGTTGTACAGATCTATGAATGGTAGTTTTCTATATGTAACAGCTTCCTGACCAGATGTTATGCAAGCAGTTGGACAAGTAGAAATATTCCAAGCAACACCAAAAGAATCACATATTATTGCTATCAAAAGAATTATTCGATATCTAAAGGGCACAAAATAATATGGCTTGTGGTATCCCAAGGGTAACAATCTCATTATTCAAGCCTTTATAGATGTATATTGGGCAGGAAGTGCTGATGATCATAAGAGTACTAGTGGAGCACCATTCTATCTAGGTGGTTGTCTTGTATCATGGTTGAGAAAAAAACAAACCTCAATCTCATTATCTACAGCAGAAGAAGAATACATTGCAATGGCAACATGTTGTACTCAATTCCTTTGGATGAAACAAACTTTGCAAGATCTTCAAGTACAATTCAGTGAGCCTATTCCCATATTATGTGACAACACCAGTGCCATCAACATCTCCAAGAATCCTATGATGCATTAAAAAACAAAACACATTCTGATCAAATATCATTTTGTTAGAGAACAAGTCGCTGAAAAGAATATCAAACCTGAGTATGTTGGTACAAAAGAACGAATTGCTGATATCTTCACTAAACATTTACCTCGTGAAGCATTTGAATATATTCACTAGAAGCTTTGGATTCTCCCAAGTTATCATTAGATTTTCCTTATTCACAACATAAATGGGGAGTGGAAGTGTGTATAGGTCCGCAGGATGGTTGTGTGTCAGGAGGAGTTACTTTTTGCCATTGATTTCAAAGGGGGAGAGAATGTTGTAGGAAGAGGTGTCATGATCGCAGGGGGAGTACTTGTGTTGCCATCAATGCTAAAGGGGGAGATTGTTGATCAATGGTTGTCATTGATGTCAACCCAAGCATCATCAGGGGCTACCCAAATATTTCATGGGAATTTTGACCTACCAAACTAATATATTTTGGGTCAAGAATTCCTTTGATGGTTTCTACTTGTCGAGATGTTTCTGTTGATATATGGCATGCCATGTAATTCTTCACGCTTTGAGAGATATTCATGTTTGAAATTTGTACCCCTAGTTAGTGGGCTAAAAACCCATGGGGTTGTGGCATGGGTCCTTGAAAAGTCATAATTACTATTTTTTCAGATCCTAAAATCCCTCCCACGTTCACTTGTTGAAGCCCCTCTCAACCTAAGCATTTATATAAATTATGATCCTCATATCCTCCTCATGGAAGGTATTTTGCGATCTGAAACAGGTCATCGTGGCATTTTTTCTCTAACTTTTTTTATACAGCATTTAAAAATTTGAAAGCTTAATGAGGCAAAGCCGAAATCCTGAGGAAGCTCCTGTGGAAATTTTAGATCAAGGTCCACAATATTTTGGGAGATATGATTTGTGGAAGTCAGTGTTTTTGCAGGCTCCTGAAATTCATCTCAAAGAAGTGACCTTGGGAGAATGGTCATAAATATATCTATGAGTATCGGATTGGAAATTATGTAAAAAGTGGAATATTTTTCACAAATTCTAGTTTCCTCCCTATCAATTTCATAGTTGAATGAAGAAAAAGTGACACGTGGCATGCCGTACAAGTTCGCTCTACTAAAATAATCCATAATTAGGGAATTGTGAGAGATTGGGCGTAACTCTCTCCTGAAGCATCCAAATTGGGTAAGACCTATGGCATTGGAAATAAGACTCATAGGACTAAAAATCACATATTGGGGATCTGAAATAACAGAGATACACCAGATTCAATATCGAGCTCCTAGAAGGCAAGAAAAAGCTAGATCACGTGTTGTCAAAGGCTGCAAAGGACTAGACTTTCTAGGGTAGAAAAGCAAAGCAAGGTGTAGCAGAGGGTAGCATGACAAGAGAAGCAATGAAGGTAAAGATCGACAACAAGAAGTTCATCACATGAAGTCTTCAAGTGGGTAGCATTGCATACAGTCACTGTAAAGGTATCATTGTTCTAAGTCATTGTAAATACATTATTGTAAAAATTGTACTAGTGTCTATCTGCCAAGAGTTGAAGAGGCAGTGTAGGGAGGTCTAGGATCATCTTTAGGTGGTTGTGTCATAGTAGGGGTTATGGTCTAGTGTTTCTTCTTCTTCTACATCATTCTATATCATTGTGAAGTGGACCATTTTCCTTGGTACGGGAGTCCATTCTTCTTTTATTCTTCTACAGGGTGGTAGGGTGGTGCTAGGGTGAGTTGTAGCTCATTGGGTGTTGGGGCATCCATTCAGTTGAATACTGAAGAATCTCGGGGATTGGAGCATCCATCTAGTGGGAGCTGGAGAAGAATTCTCTTCTAGATACAAGGAAGTTGGAGCTTTATTTTCAATTGGAGTTGAATATTAAAGAATTATAAGAGAAGCATTAGGTGGTTTTTGTCCCAAAGTGGGTTTCCACCTTAAAAACTGTGTGCATTTGTGTTCCTTTTATTTGCTGCTATCACTGTACAAACACTGATAATAATTGAAGATTAAATAATGCTCTAATTGAAAGGAATACTGACTCACCCCCCCTCAGTATTTCCAACATCTTATGCATACCATGTTAGGATGTTTGGACTAAAAAATGTGCAACAGTGTTTTCAAGGATTGTGATTGCTTTATAGATTATATACACAGGTTCCTTGAAGTATACATGGATGATTGGACCATTTATAGTTTTTTAAATAAAAACTCTAGTCTACTCCGAGTCATGTTTGACCGATGTATACAAATTAAAATTTCATTGAATGTAACAAAGTGCATATTTGTTGTTCCCTTTGGAACACTCCTCAATCATATTGTATGTAAGGTAGGAGTATATGTGGAACCTGCTAAGGTTTCGGTGATTGTGAACTTGGACCCACCAACTAGTGTTAAACAACTCAGATACACCTTGGGCCACATAGGATATTACAGGAGGTTTATATGCAACTATGATTTGCCTATCGCCCCAGTGGAGAAGTTTCTCAATAAAGCTGAAAAATTCATATGGTATAAAGAATGTGACACTTATCTTAATGTACAGAAAGAGAAATTGGAAAGTGCACCAATGTTGGTTTACCCAGACTGGAAAAAGCAACTCCTTTTCCACATTGATTCATCTGGGATTGCTTTGGGAGCAGTTCTGGCTTAGCCCGGGGAAGGAAGCCTTGATCACCCTATATATTTTGCAAGAAGAAAGTTGTCAACAAAATAGAAAAACTATACCACAACCAAGCACAAGGTGCTTTCCATGGTATATTCACTTCAGAAGTTTTGAAACTACCTTCTAGGGGGTCCATTCAAGTTTTTCAACGATTAGTTTGATTTGAAGTATTTAGTCAACAAGTCCGTGTTGGAAGGAATGATTTGTAGATGGATATTATTATTTCAGGAATTTACATTTGAGTTTGTTTTCAAACTAGGTCGCCTAAATGTGGGACCTGATCACCTCTCAAGGATGGAATTAGGGGAAAGTGGAGGATCTATGGATGATGAGTTACGAGACACTGATATGTTTTGAGTTGAAGTGGTTCCAAACTACTTGGAAGACGTAGAAGCATTCTTGGCTACCGAGAAATTCCCAGAGGAATACACCATGATGCAATAGAGACACATGGTTGTCCATGCCGCATATTACCAGTGGATTGCAAGGAAACTATACAAGTTGGGTCTTGATCAAATGTTGTGCATATGTGTACTAGAATAGATCAAAAGAGGAAGGGTGTGTTATGGGAGCATCACTCAGGAGTTTCGGGAGGCCACGTTGGAGGAAAAGCCACCACAAGAAAAATATTATAGACATGTCTTTAGTGTCCTATAGTTTTTAGAGATGCAAATGAATATGCCAGAAATTGTGATGTTTATTAAAGAGTTGGAAAACCATCACATGGAGATGAATTTACCTTTACAACCAGTATGAGCACTGCAAGATTTTGAGAAACGAGAAATTGATTTTGTAGGAAATATAAACCTACTAGAACGACACTCCCAAGCTAGATACATCATCACCTCCACAAAGTACCTCACTAAAGCCCAAACTAGTGAAGGACCGCACTGCAGATACCGCCACTAGATTCATTTTTGAAAAAATCATCACCTAATTTTTGTGCCCCCAAATCCTCACCAGTGATCAAGGGAGCCATCTCATTAATGATACATTTGCGTCACTACTCCAGAACTTCATGATATACCACAAGAGCAACCCATATCACCCTCAAGCCAACGGTACAATGGATGCCTTCAACAAGATCTTAAACAGAGGATCGAATAAGGTTTGTTCAACCAGCAAGGATGATTGGGATGAGAGGGTCCCTACTACCTTATGCACCTACCGCACCACTGTTAAATCATTACACAAACATACACCTTTCTAGCTGGTATATGGGAGAGAGGCGATAGTACCAGCCGATTTCACAATAACCAACCTTTTCATTGCACAAGCAACACATATGACCAAATATGAGTAAATTACAAAGCGATTGGAGGAACTTTGGGAGCTAGATGAAGCTATATTATTGGAAAAATTCCATAAAATAGTTGAAAAACAGAGGCATAAGGCATGGCATGATAGGCATATCGAGTAGAATTCATTCATGGTGGGTGGACATGTTCTATTATAAAATAGAAATTACTTGAAATTTCCAGGGAATTTGTGGATGCATTGGATGGGGCCTTTCATTTTTGTTGAAGTCAAGGAGTTCAGACCTGTCAAGCTCACACAACTTGACTGTGTTTTTCTATCAGGATTGGTGAATGGCGCATGTATGAAACCCTTCTAGGTATCAACCAATCCTAGTCAAAAATTGATTGTATCTTTGAAAGGAGACCATAGGTAGGAGTTAGTTATGTTGGTTAGTCATTACTTGGGTCAGTTTTTATCGTTAGTCAGCTATTTTCATTTTAGTCAATCAAGAATAAATCATCTGCCTAATTCCTTCTAGTTGCGGATGAAGTTCCTCCTCACCACAAACGCTTGTGGTTGGGGGAGCCACACGTGTCAGGCATCCTAGTCACAATAATTAAGAAATATTTCACATTGTTAGTATGCATTTATATTAAATATTTCCTATAATACTCATTATCAACTCATAAGTACGACCATCACAACATCATAATTATTCATCAACTCCACCTGCCTTTTCCAGTTCTGCGTCATCCAAGTCACGTCTAGCTCAATAGTCATCAACATTAGCATGGTTGAAGCTGAGAAGGTAAAGTTTATGTATTGATTACTTAAGCGGTCTCATAAAAAAATTCATGTCAATATTTTCTACTTAATCTGCATGGTCATGTTGAGTTCTTCAGAGTCCAAAGCCAAGGTGGTAGAATTGCTAAGTCTGGATTTTGTTTCCAATTTCCATTTTACCAAGCTCAAGTCCAGGCTCCTTGTATCTCGTGTCTATCAACGTCATTTGAAGAGAAGAAGACTATGATATCGGTTCCAAAATTTCAATTTGATGAAAATATTGTAAAAACAAAGCCAATTTATGGAAAATACGATAAAGCAGGGTTGGTCGATAATGACCTCATAGGCTCCTTCCAATTCCTGGCTTTGAAGCACGAGGTCAATATTGAAAATGTGGTTAAGGCGGATGGAAGTAAATCCATCAAAGTTATATAATATTTTAGAGGAATTTGAAGGTCAACATTGCTGCATCCAAGGAGTCTGCCCATGTTCAAAATGACCAAGGATGCCACACAATGCACGAATCTACTTATCAACATAATACAAGGAGGATCACTATGGATTGACAAGGAAAATCCAATTCATGCGATTGAAATCCATAGGCTCACAGGTGTATCAGCAGCTGGAAATACTGTGTCTAGTTCCTTCAAGAAATTTTCCAAGCGAGCAAAGAAGACATGAGACGATTACTATTACAATACATATAATAGTGGGAGAGGAGGCAAGGGAGCTCTTATTTAACCAATCAAGAAGACCAATATCAAGTCGCGTGCCATATCATTATAGGGAAGCTCTTGTTCCAATTTTCTAGGAATGAGTGCACAGTTGATGCTATCTCAGTCGTGGATCACTATTTACAGGCCAGACAACTAAATTGGTGCAACGTATTGCTTCATGAATTGTTCAAGGCATGCAAGGAAAATTAAAAAATATCGACTACATTTATCTATGGATATCTCATTTTTTCTTTGGAAATGTGGAAATTGTGTCCGCAGAGGGTTGGGATTTGGCTCCTATCACAGAGGATCAACCACTTTCTCTCAGGTACACTCCCTAAAAAACCTTCGGGGACCCAAGAAGTAAGGAAATTAATGAGTATTCTTTCATAGGAGGTATAATAAAATGTTGGAGGTAGTAAAAGCTATAGAAAGGATCCCAAAGTTGTTGTTTGATGATTATTCACTGGAAGTATGGTTCGGTGTTATCCATGGCCATACTTAGATAAGGCCAAAATGTGTACATTCTGAAACATTCCTGATAAGGCCTCAAAAGTTTGAGCTGAATTGAGAAGCATTCCACATAGAGTTCATCTTGTGGCCAAGAATTGCGAGGGAAATTCATGAAGGAAAGCACATATACCTCTTTGAAGGAATGGTGCCCCAACCAATACCTAGAGCAACACCAATGGATTCAAAGAAGTGGTTAGATGAAGAAGAGTTGCAACTTGTCATCAAGGGACTTGAGACACAAATGCATTCAATTAAGAAGACCATGGTTAGAATCAAGGTCTCGGTAGGTTCGTTCCCACTTTTTCTGAATTTCAAAGTTTAAGGTAGCCACAATCCATGGTTATTACTCCCCCTAGTTTCTTCACTTTTGTTCATAGGACCCCATTCCCAGTCCGAACTAGTAATCCCAGTAGCCCAATGGTCGAAGGATACAAAACCTTAAGTTGTGGCTAAAAGGATGACGATGACCCCTGCTAACCAAATTGTCGATCTCATTCTGGAAGATCCCCAATCATAGTCTATATTGAAATTCTTGAAGAAAATGCATCCTCCACCTCCGTCGTGTTACCAAAATTTCACAATCCATCACTGCACACTACTTCCACATCCAACATTATTTCAGACATCAAACTTCTGGAACAGT
The DNA here is from genome assembly GCA_034641835.2 of Pinus albicaulis. NCBI lineage: Eukaryota > Viridiplantae > Streptophyta > Pinopsida > Pinales > Pinaceae > Pinus > Pinus albicaulis. The sequence continues at coordinate 573,411,331 of CM076577.1, forward strand.
TCTAGGAATGAAAATGGAGATGGAGGTTGACTCTGTAATTTAGTCCATTACAACCATTACCAGTGCAGAATCAGCCCTCACATCCATGTTGTATTTACTATTGGATCCATGTCCACTAATATTCACCGGTCCAATAATTACCCCTCCCATCACTACTGCCATTAATCCAGTATCATTACTACTTCACCCCTCCCCTTCATTTCAACACTCCCCATTTTCATCCACACTAGTTCATCGTCGGTCGAACCCTCACAATAGGGAACATCAACCCACATATATCTAGTGAAGTATGTCTCCATTAGAAAACCATTACAAAGTCGATTTCCAGAACCATCCACCATGAGCCAAGATGATCTCTAGAGCTGGTCCTCAACCCAATTGTTTAATTTTATTCAGTTGGTTGTACGTCGAGCAAATGAGTTGCATAATGATTTATCTATAGAGCACAAACAACAACAAAAACCGATCCTTGCAGTCATTGTAGAACATGATAAATTTTCTAGGAAAAAAAATCATCTTTAGAATTAGTTGGAGTATATCATTGAAAATTTTTAGGTATTGTAGCCTTATATTTAAGATGTAGTGGCCAAATCCCTAGAGGACTTTGCTGTCTGTACAATTTTAGAATGCTCTGACCAAATTTAGGTAGCATTTCATGATTTAATTTCAGCCACTTGTGATCTCAATCAAACACTTGTTGCTACACAATGGGAACTGCTAGACCCTCACACATCGCAGTTGATATTGAATAGAAAGAAATAGACCAAACCGTCCTCAAAGAATCCATCATCAATGTCGTAGAGCAAGCCCATTCCCTCCTACAACAAGTTCATCATTGGTTGGACTGCCAACAGAAAAATAATAAACTGGTCTACCCCCTCTGTAGTCGAGTCAAAGAGATATTAGGCGAGGCTAGGAGCACCAAGGAAAAGAAATTGTAGTAACATATCCATGCATAAGTAAAAAATCTTGAGGCCTAGATTCAATAGATTGATGATAAGTCAGACAAAAAAAGAAAATACGTTGGGACCTCCAGTCGCTGGGACAAGCACATTTAGAAACAATGCAATAACTTAGCGTCAACACAAATGCACAATGGAACTCTCTCCTAATGGCACAACCAAACCAACCTACAATTAACACAAAAATCAGTTCCTTAGCTAAGTAGTTGTACTCATAGGCTCATGGAAGGAAGCACTTAATGCATACAATCATTTTAAAGAGGTGACCATTAGCTCTGTCCTGAGTTGGGGCCTTCATTTGGAGAAACTAGCCAAGGGGAAGCAATTTAGAAAGCAGCAACAAAAGCATCAGTGGTAGAAGCATCAGCAACACTGATAATACCGGTGAAGGATTGACTTAGGAATGAGTCAATGAAATTTTTGTCGGGGCCTGTTGGGGCCTTCATTTTTGAAGAACTACGGAGTTTTGGGATAAGCTAAAAGGTTGATGTTAGGTTGCAGAGATATCCATTGGGAATTTTTGGGAGAGAGAATAAGGAAAGAGGAAGGTTCTCATGGAATATTAGCAGTTGTGGAGGAATGGAGGAAAGGAGCGGCCATAGTCAAGCGGGAAAATATCAATGAAAACCGAGCAGTGGGAACAACTGAGCAGGGAAGAAGGCGGAGGCCTAAGAAAGAACTAGTAGTCCAAGCGAGCTTGGAAATATAAGGAAGGATGAGAGAGAAGGAATGGAAGGAAAGAGAGCATTGAGATGTTGTTGAGGAGCTAGTAGAGCCGCTCTGTGTTTGTTATTTTGTATGATTATGTATTGAAAAATATTATGGGTTTGTACTATGGAAAAGAGGCTCATGAGCCATATGTAATGATATGATGTAGAGATTAATGAAAATGGGACTTACTGGGATCATTTTGTGTTGATGGAATGATTATATGGCTCCTTAAAAATTTTTTTAACGTGTACATCTGAGTAGTATTTCCTTATGAATATGCATGACTTGTTGCGATTGGTCTTTTGTTTGGTATCATCGGGTATCTTTTGATTATTTCCTAATTGATGTGATTCTTCCCGATACTGGATCTTGATGCCCATCTAACTAAGGTCGCGACATGCCTCGAGTGAGACGCCTTACCCAGTCTTGGGTAAGGTGAAATTTTCAGCATTGTACTAGACTACAATGAAGCTTTGTTGGCCCCTATGCCCGAACCTGAGGTCTCAAAGCTATTATTATTTTGTGCCAAAATCACTGGTCTAAGGAAACTCCTTTTTTAGCTAAATTTTCCTCATTGGTATTCAGATACCTTTTTATATGATCAAAATTAATGATCTCAAATTTACCAATTTTCTTTTAAATCCTCCTCATAATTGGGGATTGATCATTGGAAAAGGTCTCTTTTAGTTTATTCACTTGTTGGATTACTATCATAAGGTCTCCAAATAGCATAAAATTTTGTATTTTCCTTAAGATATCCATTTCTATCCCTTGACACAAGGCCAAAATTTTTTCTTGGTAATTTGCAGTGCTCCCTAAGCCCTAAGCATATTTAATATCAATATCTTCATCAGTGTTATAGATAACCCCTCCTACTCCTGCCTCCCCCCATGTATTATCAATATTTTAATAAAATTAAAATTAAAAATATTCTAAATATAGAGATGTAAAATTTATATAGGTATAAATAATATTGTTGAAATTTTCTTAAGAAAAAACTATGTATATTGTAGAACTCTTCTCTCATCATCGGGAATACTTAAAACTTTCTTTGAGAGTAAATTAATGCACGACCAAGTCAAATAAAATATTAGGTTAATGGTAATATCAAGAAATACATTATGATTGAGTAAATTTGACCAGAATCAAAGCTTTGTTTAAAAATAATGGGTGTATACTAGGTCAAATAAAATATTAGTTTAAAGGTAAACTAAAGAGATACATTCGAATAGAGTAAATTTGAATAAAATTAATATTAAAAATTAGATTAGTTTAAGGTATCTAAGATGTTATATTTTTCCAAGTAACAAAGAATATTAGAAATTGGGGCTGATAATATTATTAAGAACCATAGATCTAATTTCACTCCAAATATATCAAGCTTAGAGAGTAATCAAATCTCCCAAGGTGCACGCATTTCTTGCAAAACTAAGTTTTGCATCTTGAGATATTTGATCCTTATCAACAATTGGTAGATCCTAAGTGAATATGGATCTATGCTAATTTCTATTTTAGAAATTTGTTCATTTATTTTAAACCCTTCATAATATTTCTTGTTCGCCCCTCAAATGATTTCATTTATTTAAAGAATTTTTACTACCTAAGTCATATATAAGAATACATAAATAATTATAGTTTACACACCATAAGCTATTTTTCGCATATATTTAATGACAAATATGACACATTTAAATAGTTGGAATCAGATCCAACTAATTCTAAACTAGGCGATTTTCGTTGAGAGAATATATCAACACTATCCAACAACCCACTCCAAACAACAAACCAACTTTACTAATGTAAAAATTAATCCTAACACTCTCCCTTAATTCTTACATTACAAATAACAATAGTAAAATCACAAATTACAATATTGAAAATACAACGTTGATGTCTGTCTAGTATGGTCATCATTAGCACTATTACCCACTCTGGAATCTCATAGACTACACTCTTTCTCCACCTCTCCACCACAACTTCAATATTACCACTTAACACATTTAAGACAAAAGTTCCTATGACCATCATTGGCATATTTTTAGGACTGTCACTTCTTATCATGCTTTCAACTAGTTGATGTGCCAAAGAAGAAATCTCAATATTGAATATTCTATTGAAAAAATCCTATCTGACGAAGACATAGCATGTTGCGTTCACCAATTATATATGAAAATTTTCTAGATGCTGAAGGTATCCAACAATCAATCTTACAAAGTGACCATTTTACACACTAAAGAACAAAACACATAACCTGTAGCTTTTGTTTTTAGGTCACCACATCCTCCAAGAACTACTGACCATAACAGACTATAGACATAATTAAATGAGTGATGCGTTATTGTGGCACCACATACAACAAGAACCACTAGTTTAAATTATGTTACTAGATTCCATTAATTGTTTCTTCATAACATTTATTTTAAAAATTAATTTAACAAATAATCCAATAAAACCCATGAACAAAGAAGAATTCACCACTTCTTGCACACAAATCCAAAATTGAGATATGTAAAATTTAAAAATAATTTACTTCCTTGCACATAATTCCAAAGAAGAGATACAACATATTTTCAACATCAATTTTTTGCCACAGTAAGTAAATCACTAGCCACAATTATGAAAAATATCTTTCATATCTTACTCACATCTTCATCCAACATTTTAATTCTAAGGTATGCCACTAGAGGGACTATTTCTTCCTCCATTGTGTTCACATAGTAAAATTTTGTAGTCGTGAGACATATTGACTCTGATTAGTAGACTTGTAGGAATAAAATGCCTCTAAATCCAATGTAAAACTCTCGCCTAGAATCTTGTTCTCTGCATCGGTTGAGTTTGAATCTCTTCATGGATTTATCCATTTAATATCTACACTCATCCTCCTTCAAAGTGATCATCATGATCTACTCCATGAACTCTCCTTCACACAAGTACATAAAACAAACACACTTTTATGCTAATATAATCGAGCTCTACAAATTAATCTCACAACTCTTACATTTTCCTATTCCTAAGCCCTCCTACAAGGGAGATACACCCAACGCTTAGATTTGTTACCAACAAAGAATTATTTGTAAGCACCATAAATTGTTTTTTACAAAGCTTCAATCACAAATATGATACATTTAAATAGTTTGAATCAGACTAAACAAATTCTAAACTAGGAGACTAAACAAATTCTAAACTAGGAGATTGTAGTTGAGAGAATATCTCAACAATCTCAAACAAACCAATCCAAACCAAAAAATCAAATATAATAATGTAATATATTTAAAACATTTGAAAAAAATTAATATCTTTTGAAAACATGTGCTACATTTTTGTTGACATTAATGTAGAAACAACCAATTATATAACTAGTAACAAAGATGGACTTAATTAAAAACTTAATTATTAGTAATAATAGGAAACTTGACGTTCAATTTTGTTGAAGAGCGAATCATACCATCACATAATCTAAATGGAGTTTGTTAAGAAGGAGGATTTGGGCCCTATTCCATTAAGGTACAATCCCAGGTGGTTGAAGGAAGGAAAAGTTGTGGAAATAATAAAAAAGGCATGGTAAACTCTTTTTCATGGTTCCCTAGATTATGTATGGAAAGTGAAACTAAAGGCAGTCAAGAAAGCATTGCGAACGTGGAAAAAAGAGTTATATGTTCCTCCACGTAAGAAGAAATATGAGCTAGTAAAAGTTTTGGAGTAACATTTGGAAAATACTGATAATATTGAAGTTGAGAAATAACACATTGAGAAGAAAAGGCATTAAATAGATAGAAAACCAGATTGAGGAGGAAATATAGATACTGAAGTCTATAAGTATTTGGTTCAAGGTTTCTAACCAAAAAAACAACATTATTTAACAAGAAAATGAAAGAAAGGGAGTTGCGAAATAGGGTGAGAGAAATTACTCTAGAAATAAAAGCAAAAATATAATCCTTTTCAGAAATTAAATAGGAAGCATTTTCACACTATCATGCCTTAGATTCAGAATGAAATGAGATGAATATAATCACAACTCATAATTTCTTTCCCACTTTCGAATCAAATATATCATAAATGGAAAATCAACAACTTATGAAGGAGATAGAGGAGGATGAGGTGATTGTTGCAATACAGTTAATGGATCCAGACAAAGCTCCTAGGTCAGATCGATTTTATATCAATATTTACAGGTATTTTAGTTATTAATAAAATGGGATTTGATAAGAATGTTAAACTGGATAAAAAGAAAGGGAAAATTTGGAGGGGCAACTAGTTCCTCCTGTCTCACCTTGATTCCAAAAGAAACTAACCCTGCTAATTTCTCTCATTTTATTCCCACATCATTATGAAATGCATATTATAAAATCTTATCAAATGTTATATAAGGAAGATTAAAGAAATTTATGGTGATATTATTTTCTAAAAATCAAGGGGGATTTATGCAGCAAAGGCATATATTGGATAACATCATTCTTGTGTAGGAGGCCATTTACTTGTGTAAGGAAAGAGGTGAAATAGGAGTCATAATAAAGTTATACATGGGTAATTTCTTTGATCAGGTAAGACGCTCCTTTCTTTCTCTCATCTTAGAAAATCTTGGTTTCTATCGTGAATTCATATTCTAGATTAAGGCTTGTGTTGGGTCTCCATGGATTTCTCCATTGATTAATGGAAAACCCACTCCGTTCTTCAAGGCTTATAGAGGACATCGTCAAGGGTGTCCTCTTTCTCCTCTATAGTACATCATTTTGGTAGAAAGTATTAGCATAAACTTAGAAAAAGCTAGAGAAAATGGGTATTTTCCAGGAATCAATATTTCTAGGAAAGTTAAATATATGAATCATTCCTATTTTGTTAATGATACAATTGTTTTGGAGGTTCCTACAAAATAGTCACCAATATATTCAAATAAATATTGGAATATTATCTATATATCTTAGGGGGTATTGTAAACAAAATAAAAAACCAACTATATGGTTGGAATTGTCCAGACACAAATTTGCATGAGATAACATTTTCTTTGGATTTTACAGTCAATCTTTGATGGAAGTCCTTTAAATATTTGGGAGTTACAATACCTTTGGGAGCATCGATAAGGGAATACTAGGAAGAGATAATTCAAAAATTCAAAAAGAAAATCCAAGGATGGAGAGAAAATTGGATAAATGTTGCAGGGAAGTCCATTTTGAGTAAATACGTTGAGTAAATTGGAACATACTTTTCGTTCCAAGAGAATTCGAAGGCGTGGAAATCAAATACCCTGTATATACGAATTTAGTGTTGGGGTAAACATTTGTGTGGAAGTTGATTTCAGATTCTGAATAGTGGTGGATGGTGGAATTCCTAAAGAAGTACTTCCACAAAATTCAATTTCTTAGAGCTTTCCTATTGGACAAGAGATTTCTCCAAGATTTGGAAACTTTGCAAGGATGTAGCCCCTGTCACAATAGAACATTTGTGTTTGCATTTAGGAAATGGGGAAAGAATCAAACTATGGAAGTATAGTAATCCCCCAACTGAAATAAGAAAGGACTGAAATGAGCTAAGAAAATCGGTCGATTGGATGACAGGGACAACAATTGTAAGATTAAAGGATATCTCAAAATGGGATGAGTCTGGTGTATGGATACGGTGGGATTTTCTAGGTCTCCTGGAAAATATTCACTGTCAATGGAAATCTTTGATCACGTCCTTGAAATGTCTTGGAAATTTCTCTCCCTCGTTTATTATAGATCAGAGGGTCTTCGAATTTGGCTTCTAAGTAAATCCCTTCTTTACTCTATTAAGGAAGGGTACACATTGCTGTTACACAAACTCCCCTATCTAGCCCCCTAAAAAATATGGAAATTTTTTTTTTTTCGCATAGGGACACAATTCCTAAGGTAAAATATTTTTGTTAGATGATGGTCCATGGAAAATTTTTTACCACTGAGAACGTAAAGTTCAAGAATATTCATGGTTTGTCAATTTTTGTCATTTGAAAATCTATATAAGAATTAATCCCTCATTTATTTTAGTAATCCAATTTATCTCTGGATATATGGAAATATACTTTCAGAAAAGTGCATTATGTAAATCCCATTCCAGGAAAATGGAAACACATGTTTGAAAAATGGAAAAATAAATCTCTTGATATTGAATCCAATCTCCTCTATCACGATGAATTTTGGCATCTTTTCCAAAATTATCGTGTTTGACCATTTGGCTGGAGAGGAATAAAGTAATTTTTAAAGAAGATCAACCTTATTTCTAGTGAGTAACCTCCAAAGCCCAATGTTTTCTATTTCAAAACCATATTTTACCTAGGCCTCAAAGCCTAATATGTAGAGGACTTAACAACTGACGAAATAAAATGGATATAAATTCATGCATATCCAAATCATGTTGTTAGCTTCAATTCTCATCCTAACACAAGTAAATTTCGTTGCTTAAGAATGAAGATGGATGAATTCCAGAGTTGGAAAAGAATCTAAGTATTAGATTTGAAGTTTTTTGATGTAGCTTCAAAGGATAATCCAGGGAAGGCTGGAGCGGGAGGTGTCAGATCCTTTTCCTCGAGGAAAATTCATATATTAGTTATGCTTGGGGACTGGGTACTTCAACTAATAACAAGGATAATTTTTTTTTCTCTCTGGAAAGGACAATAGCTTTCCATAAACAAAGGAATAAGGATAATAATAGTCTTAGGGGACTCGATTATTGTCATAAGGAAAAAATTCAAATCTAAGTGTGAGATAGGCCCCCCAAATTCTGCAGTTATGAACATGATAGCTTTGAAACTAAATAAATCTGAGGAGATTACTCTTTTCAATAGGCATATAAATGTGGAAGAGGATAAAATTTCCAATCAATGGGTATTGCTAAGGAAAGAAATTCTAGAACTAAACCAATATAAGAGGCTTTTGGCTGGACAATTTGGCCACTCCTTGAACTATGAGAGATGTAATGGATTTGAAAGTACAGTCATAATTGGTATAACAATCTCTGATATCCTCACACATGGAATGGTAATAGTTGGGATATAATGCATGGAGGTGGGGAGTACTAGACATCCCTTCCATTGAATTCAAGACTTTGTCGTTGAAATAAATGGTAGGGGATATTGATTTGTTTCAAATGGGATTTGAAATGGAAAGCCTCATCGAAAATCAGACCATAATTCTCCATTGCTCTGGTATTTATTGCATTTATTTTCATTTCAGGATTAGACATTAATTTCATGGTATATTTCATCCTTTTTGCATGATCTTGGATCCGTGTAGATACAAAATTTATTCCTCCTCAGGATTGATGAATTGTTGATATGTATGCAGGAATTCTTGGGAATATATTATTATTATTATTATTTTTTACTTTTTAATTTTAATTTTAAATTTTTCTGTTGCTCTGTGGCTTTCATTATGGTTTTTAAAGATGTGCATGCAAATATCAAAAATCACTACCTCTGGGGATATTACTATTGAGAAATACCTAGATCATTGGAAGCAGTTAGTGGAAAATTTGTTCAAGGTATTAATGGGAATGGTTGAAATATCAAATAAAAGGCTGGACTTGGTGGAGAGGGTGAAGGAAGCTAGGTTCCATTTGCTAGCGAAATGTTGTGAATGGTTGCAACTAAGAATGGAAAAAGATATCACAATTATATAGGATGCGTTCCTAATTACGATGTTGCAATCCAATTGGGATGCCTCATTAGTCAGTGATCTCAAATTCAAGGTAGATAATACGGAGCTAGGAGACAACGAGCAGGAATCTCAGGTTGGTGGAGTCAAATCATGTGGAGAAGGAATGTACCGCAACACTGAAAGAAATTTGGTAGCTACAATAGAAGCTGGGCCCTTCAGGGTTTTTTTTACTTTCTTATGTTTTTATGTAGTGAAAATGTGAACTTTTTTTGGGATAATTTTGCAGAATATATGGAATATGCCAATGTAAAATTGTAGTCTAAAAAGTACACAAAGGCAAGAAAAACATGTGATGGTTAGACTAGAATATTGAAGCCTCTGAAATTACTTAAGCATGTAAATGATTTTGAGCATGCAACTAGCTATTTTAATACAAATGCTACCCATTTAAAAAAAAAAAAAAGTAAGAAGGTGAACATTAAAAAACTCAAAAATAATGATTGAAACACCTTTTGATAATAATTTAAAAAAATATTCAATCCATTATATGAAACACCAATAAATCATACCTAAGTCATATTCAAAAATGTTTTACTATCTAAAATATTTGAAAATTTATAATGTATTTTAAAAACACTTGTTACAATTTTGTCAACATTAATGTAGCAACAACTAATATATAACTAAGAATAAAAATGGACTCAATTAAATACATATTTATTAATAATAATAGCAAACAAGACATTAAAAACCCAAAGATAATGATCAAACATCCTTGGGTAATAATTTGTTTGTTTCTTTTTATTTTTCTCTAATTTAAATCCGTTATATGATACACAAATAACGATAATAGATGTAATGCATTATAGTCCCTGCCTCTACCACTAATTAACTGATTAAAGGTTGTGCTCTCTGCACATTGAAATATCATCGCACTGTTAGTGCAAGGAGTCATTCCTTGACTGCATAAGGAGTAAGCCTTACACGTCATAGGCAATTTAAAATTTTAAAAGGGTTGTTTGAGTGGTGGGATGACTTCTAAAATATTTTTAAATTATTTTTTTATAATTTTTAAGACTTTCATGCATTTGGAAAGTTGTGGAAAGTATAAATTGTGTGGTTAAATTGGTAGTATAGGGAGCAGAGTGTACAAATGGAGAATTTGGATAGCTGGTACCTATTCCAGGAAATAATCCTATCTTAAATTAGTCACACAACTATGATGATGGCTCTTTACACAAACTTTGTTTATGAAAAGTAAACAACATTCCGAAAATAGATTGTATGTATAAAATATTCCACAAATCCTTTACAAAATATTCACTGACATGTTCTATAACACACATATAATTTGCAGAAAATTAAAAGCACATAATTTATCGTTAAATCCTTTAACACTTTCTCACTCACACTTTTTTTCTATATTTTAAATAAGACTAATTTCTATTATATGGTACAAAAATAGTACAGTCATGCTACCCATTGGGGGGGAACCAACTCATAGAGATACTTCAAAAAATAAAAGATGAGGCTGCCCCAGGGGGGAAACCAACCCATAGAGAGTTCCATAAAACATAGGAGGAGCTGACTCTAATGGGGAAACCAACTATTAATAGAATATCCATAAAACTAAGTTTACTGTGCATAAGGAAAGTAAGCAAAGAAACTATAGCAAGGCTTGAAAATACTGTAAAAAAAGGAGAAATGGCACTACTGATGCTGGTCCTTTACATCCTAGTGTTGCATACGAGGAGGTTCTTCCACAATGTAGCACCCATAGTCAGAGAGGGCTTCCTCCTTCTTGGAGAGATGAGGAGCCAACTCCGACATGGAGGTAGAGCGAACGCCTATGTCTTCTGCATTGTTAGGTTGCCTGACACCTTCAACAGAGCTGCTGCCTCCACTGTCAGATGTTTCCCCCATGATTTAGACAGGTAAGGCCACCATTTTCCTAGGCATTGGGAAGGATGAATGAGAGAGAGTGGATTTTCGCGACCTCTTCTTGGAACCAGAGCCAGAATTATCTTGTTGAATCTCCAAAATTCAAATTGAGAGATGGGATGAAAGGAGTTGGGGGTCAGAAACCTTCGGTGAAGGCCATCAAGAATGCCATAGTGCGCTTCAACATAAGTGGAATTGGAGGGTGAGAGGGAACACCTCTACGATCTCCCCTATGGTAGCACATAAGATGGAGGCGAGGCATGATTTATGTGGAGTGTTGGGGATGAAGGGGAGGGACAAAATGAGCGGAGGGAGAATGATGTGCAATGGACGGATGCCCAACAACGTGAAACAAATGAGCAAAGGTTTAATGAATGACGTCGTGAGGGACACAATCACAGTGGGGAGAAGCAGAGGAGAGAACAAGAGCTTGCAGAGCAAGCTTGAGAGAGAACTAGATTGAGGTGAAAGAATAATGCGGGGGGGGGAGATGGTGTTGTTGCCCATAAAACGCTAGTGAACGCAATGATGCAGACGAGGAAGAATTCAATGCTCAGTACACCAGAGTGAATGCCCATAAATGAATGAGGCCATCAAACAACCAAGCTTATTTAAGGCTCTCATGCCTGAAGCAGGTGCCGCCTTGTGGTGAGGCTAGCTGCATGACAACGGAGAGGCCATGTGGCCTTCCACCAAGGCTAGTCTATTCATCCACTTCTGGGGATTCTCACTCACAAATTAATAGTTGCTGCAATTCATACTAAGAATAAATTAACAAAGAAAATATACACACCACACATTAGATGTTCCTTGAGTCACAAAATCCTCCAACATGAAGTAAAAAAAGGATTTTTATTATATTAAGTTTTCATGTAGACCAACATCCAACCTAGAAATGGTATTTATAAGTGGTATATATATCAAGAGATGCACCAACTCCACCTCTTCTAAAAAGAAGAAAACATTAATTATAATATTACATAAGTGTCAAAAGACATTACAAATTTATCCTATTGAAATCTAACATAAAGGATAGATGGATAAGAAAGAAGATAATATGTTGGGTGTGGAGCTTGATTATATTATTTATTTTGTATCATAGCATTGGACCCCTATTCTTAATAGGGTGACAACACCACCCGTAATTTTACACTTCCTGGGGGGTCTAGGGGGTTTCGGGGGAAACACCCCTGAAGCTAAAAACAGATGTAAAATTTCCTTGTAAAAGTATTATAATTTCTCGCCAATCTAGTCCGTTCATTACGCGGATGATCTGACGGTATAAGTTATGTTTAATTTAGGGTATTTAGCCCTAGAAGGCAACCCTTCATTTTGTATGAGGGTATTGTATTGCGGCTGTATATTGTATGTGTATTCTCAGTGCGAGAAACAAATAAGGAGACTGTGAGAGAGAACAAAGGATATTACAGTGGATCTGCTGTAGGTTGTGTCTCTTCAATTTACTAGATAATAGAAAAGAAAGATTGGTTGTTCAGGGTGGACGTAGCCGAAAATGGGTGAACCACGTATATCTGTGTCTCTCCGGTTTTATGTGTTTTGTGTTTTCTATTTTCTGCATATCATATGTGTTGCATTTATCTTTAATATATAATTTTCTAACATAATAAATATGGGTTGAACTATTGAGTGTGCTGTCATGCTGCCCCTTTTTCTGCTGATTTATCTCCTTGTGTCTCGAGTCTTTAAATAAAATTGTAGCTCCATTTAATAAGACCTCAAACAACCTCGTAAACACCTTTCACCATCACTTTTTATATCCATTTGGTTATGGGTTCTTATCCATCCTTAACTAGCTCGGAAAAATTTGCTGACAAGTGTTAAAATTAAGTTAAAATAGGTGCTGCCGGAAATTCTAGTAAAAACTTGTAACTACGCAAAATCTGGAATGCTATCGGAATTTCCAGTAGCGCCTAGTTTATTTTTAAAAAATATACAGAAAATGCTGGAAATCCTGTGTAGACTTATATTCCTTGACATCTTAATCCGCTGTTCAAAATTACGATTGATAATAAAAACAATACTTGTATCAAAAAACCTTTTTTCCTTCCCTCTATGTGTGCTGCAACTTCAACAAGCTTATCCAAGTCTATTTTGTTGTCAGCAGCTGATCCGGATCTAGTTGCTCTTGTGGGTGCTTCCTTAACAGTGGCTTTCTCCTCCTTAGAACCCTTTTCTATTTTTCTTCTCTTTGAGGGCTTGCTCTGAAGGGGTTTTTTTTTTTTTTTATTCATGGAATTCTCTGTCTTTGACCCTTCAGGTTTACCTTCAATATCAATGACCTCTCTCATTAGGCTTGGATTATGTAGAGCCTTTGACTTAAGCCTAAACTTGTTGCTATCTTTGGTATGCCTCTTTTTGGTACCAGTAACAGGTTTGGATTCTTCTTTCTTCTTCTTACTATTGATGTCATATCTGACATCCTTGAAGAGCTTCATCTGATTGTGTAGGTTGATACTCTTTCTGCATCTTCTACTGTATATGTGCTTTCAAAATTTTTGGTAGCACATGAAATTTTGATTTATATGTAGTTGTAGACCTTTCTCTTTGGGATCTAGTGTATACATTAGGAAAAGGAGGAACAAGGGGCACTATTTTCATAGATTTGGGTTTACTTGCTGAGGAGCTCTCTCCCTTTTCAAACTTTCTCTCAGATTTAACTGCAGAAAACTTTTATTCTTTACCCTTGGACTTCTTATAGATATTTTCATTTTTGGACTTTCTCTTTATTCTTCTTTTTGTAGGCTAAGGATGTGGTTGTGAAACTAGGTGTAGGTGCAGGTTGGGCTGCCCTGTAAAACAAAAAGTGGTCCCAAGTTTGATTTCTCTTCCCCAACTCTTCTTCAACTATAACTTTGATTAAAGCTCGATGATACAAGGTATACTCTAAAAAAACAGTATGAGTTTGAACCCTTGTTCACATATTTGTCAGGATTTTCAACAAGAAATATGGAATATTTAATGTCTTCATACCTACAACATGAAAACGAAACCTCATGTGATAAAGGAACAAAACTGTATACCTCCTTTCACAAGTGAGGTATATCTTGATAAGCTTAATAGCTTATGCCCAGTCATTCTTAAGATAGCTACCTGGAATTCCCTTGGCCCAATTTGGATCTCTGTGTGCATCTTTGAGGAAGCTATTGAGATCTCCTCCTTTGATAACCCGCCCTTTAAACCACCTTTCTCCTTCCTGTGGAAGGGTAAAGGCTTCAACAATGGAGTCTTCAGAAACCTATAAGGTAAGGCCATAAATTGTGGCTTCTTATCCATGAAAATATTTACCAAACTCTTGAGCTACTCCTCAGTGAGAGTTCCCTGACATGGTGCATAGAGAATACCATGCTGAATGGATAAAAAAGCTTCTTATCCTCGAATTTTCATCCACTAGGTCTGCACCCTATGGCTCATTCGATTTATTTTTCAACCTTTTCTAGTCATCTTTAGAAAATTAATGACTCTGTCTTTTGAAACTGATAGGTGGTATAGTTGGAGGAGTTTTACCTTATAAGTGTTGATTGTGTTCACCTTTGGAATCCTGTCTGAAATCCAGACTCCTCCTCAAACTATGACTCTAAGCAATTTGATCTTCAAAAAATAAAATTCAAATGATAGGGCTCCTTCTTTCCAGTTGTTTTAAAACAAAACTATGATTCATCGCCCCATGCAAATCAACCTTCATCATGGAAAATATCCCTCACCATGATGTGCACCATGTGATACCCATTGTTACCTCCAGTTTGCTGCATATTTTTGTATGGAGAAATATAGCTGGCTTGAGACAAGCAGATCTGTGACTAACAGTCACCTCCGTTGTCTTTCTATTAACTAGCCAAAATTTTTGGTAGCACTTATGTACAACCAACCAAACGATTATGGCGTTAAGTGTGATGACCATGATCTCCTTCATTCATAAAAATAAGTACTTTGACATACGTCTAACTAACTTGGGGTTGACAGGCGAATGAAATTAACGGTTAAGTGAATTACTATGGGTTAACACATAGGCTTAACATATATCATGAATTGACTTGAACTATACTGAATACATATGACACCTATCATGAGATCTGGAATATTTAAAAAAATATTTAAGGTGTATTTATGCTACAACACGTGGCTTGACAAAAGAAGATGCGCTTTTTCCTTTATTTTTTAAAAACAAAGTGTGCTTTCGCCAAAATTATGGCATCATCAGAATAAAAAGAAAAAGATAGAAACCAGAATATAATAGACTGTCCGAAAAGACTAAAAATGGAGCTTATGGAATTTCCAGTAGCGGCCATTTTTTTTTTTTAATTTTTTTGAAAATTTTGAAGTTTAATCCTAAAAAAAATATATATGAAATGGACTCATGACTAAGCAAAGAATTGTGTTAACATTGGATCCACAGGGGATAGAGCTCTCCCTGCGAGGCTCTAAGCATATTTTTTAGTTTGAGTGCCTTGTCATTGGGATATTTAGTCTTATTATGAGACACATCGGTATTTACAGTGAACTTAGGCTACCAACAACCTTAGTGAAACAATTTTTTGAGAAAGCGCCCATTGAATGGGCCTCCAAACAATTCTGTTCCATCAAGATGTTGAAATTCAAAAGTGTTGTTCTGTAGAATATTTTAGGTTCTGAAAGGACCAAGCCATAAAGCATCAAATTTGGAATTATTACCTGGATCTTGATGTTGTATATCTCATTTCAACACTAGATCTCCAATCTGAAAATCCTCCCTTTTAGTTCCTCTATGAAAAAATTTCTTTATAGCTTGCTGCTATTTCCTCACCATATCGAATTGTTGTTCTCACTTTTGCTACATTTATATGATCTAATAAATTCTCCTGGTTAGGTCATTTGGCTCAGCTTTATGATCTTTCATAAATTTATCTACAGGAATGGCTAATTGGACTAGAAAAACAGCATCAATTCCATAAACCATTTGAAAAGATGATGTATTAATAGAATTTTTGATTGTGACCCTATCAACCCATAATGAAAACTTTAGTTTTAAATCCCAAGCTTTCTTGTTTTGCTCCAACGGTTTGGTGATGATTCTTACCAAAGTTTTGTTTGATGATTAAGCTAAACCATTCCCTTGGGGATAGTAAGTTGTAGAATGAGTGAGATGAATGCCACAATCTTCATTGAAATTTACCAATGGAGTGGCTTTAAAAGTAGCTACATTATCTACTACTAAACTTGATGGACATCAAAACATGGTTATGATTCCCTCCAAAAAATTAATGATAACTTTATGAGTAGCATTCCTAGTAGGTATTGATTCAATCCATTGGTGAAGTAATCAGTTGCAACACGAATCCAACAATGTTGTCCACTTGAAGGTGGATGAATTTCTCCAGTGAAATCTAAGCCCCATTGCTGACAAGGCACAGAAACAACTATCGGCTTGAGAGGCAAAGATCAATTTTTTTTTACTGGTGAAATTTTGACATATTTCACATGCTCTCATCTCAGCACATACATCAGAAAACAAGTTGGGTCAAAAATAACCATCTCTCAATATTTTGTATGCAGTAGTTCTCCAATAGTGACGTCCTCCACACACACTACTATGCATATCAAAGATAAATTTCTTGGACTCATCTGGATCAATACATATCAACAAAAATATTGTACGATATTTCCAATATAAACAACTATCTTTAAAGCAGAATTTAACAATTTTCAGCTTCAAAGATCTTAATCTTATTTTATCATAATTTGGAAGAGGTTTAAAATGTTGTAGAAAATAGATTATGTCCTTGTATTAGCCGTATTTAGAAAGCTATACATCCACTTCCATGTTTTCTATAGGTTCATAAATATGTCCTTCAAAGTTGTCATCCATGAAATTCAACCCAAAACTTTACAATTTTCTTCAGCTAGTAGTTTGGCTAATCCTTGACCTTTGATTAGTTTAGTAGGTTTTATCTCTAAATCAAACTCAAGAACTTTAGTCACTCACTTACTTATTTTTCCATCAATATCAGGATGAACTAATATCTCTCTAATAGTAGATGAAGGTACATAGGAAATAACTTGAGCATGCATAATATAAACTCTAAAAGCTTTCAGAGCTTTCACTAATGCATAAGCATGCTTTTCCAACATTTCATACTTCAATTTTGCATCTCTGAGTGCTCTACTGAAAAATGTTATGAGAGTTTCCTTATTTTATGAATATTTTTGTAACAAAACAACAAAAATAGTATCTTGGGAGGAAAAAGAGAAGATCGAGAAAGACTTTGAGTATTCAGGACTTACCAATTGAGGTGCTTCAATGATGGCTTTTTTAATCAGCTCAAATGAATTTCTGGATTCAATGGTCCACTTGACATCTTTGTGGTTCACCACTTCAGAAAATTTTGGAATGAATCTTCTTAAGAAATTGATCTTACCAAGGAAATATTGAACCTCTTTCTTGGATCTTGGAAGTGTTAAATCTTGAATTGCAATTACTCTCTTAGGATCAATTTTCACTCCCTCTTTAGAAACTATGTGACCCAACATCTTACCTTTCTTGAGAGAAAAATGAGACTTCTTTGGATTCAATGATATACCATATTTTATGCATTTAAAAAATAATTGTCTCGAGTGATGAAAGTTTTCTTGATCTTAAGTTGAATAAACAATAATATCATCTAAATAGACGACCAAGAATTTTTCCTTTTCTCCAATGAATGCAAATTCCATATCACGTTGAAAAGTAGCTCCAACATTCATAAGCCCAAATGGATTCTTTGCATACATGAATTTTCCCCAAGGAGTAGTGAATGATGTCTTCTCTTGATCTTCTGGCCAAACTGAAACTTGATTGTACCCAGAGAAACCATCTAACATGGAAATTTTGTCTAAACCAGTTACCTTTTGAAGAATATGCTCCATCTTTGGAAATGTATAATTATATTTCTTTGAGAATTTGTTAAGATTTATGAAATCTACACATAGCTTGACTTCACCACTCTTCTTCCTTACTGAAATTAGATTAGCAACCCAATCTGAGTATCTCAATGGAATGATGATTTTAGCATCCAAAAGTTTCTTCACTTCCTTCTCCATCACTGGTAACAATAGTGGATTGATTTGTCTTAATTTATGCATGAATGGCTTAGTTCCATTATTTAATGGTATTCTATTCTCAATGATAGTTGTATCATATGTATTAATATCTTCATATTTCTAGGAAAAAATATCAACAAATTCACAAAACAGCTTGTGGTATTCAACCTTTATTTATTTTGATAAATATTTTGACAACTTCACATACCTCGATTCTTTTTTTGTGCCAAAATTAAAATCTTCCAATTCTGCTTTTGTTTCAGCCAAATCTGGTTTGACTGAGGCATAATTGTGATCAAAGAGCTTCTCAAGTAGGATTAACCCCTTGGGAATGTGATTGGTAGGTAGTTGAATGATAGGCTGATCAACAATATTTTTTTTCATATTTTTGATGTCTTAGAAATCAATATCATCCTTCATGAGATATTCATCTTGATCAATGTTTAGGACATCAAACTCTTTAGAAGCTTCAATGGATCTTATAATCTCCCGATGATCTTCAAAAAATTTCGAACGTTTGACATTATCAGGAATTCTAGGTCTGAACCTAACTTCCACTTCATATTTCAGCTTCATAGGCATTGAAATCTTAAATGAGCATGTTGAAATAGGAAGTGAATAAGCCAAAATATTACTTTCTCTTAGAACAAAATAAATGTTAAAAGTGAGGAATGAGTCTTCTACAATGCTCCATATTGCATTCTGGTAATCTCTGAGTCTGGGATGCTTCGTTTGATAAACATTTATGATTTTCTAAGTAATAATTTCAACATATCCAAAAACATAAATTTCTGAAATATTCATGTCCTTTGTTGTTTTTAAACCAATCAGTAGAGCTTCATACTCATCCACATTGTTATTTTATTCAAATTCAAGTTTGAAAGAAAAACTAGAGCTCTCTTTCAAAGTGAAAATATAAACTATTCCCACACCAGCTCCTTCTTTAGAACGTGAACCATCAAAGTAAAATTTCCATAGCTCGGAACCTTCATGATTGATATGTTTTTCAACAGGCTTCAAATATGAAACTTTTCTGCAAATAAGACAACATTATCCATGTGTAAAATGCTTGAACCAACATCCATTTTTCTAGCACAAATTGGATGATTAGTGGGGTCTTTGTTGTCACTAATGATATATGCTAGCCGAGCTTCTATATAAATTCTTCCTTGTTCTCCAAAAACATGGACAATGATATAAGTGAGATCCATTTGAAAATTTCCTCCCAACCTTCTAATCCATGACCTAGAAAGTAACATGCCAAGCCTAGGAGGAATGTCAGCTACACCATTATTCATCACCATCCCTCTTATGGGTAACTAAAAAAGGCTTACTGCAAGGTCTTTGATGACACCAAGGCATTGAAATTTCCAGGAATCAAATAAGTAGAGATATTGGTATTCTCTAGTTACTTCAAGACCTAGTTCATCCATGACTACCTTGGGCATTGAACTATGTGAGGCTCCAGAGTCCAGTAGGAAATTATGCAAGATCTTATCATGAATATTTAGAGATATATAGAAAGGAGGGGTAGAGTCATCTCTCCCTTCTAACAATGGACCTAAAATAATAGTGGGCTTGTCATATTAAAGGTTAACAAAATCAGAAGCTACTTCGATAGGTGTGGGTTGAAGAGATTTCATAGAGGTCTTTTTGAAATCATCACTTTTCATGAGTTTTACAAGAGGAACATGAATATTTATATATTGTATTTCATTCTAAAAATTGAAAACATGAGGTAGTTTATGAGCAATTTTTACCTCAAGTGAAGTAGTATTAACTGCTACTCAAATTTTCGGTAATCTATGTTCAACAACTTAATTTTCTGCTGGAATTTTAACTGTGTCATTATTATTCTTAGGTTGTGAAATAGGCTTTGGATTATCATCAATATTCTTTGATCTAAGATTATATCTGCTTTGATGATTAGCTGTAATCATGGGATTATCAGGAACCACTTCACTATTCTGTGTATATGACATGAAATCCTCATACTCTGCTTGTGTAAGATAAATCAACCCTTCTTTGTCTCTCAGACAATTGATATTGGAAAATTTCTCCAACCTTTTAGCTTCCTCTTCATCTTCAAATATAGCATTCTGCAAAGGGGGCTGAACTTTTTGATCATCAAGATCTCTCCTTTCTCGCTGCAAAATTTGATGAGAAATAGGTCTTCTAAATTGCTTCCTATTAGGTTAATCAAATGAAACATTTCTAGAAATAGTTGGTCTTGCTTCCATCTTGAGCTTGGAAATCTTAGTAATCAACGACTTGACCATCTTGGTCAGCTCATCTAACTTAGGATCTATGTCTGAAGTTCCTAAAGTTGAAACTTCATATTTTTTCTTTCTTTTTTCTCTGTGAATCCCTCCTCTAAGCTTATCAATTGTTAACACGTTAGATTCTACCTCCAATGGATTGTCCTGCATTTTTGTTAGTGTTGTAAATCTTCTTTATCTCAATAATAAAAAAAAATTAAAATCAAAGGCAACAACATAAGTGATTTTGGTTGAAGCTTCTATAGGATTTATTTCACTAGGTATTTTGCTATACATCTTATTGAATCTCTTAGAAAAATCAGAAGCTGATTCTCCTTCTTTTCTTTTTATTGCACCAAATTCAGTGATATAATACATACAATCTTACTTATCACCCCATTTTCTTAAAAATGTTTCATCTAGGGTTTCAATTCTAGTGATTCTACCAACTATCAAGGATTTGAACCATTTTCGAACATCACCCTCAAGGCTCTGAAAAAAAATCTGATCCAAACATCTTTATGCTCAATATTCAGATTGTTAGCATAGGCATAAAAATTAGCAAGGTGTTCTTCAACTATTACCTCTCCCTCACCACTAAAATTAGGCATGTACTTGAGATAATCTCCTATAGGTAATGCATTCATAGGCCGAGGTAAAACCAAAGGGGCATACCTTGTTGCAACAATTGCATCCATTTGGTTAGGGGGTGGGTTTGGACCTTCCAAAGTGTGAGTTGTTGGTATTTTTGAAACAAAAATAGGTGGATTGTGAACAAAAAATGATGAAGCACCAACTTGTGATGTAGATACTATTTTTTGGTTGGAAAACAAGGGGGGTATAGGATTTTCTACTAAATCAGGGGATAAAGTTTGCATGAATTCTTTAGGGACAACCTTTGAGAAAATAGTAGTAGAGCTAGCACACTTTCGTTTACTCTTTTTCTTGATTAACGTTTTAGGGTCAGAAACTGGGATTCTAAAAGGAAAATATGGGTTAGCCCTGGTTCTAGCCCTGCTAAGAGTTATAACTTAAAAAATGGAGTCGCCAGGTGTAAAGAAGTCTAGTTGGACCTGTATACCTTAGAAATAGACTTATAACATTGTCATTCACCTAGGGATAAACTTTAATTCGCATCCCCGACAACGTCACTAAAGATGTTACCGCAAGGAGTCACTCCTTGAATACATAAGGAGTAAGACTTACACATCATAGTTCATTTAAAATTTTAAAAGGGTCGTTTGAGTGGTGGGATGGATTCTCAAAGACTTTGAAATGATTTTTTATATTATTTAAGGCTTTCATGCATTTTGCAAGATGTGGAAAGTATAAATTGTATGGTTAAATTGGTAGTATAGGGAACATAGTGTACAATTGGAGAATATGGATACATGGTACCTATTAGTGTCAATCTATTCATACCGCTATTAGTGATCAAAACTGCTCTTTTTCATTTGCATATTAGGAGTCCCATACCGAATAAATTTTACCTTTCCGCTAGGTCATGGATTCATTGATGGTAGTAATTTTTCATTGGTTTTCCCTCATGAGGAAATTTCTGATTCACCTTTCTATGGTCTTTGGTCATGAGTCACTTTCACTTTCAAAATCATGTCATTAGGTCATAGGATGGGTCTCATTAGTTTCTAGGGTCTCAGCATGGTCAAATTAATGAGTCAAATGTCAATATGTATCAACAAGATCATGAGGAAGTAAATAAAATAAAAGTCACAACACCAGGAAGATCAAAGAGATATTTTATTCAGTTTGCTGTAAATTTTCACCTCAAAACCATGTTTTGAGGTGAAAACATGATATTTTGCCTTTATTATCATTCATTATGTAGTTTTATGTCATCATATGTAATAAGTCACAATTTAGAAGCTGCCATCTCCACAAAGTCATCATCCTGCCCTCAAAGAAGTTTTCCATAGCATGTTTAGCACCAAATCATCTTCAAAGTAGATCCATCAGAAAGCGCCCGGAAAGAGCTTTCTAACGGTATATTACACTCTTAAAACTAACTTCTGGATTGAAATTTATGCTTAAGTGAAGTAAAATTCCCTTATATCCTCAAATAATCCCTATTTCCCATTTTCCCTTAAAATTTATGTTTAAAGTTTAATATTTTCCTTAATAAAATCCCTTTTCCCCCCTTCCGATTATAAAATCACATTATAAAATTATTTAAAACACAAATGCGATTTTAACTAAACCACTTCCCCTCCATACCATAGAACTTTATAATAAAGTGTTAAAAAAGTTCTGTATTAATAATCCCCGCCATTCCAAACCACTTCCCCACCATACTGTGATACTTTGTAATAAAACTTTATAATAAATTTTTATATCATATAAACCCTGAGACCTTAAGTCCCTTCCCATTTCCATCGCAATCACAATGTTAATATTAGCGTTCCGATTGGTCCTTCGCAAAAACTTCCGATGTGATTATATTAATAACTCTCGATTGTAAACCTCTGATTGGTCCCGCCCGATGCGATTCCGACCATTGATCCGATTGCCGATCAGATTCCCCATATGCGAGTGGGCCATCGTAATCGGCGTTTTCATAAGGCCCTCCCCGATTGAGCACTCTCGATTGATCTCCTCTGATTACACTCCCACCGTTGATTTTTCCCCCCTGATCCAACAGCTCGTAGTCCATCGCTCAATCAGCATCGGCATTTCACATATGTTGTACTCCACTCCCCTTTTCACCTCCTAATTTCGATTGAACCTGGGCCCACCACATAATACTTCTGCCCATTTGTAATATCATTAGCCTTTACCCTTTGTTAAATTAAAACTTTGTTGTAAATTACTTCACAAAGGTTTTCCCCATCGCTCATCCCATTCGCATCGAAGATCTTTGTTATGTAATATGCCCACCCCAAATCCTCCGACCCCGATCGCGATTGCACTGTTGGGCCTTTCCATATCGCATCAGAACCTTTGCTCCATTCTAACATGCCTTCCCCTTTCCCTGATCTCTGATTGCGGTCACTGTTATGTATTAAAAGCCATCGCAGACATGTATTTCAAGGTTTTGGTTATATGTATTTCAAATGTTTTAATATATGTTATATCCTTTTCCCAAAGCCCCTCCAATTTCGATTGCGATGATGGTCCCGTTTCCTTTCCCTTCCCTTTTCCCTCTCAAAAATTAATATTTCCCTTCACTGAAAGTATTATTTCATTTCAGTTTTCAAAAACATTTTATAAAAGTCAGTTTTATTCAAACGAAATATGGAAAGCAAAGGAAACAATCAGCTGGCCGAAAGTTTAAATTAAAACAAATACATCTACAACAGTAGAGAAAATAGGATCTGATTACCTATTTTATCATTCAACAGCGAAATTGTGAAATCTGCCAAGTAATCAAGTGTAATATGTTCCTTCTTTAGGGAAGATTGTTGGCTTTCTTTTCTATGATTATTTTTCAGCTGTTAAAACATCTCCTCTTTTCATGGATCTATGTTCCCACATTTCAGCTTATTTATTGTAATTGTAAATAATTTGTAAGCAATCTGTAAATCAACAGTAGGGGAATAGTGTGGAAGAAAATCTCTGCGCTCCATTGTACAGTTTGACAGGGAATTAATAAGATGATGCAGCTCTGATTTGTGGGATCCATGTGGTATGAGATTTAGCATTTTTTTCTCTCCTTTGTTTCATATGTAAATTGTTATGTTTTTCCTCTCATCCATAAACATTTCTTTTTGAATGCTTTCAAGATAGAAAGGTAGGATCCATTTTCATGCCCTGCCTTGGGAAATCATTCATACTCTATGTTTTTCCTCTGTTTGAAAAGGATCCATTTATTGTGCCCTATTCAGCTCCTCACCAATCTTTCCATCCCATCTTTATTAAAATTTAATTACTAAAGTTTCCTGCCTATCTTGCCCCATGAAATACCCTGTGTCCTGATTTAATCCCCAGTTTCAACTGTCCCATTTTATCCCACACTTCCGTGGAAATCATTCATTTTATTAAAACCATTCCCTATCATTTTATCTAGCCTAATATCAGTCCACTATTGTGTTTTATTGAATATCCATTTCACGGAGAGAGCCCTCTCCTGTCCTTGTAGGGCTAGCTACAAGGCTGAGCGTGGTTTAGTTGTTACCCCGATTTTCCCTTTTCAGCTTGGGGTCCAATTTGGGTGGTAACATCTCTCACGACTCCACTGGGGACATTGTCGATCTGACTGTCTGTGAGCGCATATTCTCAGCCTTAGAAATCACTGTATTATTTTGTTTTGAAGAAATATTGAAATAGAGGCACTGCAGAAAAGCGAGGCATATTCAAGCCATGTGTTATAAAGAGTATTGAGAAACTCTGTCCAAGGTTAAAAACCCTGGCTACATTGAACACAATGCTCTTAAAGAAATCTCTGTGATTGAAGTAAAATTTTGGTTTATTTGTCGACGAAGAAATAATATAGTGGGACCCATCAGTAAGTTAATGCGTGGAGTTAAAGCGCTTAACCACAATCAAAGCTTGAAGTCAAAGCTCTGTTTGATTTACCACTGGCAGGTTTTGGAAACCAAAACCATCCATTTCGCGCCACTTTTTCCCCAGAGAAAAACTACTTCTAAAAAACGCGATCGAGTGAGATTTAGGCACGTCATCTCCCTGAAACTACCCATTTCACGTGGCTCTTAGCTGTTAAACTTCGGCCTTTGAAAAAACGTGAAATCCACAAGAATCGTACGATCTGAAGCACCTTTTATCCGACAACAATCGCGCGCCTAGAAGCACAAGCAATAAATCAAGGTACTACCTAGCACTTTTACGTTATTATATGTTTATTTTATTCATAAAAAGCTGAATACATATGTGTGGGCCCCTGTTGAATAAAATTCGCGTTGGTTAAAAAGCATACAAGTTATAAAGATTTAAAAGGATCGTGCTCTTGTTATAAAGTTTTGATATTACGAATGGGTAAAGTTGCTCAAATAATTTTTTTTTTGGAAACATATCACATATTTGTTTGAGAAGGTGGGCATTGTTAAAGTGTTGTTAGAAAAAGAATATAACTATAGCCACTTATTCCAGTCATATATTTATGCTATCAGATCATAAAGGTTAGATCACCCCAATAAATATTTTCTTGTAAATAATCTGTTAGGCTGAAATAAAATTGTACAGTAGAAATTTATAGTCACTGACTTCAAGAAGATACACCAGGGCTAATCCAGATCTAAATCCTCCCCCTGTGTTTGAAAATCCAAATCTCATCCCAAGAATTGTCAGAAGACAAGAAGGATCATTAAGTCCCAGACCTGTCTTCAGATCCTATACTTGGCCCGGTGAGTGGTTTTTTGTAGAAGATCTTTCCTTTGACGAGAATTTTGAGCTTTCTTTATTTAGAAACAAGTCTAAAATTGACATTGATGGTACAATTTTAGATCCTGAGTTCCTTGTATATATTGAAGTCCAAAGAGAAAATTCCTCCATTGACGATTACATTTTGAATTCTCCTCAGTCCATCACTATAACTAATATTCCCAAGCCTTCAGAGTCATCAGGAACAACACTGACTCCTCCTAATTCATCAACATTCCCTTCAGTCAATTCTCAGTTATCATCTCCTCCATCAACACCTCCCTTAAATCCCAGTAATATAAATACTGTTGTAAATCCACCTAGAGTCATGGCTACCCCGTATGCACCTCTGGTCTTGCCTCAGGTTCTTAATGACATGCCTGCTGAATATCAAAAGATTCTCATTATTGATGCCACCTAGAGCATTACGACCCAGCAGCATGTTGATAAAATGAATGACTTTTTTGATTTACACGAAGTAGAGGCAGAGAATGTAACTACCAAATTGTTTTTTCAAAGCTTCGGAGGTGAAGTTAGGAAATGGTTCAGAGCCTTACCAGCAGGCTCAATTCACACTTTGCAGGAGTTGCACACTTAGTTCTTAGACTGGTGGGAAGTAAAAAAGAACCCACTCCAAATTATGTCTGAGTATGAAAATATTAAGAGAAATGTGGGTGAAACTGGGCAGGACTACTGTTTAAGATTTAATGCTATATATAATGTTATTCCAGCTAACCTGAAGCCTCCTGTGGGATTAGCATTGCTGAAATTTCCAGATGGTTTTGATGCCGATATGGCATATCAGCTGCGTGAAAGAGATCCATCTTCACTTGAGGACATGCAGAAGATAGTAGTGAGCGTTGAAGCTAATCTGCTGGCTAAAAGAGCACGAGCCAGAGCTGAGAAAAGAGTCACAGTGAAAGAGGAGGCCTCTCCTTCAGATAGAAAAATTGATACTCTGATCAGAACAGTGGAGAAGATGGTTGATAGATTAACCATTGCAAATAGATCTGAGCCACAAATAAGAAATCCAATTTTCAGAGGGCAGCAACCACAATTTAGAATTAAACAGAGAGAGCAAAGAGTGCAGGACTAAGCAGCACCACCACAACAGCAGATTAAAACTCCATTGCAGCAGAACTACATGCAGGGGAGAGACTCAGATGATGATGATCCTCTGATTGAAGCCAATCACTTTTTTCACAGCTGATGATGTGCCAATTTTCCTCACAGAAGACGAAGAATACACAGTGGCGACTCCAGACATTCAAAAAGACCAAAATTTCATTTTTGCCAATGACGCAGTGTTGGAAGAAGAGTACGATGACTACCAGAGAGGGTACATGAACGCTCTATTGGCTCAGCAAAGGAAATACTCTTTAAGGAAAAGAGACGTTACAATGAGTCCCATTCAAAAGAGAAAATAACTCCAAATGAAGAACGATGCACAGAAGAAAGGAAAAGAGCCGGTCGATCCTGCCTCTAGCAAAACACCAACAGCTACTAATACAACAAATGAAAAGAACCAGCAGAGCACAATAAAGGAGCAAACGGAGAAAAAAGACCCTCCCATTAAAGAGGTAGAAAAAGCTCCCTCCTTTAATTTAGAAAATGAAATTTCTAAATTGAAAGTGTCTATGCCCCTGACTGAGTTGGTGAAGAATAGTGCATATAAAAGTTAGGTGTCTAAAGTTTTGCAGATAGACTTTGTTTCTGATATGGTTAATGTAGAAGATGACTACCCTGAAATTATCTTTGGTCCAACCACAGATGAATCTGAAGAAAATGAAGTCGCTCCCTTTTACTTGAGTCTTAGAATACATGATTTTATCTTTCACAATGCTATGTTGGACTCCGGGGCCTCACATAATTTGATGCCCAAAGCTGTCATGGAAAATCTAGGCCTTGATATTACTCGAAAATACCATGATTTGTATTCTTTTGACTCAAGTAGGGTCCATTGTATTGGTCTTATTAAAGACTTGGTAGTGTCTTTAGATCAGATTCTAGCAAAGAATGTCTTGATGGATGTAGTTGTTGTTGATGTCCCACCGAGGTTTGGAATGCTTTTATCTAGGTGTTGGGGCACAAAAATCAAGGGAACTATGCAGCTTGACTTCTCTTATGACACTATCCTTGTATTTGGCCAGATGAGAAATTTATAAAGGGAAAAGAAAATGAAATATATTATTACTAGCAAAGAGAAGCTAGTAAACCATCCCATTAATGCTGTTCACATAGATTTAGAGTCCTTTGTCTTGTATTTTGATGGTGGTTTAAATGATGAGAATTTTTAGTTGGTACAAGTAGATGAGATACCTGAGATTTCATAGAATTTAAGAGAATTCCTCAAACAATAAAAATACAAGGCAGCAAGCACTTCTGAGTCTCCTACCTCCCAGTAGCAAAAAGACAGTGAACAGCCAAAAATTATCCAAGGTAAAGAGGAGAAAGAAACAAAATTCCAGCATCTACAAGAAGAGGAAGAAGGTCTGTGGAGCATGGATTTTGATGGAGTTGTTGGTAAGGATGGAGCAGGTATTGGAATATGGATAAGGAGCCTTGTTTTCCAGCCTAAAAAGGTTCCCAGCAATGTTAGAGTTTGTGCTTATAAGTTGGCTTTTGATTGATCTAACAATGAAGCAGAGTATGAGGCTTTGATTGTAGGTCTCAAAATTTTGAAGAAGCTAAATGCAAAGAGTATTTCTGTATATGGCGACTCCGAATTGATAATCAAACAGGTGAAAGGAGAATACCAAGCTAAACATCCGAGATTAAGGGCATACAAAAATGAAGTCTTGGACATTTTGAAGACGTTCCCAGAATACACTTTGACAGTAGTAACGAGGATGCAGAATCTCATAGCTGATTCTCTTGCCACTACTACCAGCAACTTGAAGATTCCGATGAACTCCAGCAATAAGTTTGAGATCTATGTCAAACATAGGCTTGCTGTTTCAGACAATTTAAGGTATTAGCAAGTATTTTGGGATGATAATGAGATTAGTGCATTTTTGCAGGGTGATGGAAAATTTAAAGACACTCCAATAGAAGGTGAATATGAGTTTGATGATCAGGAGTTGGAAGCAAACCAAATGGACATATTGCAGCTAAATGATAATGTAATTCCTAGAGGTCTCATACCTCTAGAGGAGCTTTTTGACTAGGATGATGTTTCAAAGAAGCCAAGCTTGGTGCCCACTGAGAAAGGAGTTGAAGATGTGAACCTTGGAACACTTGACAAGCCCAAGTTTTTGAAGCTATCAAAGGCATTATCCCCTGAGGTAAAGGAGAAGTATGTTAAGTTGATTTCTTAATTTTTTGATGTGTTTGCATGGGATTATTCAGATTTGAAAGTGTATGATAAAAACATAATCCAACATACTATTCCTATTAAGCCGAATCAAAATCCATTCAGAAAAAAGCTTAGAAGAATCAATCCGAAGCTACTACCATCCATTGAAAAAGAGGTAAATAGGTTTTACAAAGTAGGTATTATAGTTCCCATTAGATTTTCTGACTGGATTTCAAATTTGGTCATGGTGCGTAAGAAGACTGGAGAGATAAGATTGTGTATATATTTTTGGAATTTAAATAAGGCATCCTTAAAGGATAATTATTCACTTCCAAAAATGGACCATATTCTGCAGAAAGTAGTTGGAGCATCTAGGATGTCACTACTTGATGGCTACTCATGCTACAACCAAATCTTGGTGAATGAGAAGGACCAAGATAAAAATGCCTTCACAACACCCTGGGGAACCTTTCAGTATGCTAAAATTCCATTTGGACTGAAGAACGCTGGAGCTACTTTCCAGCGTGCAATGGACATTGCTTTCGCAAATGAAAAAGATGTTTTTCTTGTTGTGTATTTGGATGATATGACAGTGTTTTCAGGATTAGATGATGAGCATTTGCACCATTTGAGAGTTTTTTTTTAGCGTTGCAGAAAGTTTGGGATTTCTCTTAATCCAAAAAAGAGTCTCTTTGCCATGGATGAAGGTAAATTTCTAGGGCATATAATTTCTAAAGATGGCATCCGCATTGATCCAGCTAGAGTGGAGGCAATTCAGCTCATAGATCTTCCACGAAATAAGAAACAGATTCACGCCTTCAATGGTAAGATGATTTTTTTGCGTAGATTTATACCTAACTTGGCCGAACATTTGAGAGAAATGACCAATATGTTGAAGAAGGACAGCACTGTTAAATGGAGTAAGGAGGCTACCAATTAATTCAATTTGGTAAAGTTTTCTTTGTCCAATGCCCCAGTTTTAATTAGTCCCGACTATACTCAAGATTTTATCATATTTTTGTTTGCATCTGAGCATACTATGGATGTTGTTTTAATGCAAAAGAGAGAAGAGGTCAAAAAGCAAATTTCCTTTTTTAGTAGGACTATTAGAGATGCTGCTTTAAGGTATAATATTATTGAAAAATAGGCATTGGAACTTATTAAGGCATTGAAGGATTTTAGGGTCTATATTCTGCATTCACACACTATAGGATATGTCCCTAACGCAAAAGTGAAGGATGTCTTGATGAAAACTGATACAGAAGGTTGAAGAGGTAAATGGATAGCAGCTATGTTGGAGTATGACTTGGAGATAAAACCCATGAAGTTGATCAAAGGCCAAGGCTTGGCGAAATTGATGGCCCAATCAAATCTGCGTGCCCTGGATATAAACCTCATAACAGCAGTAGCAGAAGATGAAGATGAAGGTTTTATGGTTCCAATTTCAGATATTTTTCTGCAGTCCCCGTGGTATTCATATGTTTTATGTCCTTCAGCACCTTTCACCACCTTCAGGCATGTCTAAAATTAAAGGTAGATCTTTGAAACTTAAATTTGCAAAATATTGCATTTTAAATAATGCTCTGTATTGGAAAGATACAGGAGGCATCTTGCTCAATTGTTTGGTTGAAGAAGAAGCACAGAAGGTAATGCATGATTTTCATAAAGGTGATTGTGGCGGCCACTTGCTTTGGAAGGCTACAACTAACAAGGTATTGAGAGCAGGGTATTATTGGCCCACATTATTTTCTGATTTATATAAAACAGTGATGAATTGTCATGAATGCCAAATCTTCCAAGGGAAAGAAAAATTGCTTCCACTCCCTTTGAAGCCGCTCAAAGAACGCACCCTTTCACGTTGGGGGACTCGATTTCATAGGAGAGATTCATCCTCATGCGCTCCTCGCACAACACCGATGGATATTGGACAAAGGGAAAGATTACTTTACGAAATGGATCAAGGTCGTCCCGCTGTGCAAGAAACAAGACACGGTAATCATTCAATTCCCGGAATTGAATATTTTATCTCGTTTTTGGCCGCCTTCATGCAAAATCGTAGTATCGTACAACGCAAAGCAAACTGCTCGCATCAAAGAAAATGATCGATTTTTTGTGACAAATACAACATCGCGCTCGGGCCATTCGACGAAACCTTATTATCCACAAGGCAATGGCTTGGGCCGAGTCATCTAACAAATAACCGGTGAATATAATTAAGAAAGTGTTGGAGGCAAACAAAAGAAACTCGGCACCGAAAAGCTCATTAACGCACTATGGCGTACAGAGTTAGCAAGTAAAAAGATCGATTGTGTATGTCACCATTTGAGCCGGGTTTATGGTACCGATGTTGTCTTTCCCTACATCCCTTACAATTCCAGCTTGTGAGATTATTGCAAGAAGTTGGCAAAAGAAGGACAATGAAAATCGCCGAAGAATAAATCAAAATGATCCACCTTCAAGCAAACAAGAGAGGAAGTGTCACAGAACGCTATTCAAGCAGTAAGAGAAGATTAAAAAGATCTATGACAGGAAGACCAAAGCAGCAGAAATTTTCACCGGATGATATAGTGTTGAAATGGGATGCCGTAAATGAAGACAAAGGGAAGCATGGTAAGTTCGACAATCAGGGAAAGGACCATATAGGATCTCGTCAAAGATACAGAGGACAGCACTCCTTCTTGCTTCTCGTAAATGGATGGCCAAGATTTCCTCAGAGGAGCACAAAATGAATGGTAGGCTTTTGAAGCACTACCATTGTTGAAAACAAAGGATCGTAAATCTATGTCATCACCATTGTCATCACCATCAGTATATACCATGTTATGTTTATCGTAGTTTAGAGTACACAATCTATTGAAGTTTGGGGCCCGAGGTGAAGGCTATAAATCTTGGATGATATGTGTATGGTAGTGGGGTTTATTTCAGCTTCTCGCTCTAGTCTTGAGTCAATGTCGTACCGCATCAGTGTTAGTCTTTCGCATTTTTTTACCCCATTCCCAAGTGGATAAGGCTACTTGGTCTATCTGCAGTGCCTCTTGGCACCTCCAAGGAGCTACCATCCCCATCGAGCCAATGTTAGTGCCGGCCTAGTCGCATCGCCATCGTTGATCAAAACCGCTCTTTTCATTTTCATATTAGGTGTCTCATACCGCACAAATCTCACCATTCCGTTAGTGTCATGGATTCATCGTATGGTAGCAATTTTTTATCGCTTTTCCTCACGAGGTACTTCGCTGATTTTCCTCCCTATGTTCTTCTATCATTAGTCACTTTCTATTCCCAAAAATCAGTACGTAGGTCATAGGATTGGTTTCATTAGCCTCTAAGGTCTCACCATGGTCAAATTCATCGTAGTCAAGTGTCAAATAAAGATCGCAAGGCCATGAGGAAGTCAATAAATGCAAAGTCACAAAGACTCGGAAGGTCGCAGATATCATTCATTCAGCTTTTGATGTAATTTTCACCTCAAAAACCATGTTTTGAGGTGAAAACATTATACTTTGCCCTTCGCCTCAATTCAGAGTCGCCATCTCCGCAAGATCATCACCCCCGCTCTTTCAGCAGAAGTTTTTCACGAAAGATGTTCAACGTCAAATCATTCTCCAAGCAGTATCCAGAAGAAAGAGCCTCGAAAAGAGCTTTCCAACGGTATACTACACTCCTCAAAACCGACTCTCTCGGATTTAAATTTATGCTTTCACTCGAAGTAAAATTCCCTAAGCCTCCCCATATTTCCCATGTTTCCCTTTTAACTTTATGATTCAATTCCCTTTAAAAACCATTTTTCTTCCCTTTCCCGATTATAAAATCAGCATTATAAAACTTTTGAATACATGTGCGATTTAATTATAACCACTTCCCCCTTTCCATACCCCGTAGAACTTCATAATAAACAAAATAAAAGTTCTATTTTTTATAAACCCTCGCCGACCGTTAAATCGCAATCGCAAAACGCTTTCAATCGCAACATTTATATAAAGAGTTCTCGATCAGCAAATCGCAAACATTTGCGATGCGATCAATCACACAACACTTTGACCATCTCAATCGCAACTTAACTCCTTTCCCTCCGATCGCACGATCCCTCTTATCGCACTTTCCCTACGATTGCTCCGATCGCACGATCCCTCTTATTGCACCTTCCTCCGATTGCTCCGATATACGCATTGCGATTACTCCCCGCCCCGATTTTTCGATTGCGATTGACCCTCCGGGGCCCACCATACAAGATTTCCTCCATTCGTATAATAAAGGACCTTTTCCCTTTCGTGCTCCGAAACTTTGGTTATATTTATTTATACAAAGGCCCTTCTCCCCCAATCTGGACGGAGCCAGTTTTATTTCATATATCGTCCGCGCTCCCTCGACTCGATTTCTCGATTGCGATTACGCATCGTTTCATATATATGACCCCCGCCCCGCCCCCATCTCCCGATTCTCGATTCCCGAGTGCAATATGCATGCCCCAAAGTCTGACTACGATTGTGATTGCCTCTCATTCCCCCATCGCATCGCAATATTTGTAATGTGTTATTCTCGCTCCCTCCGATTCCGATTGCGATTTTCATAGTATCACCGCCCTATTTCCCTTCCCTTTTCCCATTTAAATGCATTTTTCCCTTCAATACGAAAGGCATAAAAACTCATTTTAATAGCATTCTATTAAAAGTCGTAGAATAAAGAAAATAATGGAAAGCAAAGGGAAACAAGTCATAGGCCGTAGAGCTTAAAATAAAATAAAGATATCTACAATGCTGAGAAAAATAGGATCGGATTGCCTATTTTGTCTTCAGCTATGATTCAAAGGGATCCACGCCACTGTGCTTTGCCCTCCCATTGGTTATCGCGAATTTCTGCTGAATAATTGTAACGTTGTTCTTCCGTTACTGTAGAGATTGTTGGCTCTTGGTGTCTCCATCTTCGTTTATGATTTCTCCTCTTCCCATCGATTTGCATTCCCGCAAAATCTCGCTTCATATTTATTGCAATTGCTAATCATTTGTGGAAGGGGCCGAGAGTCCGAGGTCTAAAAACTTAGAAGTAGGGGAAAAGTGTGGTAGTGAGCTCGCTGGCTCCGTCAGTATGCGCATTTGGCACAGGAATTAATAAAGTGATGCAAAGTCTCCGATTTGTGGGATTCATGTGGTATGAGTTTTAGCATATTTCTCTCCTTTGTGTTTCATATGTACATTGTTATGTTGCAACATTCGTTCATAAACATTTCTAGTTGAATGTTTTCAAGTTAGAAAGGTAGAATCCATTTTATATGCTCCTCGCCTTGGGAAATCATTCATACTCCGTGTGTTTTCTTCTGTTTGAAAATGATTCATTTATTATGCCCTTTTCATCTTTCCTCCTGGACAAAGTATTTCCACTCCATCTTATTTCAATTTGATTGCTAAATCTCCGCCTATCTTGCCCTGCATGAAATATCTTGTGTCCTCGATTTAATTTCTCAACTCATGTTGTCCTTTGTCCCATACATCCCCGAAAAATTCACTATTTATTAAACACCTCTTTCACATTCATATACCTAGCCTAAAATGAGTTCATTATTGTGTTATTGAATATCTATTCTACGTGAGAGATTTTCTCCCCGTCCTTGTAGGGCTAGCTACAAGGCCGAGCGTGGTTGTAGTTGTTACTCTCGATTTGCCTTGCTCAACCCGAGGTTCAAATTGGGTGCTAACAATGTATGAACCGTGCGCTGAGGATCTTGTTGTCCCATTTGTTTGATGCAAGTAGTTGTTGGTCGGGTTAAATCATAAAGAAAAAAATTTTGATTGAGAAGCCAATCTTGGGAAAGAGGCCAAAGATACGTTGGGCATGTGCATTGGCATATGCATTATGCTCCTTGACCATGAAAGACAAGACAAAGAATTGGTAAGATGGCTCATATGGCAAGATACTCTTAATAAGGCAGAGAAATGTGTACGACAT
This sequence comes from Pinus albicaulis, assembly GCA_034641835.2. Lineage (NCBI taxonomy): Eukaryota > Viridiplantae > Streptophyta > Pinopsida > Pinales > Pinaceae > Pinus > Pinus albicaulis. Next base: position 573,446,450 of record CM076577.1, read on the forward strand.
TTTTTTCTTTTTCGCCGATATCTCATATTACTCGATAATGTTGACATAGCATTTGAATATTAACTACGTTGAAAGTTAATCGTAAAGAAATGAAATTACGATTTGTAGAGTTGGGATCGTATTTTTCTATTGTGTTTGCTTTGGTTGCCGTGATGGGTTGTGAAGCCGTGTGGACATTATATATGAGGTATTGTGAAGAAAATTCGTAACCGTGACAACGAGACATGTCCGTTCTAAGATGGAGAGAGAGATGAAGAGATATCTCAGTCCGTGAAGCCCATCCATTGCATTGACCGCAATGTTTATTAGCTACTCGTGTACCTTTTCTTTGCTTCCATAATATATGTTGCTATAGTCAAATATTGTGTGTGTGTGTATCAATATAAATTTGTAGGGAACATTGTAACTGGAATGGTAATTCTCGTTGATAATTAGTGTAGTCACAAAAAAAATTTTCTATGTTTTATAATTGGATGGAAATCGTAGTAGCGTATTAAGAGGTAAGTGAAGTGTGACTACGGCACCATATATGTAGAGAGCTAAGTTATTTGGAACTAAAATATAACTTCTATGTGGATGTTCATAATGGAATGAAATTTGCAAATAGCGAAGTTGCAGTATGCAACCGTGACTCATCAAATTTGATAGATATAAACCGTGGTCGCTATGCTTTATGGTTGAAACGTAAAAGTGATGTTGCACATTACATGAATTCAATATATCTCTGGAGAGTCCACCGTATTGGGAATAAGTTTTTTCGCTTAACAAATAAGTCCATGGTTTTGTTTTGTTTGAAACTCGTAAGCGTCGAGGAGAAATGGAGACCGGTGGAGATCTAAATGGTTTCAAGTGCAATCACTAGATCCGCGATAATTAGAGGCCATGGAGTAGTGAAACCTAAATTTGCTCTAGACAAAATAAAATATGAATTGGAGTAGCATAATGGAATTATGGGTCAAGGGCAAAGGTATGACCGATCAGCTTTATGTGTTGACATTTTGGGTTTTCTTAACCAAAATCTAAAATTATAAATAAGTATCTTTATGGAGATGATTTATATATATGTACAACATGCAGCTCAAAATTAAAGTGAAAATGTTGCAAATGCGAGGTATAAATGAATGGAAAAGGAGAATGTGCTGATCCTAGGTGATATAAAAAGAAAAAAATGCATTTTTATGTGAAAGTGGGTTTATTATGCATGATGTGGATTCTTCGCAAGCTTTGGTTAAGTCGTTTTGGACCAAATCTTGTAGTTGGAATGGGAGAATTCTTTGATTTGTGTTTAAGATTGAAAACCCAATTTCTCGATGGTGTAGAATCTTTGTTTTACCATCATGTGGCGGCACCTAAGGAAGAGTTATTTAGGAGGGACACAATATATGAATTGTACATTATTCATCAAGAGAGGTTGAAAACATGTTCACTCTCCGTACACAAGTGAAGATGAGTCGAACATGGGTTTGATATTTTCAAAAGACTCCAACGCATTTATTTACCTTCCAAATTTTTGGCCATAGCTATGTATTGTATCGCCTGTAGCATATACGAATAGCTAAAGCCCTTCCACTAGCCGCTACCCCGGGGAGCTACAACTACATGGTCTCTCGAAACGAGAAATGCAAAGTATTACCACATTGAAAATAATGTCCACGTGAATGTTCAAAGTACAGAGAGAGCTGCTTTCTCTTGCACATCCATGCACTTGGAAAATTGCGTTGCCATTGTCGAGATCTTCATCTCTGTTATCTCCCGAGTATTATGGTGCCCTAATAATTTGAGCACAAAGGTCGATGACACAAGGCCGAAATATTTTTTTTGTTGCCAAGAGCATAACCAATGTCGTAATTAAAAATCATTAAATAAATATTTAAAACCATGCCGTCACTTTTTAAATAATCGAACCAACAAGGTTATTGAGAATGTGTACAAATGCGTTTTTACATATTTTTTTTAGGTATTGTCTTTAAATCATCGTGTGTCAATCTCATGATATCGACTATCCCGGCAAGTTCCTAGCACACTTCCCTAGTAAGTTATCACATGAAGAAAAACCATTCCCATAATGAATCCAAAGCAGCATGCGTATCAATCACGCAACAAATATCGTCATCCCTTCATTAATAAAAATAAATCCTTGTTGTCTCTCTCATGTATCCGTATGGCATTCTTGATGTGGAAAGGTCGCCAAGTATATGGGTTGATGGCCTCGTGTTTGGTCACCCAAATCATTTCCAAAGTATGTCCTACGTCGTTGTATAACATCTCTACTGGGTCTTCCTGCAGTGAGGATCGTAGCAAATTCTTGGAACACCACATCCATATATTCTTCCTCGGACACCATCTCAAGCCATTTTTTTGAAATCAATGGGCGAACAATGTTGCAAAGTTATTCACATCTTTTTATTCAACTCTGTTATATAGAGAGAGAGAGAAATATATACACGAAATCTGCTAGGAACTCCTAAGTTTTGACCGATGGTTGTAACCCCATGCCAATCTCCCAATGAATTCGCAGTAATAGAAAATTGTAAACACGTTTCCTTGCTACCGTTGTAAAGAATCTAAGGGAGACATGGAAATCGCACGTAGTAAGAACAACAAAACTTTGTGAAATCCCGTCCAATTGTGTTAACTAGAGTAGTCTCAAAGTATAAATAAAGACATCATATATGTATTGAAAGAGCCAAGGTCGTTGCTAACTTCGTAGTTCGATAATTTGTAAAAGTCGTGTTTCAAAAATAATGGTTATGGAATAATTTATTTATGAGTCAAACAACTAAGTATTTAAATTACTATCTAGCCAAAAATTACATTACAAAATTAATAACTTAAATCTAAACTTTGAAATTGGGTTAGTATTTTCCAACAGCAATATTGCACATATTGTTTTCCTTTGACAGAAATGTTAAAACAGCAATACTTGTGCAATACCAAGCACAAAAACTAGTTCAAACACCCACTCCTAATAAATGCAATATCTCGAAATCTTCTTAAAGCATGCGTAGGTGGAAATATGGAGAATAAATTTAAACAAAGCAAATGCAAAGCACAAACTCAATATTCAAATGACCGAGTAATTGTTAAATAAGATTATATAACTTCTAAAACATATTGCATTGATAATTATATATGTAATCCATAATAGGCCAATATGTTTCTTTGGGTTAACTCTTTTAACAATATTACAATACATAACTTTGGATATATAGTGAATTTCAAAATCTATTCTACAAATAGAAAAAAAACTAGTAACACTTTTTTTTATATAAATTGGAATTAACTATCGTATTGATCGTGTTATGGAGAATTGATTTATTTGTTCATGACTTGCAATAACTTTTTTAATGTGTTCATGATTTGGTGCAATAACTATTTTCATAAAGTTTTTAGAGTGTCTAATTCATCTTAGAGACACCTAATTATTAGATGAAGTTTTAGTATTCTATGTATTAATATTAAAATATATTCTGCTAAGCATTAAGATATTTTTTCTCCGAGCATTACAATATCTTTGCTTCCTCCTACCATTGTTTCGTTGATCCATTTCTTCCGTGTTAGTAACAAATGAAAAAATAATAGACAAATTAGAAAGCAATACTTTAAAACACTTAATAGTTTCAAAGAAAATGAACATTAACAAATTGTTTTTATAGGCAACAAGTACATATATAATCCATAAGAAGTAATAAATCATCTAAATCATGAATTGAGATTTAAGTTCTAAAATAACATTTAACTACTACTCGATTTCAATGATATATTAATCTAGTAATAATAATCAATGTGGATAGTACTGATTTGCCTAAACTTTAATAAAAAAAATATTATTGTAAAATTGATTACTTTTAAATCTTATATGTTTTACTTAAATTACAATTATATATGTTTTACTTAAAAACTACAATTTGACATAAGTGAAGTTGAGACCATTGTTACATTTCATGATTAATTTGCCTTACACATTTTAGAAATCAATGTAGGTCTACTATTTTAATAAAATAGTAAATTACATTATATTTTTCATTAACTAAAGCTATTTTCCAATAAATAAAACTCTCGTTCTAGAATTATTTCGTGAAATAACCCATCCGTAGTATATTTATTATATAGTACTCTCCATGTTGCAAACCTTATTTTACATTGCAAAAACAAGCATGTTGAAACCTAGATGTTAATTCACTACTTGAACTCATTTTTTCCTTTCTTACATTACAGTAGATATTAAAAATGAAATTTTTTCACTAAAATAAGTAATGTGTCTTATTTATGTGTCACTCGCCACTTTCTAACTACCAAAGCAAAATCTACAATTGGAACTTAACTCATCGTGGAAAGCTTATAGCCTATTGTGTGAAACCTGGCATGTAGGGCGTCACTCACAAACCAATATTATATCACGTGCGTTCATATTGGGGTAAAAAAAATCAAAAAATCAAAAAAATATTATATTGTCTTTATAACTAGAGGGGAGAGGGGTTTTTTATTTATTATATAAAATATTTATATTTTGAGGTATTTTTTTTAATTTTTATGGTACAAAGTGAGTTAGAAACTCGTGGAAGAGAAGGGGAGAGTGAAAATCGATTTTTGGTCGACCGGAGTCAATGTGAGGGCAAAAATGCGATTTTTGGTCGATCGGAGGCGAGAAGGAGGGGGAAAACGCGATTTTTGGTCGACCGGAGCAGAAGAGGAGGGGAAAATGCTATTTTGGTTCGACCGGAGTAGGCGAGAAGAGGGGAAAAAATGTGATTTTTGGTCGATCGAGCGAGGCAGGATGGTGCGAAAATGCGATTTTTGGTCGATCGAGGCGAGAAGGAGGGGGAAAACGCGATTTTTGGTCGACCGGAGCGGTGAGTGAGGGGAAAATGCCATTTCTTGGTTCGACCGGAGGCGAGAAGGAGGGGAAAAATGCGATTTTTGGTCGACCGGAGTGCGCTTTTTGGTTCCACCGGAGTAGAGCAAGTCGTGGAAAGGCGAGAAGGAGGGAGCCGCATGCACGCATTGATAGATTCATTCATTCAGGAAGCGTGCTCTCACCAGCCTTTTGAAGTCAATACTTCTTCGTCATTTCGTGATCCGCAGTGTATGATACCATATAGCTCCAGCAGCTACTCGACCCCTTACACGTTACTTAGTATGGCAAAACCGCAGAATGGTTTAGAACAATCAAATAGCCTTTTTGCTCTATAGATTAGTGAGGATTATTATCAACCATAACTTCTAACCTAAATGAATTGAACCTCTCGAACCATGTTGGAGTCTAATTATTTTGTTTTACATTGCCGACAAAATTTAACTCGTCATTGCTTTTCGAGATTCACATAATTCTAAGCATCTGCTCTTTTTTTATTTATTGTGAAACATAGCTGAAAATTTTAACTAAACGTAGATCTTAATCAAATGCCGTGAAGATGCAACTCGAGGAACCTTCAAACATTAACAATGGTATCTCTTATGGCTAGAGAGTAGTGTCATTCATAATAGTTTTCTCTTATTCCAATTTTTTTTCTATTTGTTTAAAGAGAGAAGAAAGTAATATACAATGTGCTTTCGATGGAGAACCATGAAATGGGTACTTCAAACCTCAAAGCAAAGGCTTAAGTACAACATCCGTATTCCCTCCAAAATTGGAGGGCGCATAACCAAACTTCCTAGCCGGGCCTTTGTATTTGCAATGGATAATTTTTCTCGATATTCTTTTAACATGTGAACCACCTCGCTTCTTGATTATACGCAATTCGAATGTCCCACAGATCAAATTTCAACATCACCTTTCGCCGTAAGGCATATCGTCAGATTTAATTTCTACACTATGATTGGAGATTAGAAATACTCGCCTTGTCATATAAAAGCAAACCTAACCGAAACAATCTTTCCTTTACCTACACAACTTATAGCTAACCAAAGACATCGGGCCGAATGCAGGTGACATCGGTGGCCATGCAAAAGCTCTAAAATAATATTTTCTTTCGCCTTGCCGCTTATGGATAACCATACGCACAATGGTCGAATGGTAGAGACGATGGGAAGGATTGCATAAGTGTTTTGAAAATCAACTCGCGTTGAGGGCGCATTGTTTATCATTTCCACATGCGTTGTCATGTATACATGTATGTATAAATAATATAATTTAAGATGTATCAGTCTCGCATGTAAATGGAATTGTTTTATTTTACTAATTCCGAATAAAGCAATTACACTCCCATAAAAAAGAGCGAGCAAGCTTCAAAACATTAGGATAAAAAGGAGTGACAACCTTTAAAGCATTAGGATTAAATCGACTAAATACTTCTCAAAGGTCCATGACAAGCTCCCATTTCAAGAGAAGCTAGATATTGCACATATAAGATAAGATATTACCACACTATAAGTAGGATCATCACAAATATATTCTCGCTGAACAATGGATTTCATCGTTAGTCGCCAACAAATATGGATGCTTCACCAAAAGTAGCTTATTCCACCATATGTGATCCAGAGCAAAGCATGGATCATTTTCATTCTCGTAAAGAACCGCCTCAGAGCATGGTATCGAGAAGTGCAATGGAAACCAGCCCCCGTCGCTACGACGAGAGAAGAAAATAAAATAACCTCCACGCTTCTCAGGGCAGAGAGGAAATTCAAGAGGAAATAAGAGGGTTTGGTGGATATTGATACTCAACTATAAGCAGAAAGCAAAAGACTCAACTTTGATAGAAGCAACATTGAAAAAGGAAATGGAAGTAAATAGAGGTAAGTGGGATCAAGTGATTGTTGATTCATGCGGACATCAAGAAGCTTCGTATTCAAGCTCGAGAAAGAAAATGTGGGAACTGAAATGTGAGCTCCCGTGAAAGCTTAATATCGATCTGTAATATAATTGTGATCACTCGCTATGGATCGTTCATTACAGGGTATGGATATTGCCATTTTTAGTGCGAATCGCACGCCGACCTCGATCATCGATGAGAAAAAATGTTTATGTTGTCCGCAAGATGTGTAAACCCTGGACATGTTATTCTCTCTCTGCGTGGTGTTTTTTATCCACAATTTCTCTGTCATGTTTTCCGCTCGGTGGTCAGATGTGTAGGCTCGTGACCTCCAAAGACCGCGCTGATTTTTTGTGAGTTTGTAACATTGTAAAGGTAAAGATTGGCTAGTAATTTAATCCCCGGGAGGTACGTGCAATCTTTATAAATCGTGGGATCGATGAACCAATCCCGAAAGGAAGCTCAAGAGATCTACAAATGCACAGAACCATACCATAGATGATTTTGTCTCTTTCAAGGGGATTCTAGATAGGCATTTGACACCTTCTAATGCCCAAAACAATTTGTAACTAAAACAAGGATATGCATACCGCAGATTTGGAGTGATATTTGTAGACTTCCTTTTGAACTTTGCTCCTATACCATAGAATGCAGACTTTGCTTTGATGGGATTGATTATCCTTTCGCTCCATAGAAACGGACTTATTAATGACCTTGATCTCCAAAGGATAGGGTTCTGGCAGCCTTATAATCGTAGATTAGTAGCCGATGGAGAAGCAAAAATACTTTCCGCAGTAGTGCGTGCCTTGAGAGGGTTCTTCCCTTATTCATTCGCTCTCTCTTTGAAACGGCGAGCTAAAATGCTCTTTCGCACCTTTTCTATCCTTGATATGGACCCTGCAGCCCTCTAATCTTTGTAATTAGGGCTTTGTAAAACGCCTGCACTTCTACTTCTTGCTTCCACAATTTCTGTCTAGGGAACTCGATCTTTCTTGAGTGTATAGTAATGCCAAAACTCGATTTTCTTTCTCTCGCCCTATTGCCCAAAGCCTTACCTCCAGATATCAAGTGTTGAGAAATCTAAGGCAAAAAATCGTATATAGAATTTATTACTTGATTTCTAAAGCAATTCTTGACACTTTCTTTGTGAGTTAACTTGGAGCATTAGTATTTAGTTATTTAGTTATGTTTTACTTCATCAAGACACTCTAGTTACTAGGTTGAATCGTGCATGAAGAGTATTTCGACACTTCTTCTAGGGCATACAAAATGCACATAACCATACCATAGATGATTTTGTCTCTTTCTATGGATTTTAGATAGGCATTTGACACCTTCTAATGCCCAAAACAATTTGTACTCGTAGTGTACCGTATATGCATACGTAGATTTGGAGATATTGTAGATCTTTGAACTTCTGCCTCCTATACCATAGAATGCAAACTCTGCTTTTGATGGGATTGATTAGCCTTTCGCTCTCCATAGAAACAGACTTATTTATGACCTTGATCTCCAAAGTGATAGGGTTCTGCAGCCTTTATAATCTGGGAGATTAGAGCCGATGGAGAAGCAAAAATACTTTCCAGCAGAGTGCGGCCTTGAGAGGGTTCTCTTTCCCTTATTCATTCGGGCCTCTTGAAACAAAGCTAAAATGCTCTTTTCAAAGTACTCTTTTCTATCCTTGATATGGACCCTGCAAATAATCTCTCGTAATTAGGGCTTTGTAAAACCGCCCATAATTTCTACTTCTTGCTTCCACAATTCTCGGGGTCTAGGGAACTCGATCTTTCTCTTGGAGGTATAGTAATGCCAAACCGATTTTCTTTCTGCTCGTCATTGTCCAAAGCCTTACCTCTCAGATATCATGTTGAGAATCTAAGGCAGAAACGTATATAGAATTTATTACTTGATTTCTAGGCAATTCTTGTGAGTTAACTTGAGCATTAGTATTGTTATTTAGTTATGTTTTATCATCAAGACACTTAGTTACTAGGTTGAATCAAAGTATGTACAGTTAGTATTTCGACACTTCTTCTAGGCATACAAATGCACATAACCATACCATAGATGATTTTGTATCCTTAGGGTATCCAGGCACCAAATGATAGGAAAAACCTTCTTCGTTAGTTTTATTTGCCTTGTTAGTGACATACAAAAGGGAAATGAAACTCCAAATAGAGGAAGTGCTACCATAGAATTTGAGAACCACTCTTGAGCCTAGAAGTAAGGCTGATGAACTATTATGCATAATATACATTTCAAAGAAATAAAATAAAAAAAATTTAAGGAAACAATCTCTTATTAATAATATAAAAGAAAATAGTACTCACCGTGTGTGATGCCAAGTTCTTCGCCGCAGGTTCTTTTAGGGGCTAAAGAAAGAAAATCACAGAATTGCCAAGACCGGGCCTTTCGAAAACATCCAAGGTGGAACCAATGAGCAAATTAAGCATAATTTTTCAGTGTGGATTTTCCAAGCACCTTTGGAAACAAATATTGGTTATATCTTCCATGATTTTTTCTTAGAAGCCCATCCTTTAGAAAAGAATCTATCTTTGGCAACCCAAGTTTCTCTGTGAAGAAAAGGGCTACTAGTGATTTTGAAGTTGGATTCTGTCTTACCATTTTCTCCTTTGTTTGGTCTTTAAGATGTATAAGATAACTTTCTCAAAGGCTTTTAGAAAAATAATTCTATAAAATGGATTGGCGTGATTTTGTAAATGATATATCATGTTAAATCAATGCCAAGTCCTTTCTTCTGGAAAGTATATCACAGCAACACATATCGGAGCATAATCAGAAATGAATAAGAAAGTGAAGTCATGTAAAGCTCCCCGTTTATATTCTTTCCATTGCCATATAAGACAGTTTGTAAACCCCATAAAAAGGTACATTAGTACATTTTTACAACATTTCCGGGTTTCCCACACATAAGAAAGGGGTTGACTTGTCACATCATTAACAATAATTGCTCTATCTATTCATAGTACGACTTCATTCTTGATTTTTTTTTTTAATTATTTTAGTTTCTATGGACCTAAACAGATCTCAGAAATTAAAAACAAAGACTAAGTGTGCATACCTTTTCCCAAGGTACAAAACCATTCTTACTGTGATAGCACCCATCCTAATTTCTCCGTGGATGAACAAATCTCCAAAATTAAACATTTCCTAACCAAGACCTGATGTTTCCCAAAGAAAAAACAGTTCTTGCTAATGACAGTTTCTCAAGATCTAACCTATCTATTGGACTAAGATCCTCTCAGTTTTTCAACACAAGACATGGGAAATTTCTATGGATGCTTGGTGGGTTTATTGCTACTGCTAACATTCATTTTCCAATAATATTTCTGCTACAGTTCACAACATACAGCATACAGAGGAGAGCCAAAAAGATATAGGAAACTCCACTACAGGTTATAAATACTGAGCTTAATTCGATAAATGAAAAAGAAAATGAACAGAAGATGCAATAGAGGTATCCACATAAACCTACACAGTGATTTTAAACTGGACAAAACCCCTTCCAGATACCTGCAACAGAGGTATCCACATAAACCTACACGGTGATTTTAAACTGGACAAAACCCCTTCCAGAAAAAAGATAAAATCAGACCTATATTAACGAACAAAATTTAAACTGTATAGAGTTTTCCTTAGAGACAATCATCTTACTGAGTCTGATCAGTTCTGTCTTTCCAACTGTATGCTCATTGGTGGTGATTGCCAGTTTAACGCCCATGCTTCCTTCAAATTAAATATTTCCCTTCTCGAGTTTTCTGAATGTTGCAAAACTGTTGCAAGGGTATGTAATTTGGTGCCCCCTATAGAGGATAATGGGTCGCGCAGTCTAAACAGTCCACATTTTCACTTGGAAAATAATAGAAGACTAAAACTAAAACTAGTTACATTTCAACAAACACTAGATTGGACATATGTTTCGCGGACAGTACTCTGAGCCACTATAAGATTTAGCCATCACATGCACACTGGATTGTTGCAAAGCATGTATTGAGATAACTGCATGGGACCATCAATTTTGGACTGAGATATATTGTCGAAGATGTAAGACTACATGGGTACTCTAATGTTGATTGGGTTTGTAACTCTATTGAAAGCACGGGGGCGTCACTGAAAAACCAATACTGTGGGAGTGATCTATCAAACAAATGATACATTCATCCATGTAAACCAACTACATTCCTAATACATGAAAAGTAGGTAGGCCAATTTAGGGATGTGTGCATAAAGGGTGGCATGTTATCCAAAAATAAGTTAGAACCATATGCCTTCTTCCATAACGATGAATTCATATCCAAGAAGTGTGCCATGGCACATGTGAACACACCAGCAATAGTCAAGACACTCATCATGCTAACAAAACCCTTAGCAAACATGTAACTCCTCCAAATCTACATACATTGGATGATGTGACATGTCTCCAAATATGTGAAAATGAATGGATCTATGTGAGAGAAACATCCAAAGGTGGAATTTACACTAGGATACCTCAAAAAATAATGCTTAGTGTTTAAGGTAAACATCCTAGCAATCCTCCAAATATGAAATGAAGATCCTAAAAGGTGGTGGTCCATTAACACATATGCATGAAAGCAATAGTGTATTAGCTCAAAAACAGACTTCTTCCAAACACGATTTGCTTGGACAAGGCCTCGTGTTATGTGAGGGGTAACACTCTCCATAAACTCTCAAACACTATGGATTGACCAAATAAATGTATATATTTTAATCCCTGACTTCTTTCATGATTGGTTTTAGCTATGTTCTTCCATTCCACTAAGGGGATACCCTAATTTTTTTGTGCATGTCCACAAATCCATGAGCATTTTTTCTTGATATTTTACAAAACTCCTTCTAGGATAAGCCAAGGAATGCTAGAGTACTACAATTACTACCAATATAGACTTCCAAATGTCAATTTTCCTCTAACTAACAACCATCTATTACATTAATGCTTTGTTTAATCTTTAATATTTTCTAATAACTAGAACCAATCCCTCTTCCCATATCCGTTTGGATTTAGAAAGATTCCAAGGCATTTGAATGCTTCCTTGAATTCAATATGAGGGAAAAAATTGTAACTAACTTTCTAGTTTAGTTTCCAAGCATATTGAAATTTCATGAACTTTAACCTCCACAATCATAACAACACTTTATATCTCTAGAATTTCGTGTAGTTTTTGTTGCTTCTCTTAGAGATCCATTACTTAACAAGAGTACATTATCTATGAATAAAAGATGAGATAAGGATGATACCCTTGTAATCTTGGTTTGTTAGTTGGGGTTCTAACTTTTTGTTAGAGTTTTATTGAGAAGTGTTGTAGCTCAAATGTTCCGGGTGGGTTGGGATATCGAGAACCCACTGACAGGGAAAAGTGTCTACACAAACTGAAAAATCCCCTGGGAAGCAAATGCCAGAATTGAAGGCAAGTCCCATGCAGTGCAGCTGTCCTGGACTGTAAAATAACCTTGACCTCAACTTTTGGAGTTGGTTCTATTTTGTATAATTTGTCTGTTGATATAATTGTGTCTGAGGTCACTTTCAACCCATTGATATTTCACTGTGGGATTTTCTTTTTGTGTCCACTGGAAGGTTGAAGCAACTGATCTTGATGGGGTATTGAACTGTGGTTCAGAAGTTTTCTAAATCATAGATTACTTTGTTGAGTTAGATGGCTTGTCAAAAATGAGTATGATCTTTAAATTAAAATTATATCAGTGTTCTGCAATGTATTGATCTGTTGCTCTATTGGGTAGACTTACATTAACATCGTTGTTAAAAGGAGATCTTGTTTGAGGAAATTTCTGAATTGTAGCATACTTTGTTGAGTTAGAGGTTTTTTTTACATATAATTTTTAAATAAACAACTACTGTTAATATATCTATCTATATATATAATTTGTTATCTTATAATGTATGTGTAGGTTGTAGGTTGGCCTTTTCATCACGCTATCAAAAAGTTACATCTGATATGTCGTTGTGTTACTGGGCTACTTGATTGATTTGCCTGATGGGAAACCAGACTAGTTGAACAAATTTATAGTCTTCAGATTGCTGAGATTTTGCGTTACAAGAGCATCTGACATGACAAAGACTGCTGAGGATAGGCATGCAAGCCTTTTCTTACCGATTTCCCTTCCATGATATGCATTGACACAAAAATTGAGTGCTTAAGACCCAAGACTATAGAGTTGACAATAAAAGCCATGCTTTTATGGTTCAACGCCCTTGGATGGTATTCCCATACTGCTCTATCCCCAAGCGCGTTAGAGGGCTTGTTAAAATTGAGTATGATCTTTAAATTAAAATTATAGCAATGTTCTGCAATTTATTTTTCTGTTACTCTATTGGGTAAACCTACATTAACATAGTGGTCAAAAGGGGTATTTCTAAGTAGGCATTGCATCAACAAATTTGAGAATCACATGGCTATGTTCAAAATCTATTTATAATTTGAATGCCTCATTACATTGTTTCTCAAACATAGGAATCCTCTGCAGGTCTGCAATCTATATGTATCAAGTTCCATATTCTAGATGATCTGAAGGAATGAGAAATGATTAGTGCATTGATTGACTGGATTTTTACGTGCATAAGCTGTATGCTGCTATTATTTGATTTTATTAGTAGTCTCTTTCAAACTGGGCCTTGTTTTAAATGTGGTGTTCGTTCACTGGTGATATTTGCTGAAATATTAAGCAGTGGCTTTGGAAATCGCTGTTATCTCTGCCCTATCTAAATGATATGAGTTTCAAAGGGGCGAATATGTTTGCAAGCAGGTCCCAAGTCCATGTTTACATCCTAAAACCTGGTGTGCACTAGATGGAAACACTTACAAAAATAAAATAAACCAGCCTATTAAATTCTGTCATTTTGGCAAGAGCTGGATTTTGAAATCTCAAGGTGGCCTTATTCTGTTGTAGTGTAAAACACCTAGGACTGGTTTCAAAACATTCTGATATTTTCTTGTTCCTTCTTGTTTTTGCATATCCTCCAATGGTAGTAGGTCCAATACAGTGATCTCTACAGGATGGGCTAAGTGTTTTCTCAACACTCAGCTTTTGGGTATAAGTTATTGTGGTGTTAAAGACTTCCCAAGCTTCAATGGGAATATGAGTGCTCAAACAGTAAGGCATACTGCTTTGCGTTTTCCCTGAGCATCTTCAATTCAAAGTAAATATGGGGCCTACCAGTGTCACAAAAAATTCAATATGTATTTGTGACAACTATATATTGCTTGCTAATAAGTTAAAAAACGATACTTCTATCACACAAGTGTGCACTAAGAATGTTCTGTTGGTTTGGTCTGTTAGATTGCAATTATACGAGAATATGACTCGAACCGTTTCTTCAACTCCATTTATTCCCAGCCTTTAGATAGTGGTACCACAACTGTATAGATCAAATAATCCACTGGATTCTATCTTCTAAAAATTGAAATAATTACTTATCTATACATTAATGATTAGGTATGTGCATATAACATGTCCATTTCATACGTTTTCCTCTTCAATGTGAGATTTTGCACGCCATAAGTTCACATAAGTTCACAAGATTTGACATTAAAGTTTTGATTATTTGCTTAGAGGACACAACATACTAAAGGATAAACATGTAATAGACCTTCTTATATCCAATAATTTGGATCATGTTGGATTAGGTAATGAATCTTTTTATATGCAATCATTTGCATTGTGCTATGTTAGGTATTTTCATTGTGCTATGTTAGGTATTGATTCATACGATCAAACTTACTATTATAAATGTGATATAGATAAGAGAGATAATACATTTTATTAATGTCCAAGAATAAACGACAAAAGTATGTCGGAAGGACTAAAGATAGTATATCCATTGTCAGTACAAAGTGGTTGTGCCAAGTCAATATGGTACGCAAGAGTAAGGATTATCGAGGAATGTAAAAGCTTATTCAACTTAACAATTTACATCAAATTATAAATCTTTCGGGAAATCACATTAGAATTTTAGGAACGACTGCGTTTCGAACTACCAATCTTCATTATCCTGATGATGAACTACAGTTGGTAGTTCGAAACGCGTCGTTCCTAAAATTCTAATGTGATTTCTCGGAAGATTTATAATCTAATATGCTATGGATCACAGAAGCTTGCACTATCAAATTTACATCAGGTCACTGCATGCATAAATGAGCACTTAATCTTTGTATCTTGCCTTTCTATTTCTTTTATTCTCAATCAGTAAAATATGAAGAATTTCTTTATATATCAAAGAAAAATCAGAATTGGGAAACTAAGAGCCAAGACCTAGATGAGCAAAGTCTCGAAGAATTCAAAACTTTAGAATCCATTTCATACCAACGAACAGTAAAAGCTATGATGGTTTGGTTTTGACACGGTTTTGACCTCTTTAGGACACAAAAAATGATGTAAATAAGGCCAAAATTGAGGCAGATTTTGGGGCCTAAGCTTGCTTATAAGTTTGTCAATGTTTGACTCAATAAATCAACTCTCAAATCTGTTTTAGTACTCTGTTTTATTTCTGGTTTTTGTTCCATTTGAGGAATCCATCGATAGTACATTTTGAATCAAAGTGTTTCATCGCAATAGTAAGAGTTATTCATGTTTTTTGAAGATTTGAATTGAAAGTGCATACCTTGCTTCCTTGCTCTTTTTTTCATAATAAACCAATATGTTTGTGGAATTTTACTTACTTTTTCATTTATTTATGTGCAAAAACAGATGGACTTGTCTTATAAAATTACTATCGATGAAGAGAAACCTGTCATTGGCATTGCAGGTGTCGAGAAGGTTGTACATTTGCTGAAATCCGTGATGAAATTGTGGATGATGGAATCGTTGAATACCCTTTTGATTTTATCCATGATGGAGTAGCTCTAAATCCAAAGCAAGAGAAGAAATGGAAAGTTTATACAACACTTTTAGGCATCGAGAGGAAACTAGACACATTTGATGTGGAAACAAGGTGTGCAAACGCAGTGGAAGCAATACCAATCTTTGAAAACATTGAAGAGAATGTGGAGGAACCTATGCATAAACAACCAAGAGTTGAAAATATGCCTTTGTCAGTGGAAGAAGCCACAATTGTTGATTCTTTTGTATTGGCATCTTGGGAAAAAAAAGTGAAAAGTTTAATGGAAGAGTTTGTCAATGAGAAACTTACTCTCAAAGTATATTCAGAAAAGGGAGAATCTAAAATAAAGATCCATTGTGAAATTTGTGGCATTGATTATGGAACAGGTGATGTATCCTTGGTAGCGCGAACAATGCGCAACTTCAAAAACCATCATATGAAAACAACGTCCCATCAACAACGCCTTTCAATGCCAAGTGGTAGTGAAATTCCTTCATGTAACAAAGTACAACAAACAACGGTGGTTGGAGATCGATTTCATATTGATCAAGCAATCAAACTTCTAGATGATTTCAACAAGACACAAGAGCCTAATTTGTTCAAGGTGGTGGAAGCAACACTTGCAGACTATAAGGACATGAAAAAAGTGAGAGTTGAATGTACACGATGCAATAAATGGTTTTGTTTAGTTCCGACAAGTGGTAATATTGTCAGTTCTCTAAATGAACACATGAAATCAAAGAAGCACACTACTACTACGAAAAATGAGGCTTCACATCAGGAGATTGGGCTGAGGAGTGGCATAGTTGGGAGACCTAAGAAGCCTACAAATGATAAGTCCCAACAAAGTTTGACTAGGTTCTTAGTGCCATCATCACCATCAGTATTACATAGAGGTTCTACAAGTGCAACTCCTACTTCAGGTGTGTTAATTAGTGGTTAATTAATAGTTTAGACTAAACTTGAATATGAATTTGTATATTATTTAGTTATCGTACTTCTAATTATTTATTTATTTATTTGTTGTGTTGTCATCTTATTATAGGTCAATTGTCTCCCTTGTTACTACAATGTTGGGGGTATTGGTATCCTTATATTGATAGAAATGGGGAGAGATTGGAAACAAAGGTCTTAATGGATGATCAAAGGGGTGGAAAATTATGGGCCATAGAGAAGCATACCAAGATCATGCTATGTTATGAGGGTATTGAATGTCGTATTGATGGTACATATAGGCATATTCATTGCCAGAGGGGTTCTGAAATAGGGACCCCTTTTGATTCACTAACATGTAGATTTTGTAAGTTGGTTCCAGAATGTAATGACTTCAGGATGCGATTATATCGTGAATCAAGGTGCACCAATAAAAGAAGTGAACGAGATACAGGAAAATGTAGAAGATTGGACTATTTGACTCAAAAAGAATTGAAGAATGCTGCAAGGGTTACAAATGCTAATCATAGATCAACAATGCGAGCTCTTTGGTGGGAGAGGACAAAGGTTGCTACACTCTCTATTAGAATGAGATCTCTAAAGGAAAAGTTGTTTGAATCGGCAGAAAGGAAGGATGTCTTTAGGTTTTGTAAGGATGTTTGTGAGGCACATAAGCAAGGAAAATTACAAGGTAAAGATGCAGTTTGGGAATTTGTCAAGGATATATTTCATAATTTGATTCATGAAAAAGCGGGGAGAAGGTATAGTACATCCACAAAATCCCTTTATGAGATGATCAAGTTATGGGGAGGTCCTAGATTACATAACTTTATTAGCTTGAATATGGATGGTCCTTCAATATCTACAACTTTAAGGCAAGTTAGAAAGTCATTGACATATATTCTACGGGAGCACGAACACATTTTTGAGGCAGTTGGAAAAATTTATGCTTCTTATAAAGCCAAACATGGTATATATGGACCAATTCCTGTATGCCTTGCAGAAGATGAAACAATTGTGAAAAACTATGTTAGGTGGGTAGCAAAAAGCGATACATTGGTGGGGTTTTGTGGTTTGAAAGAAGAACATCAATGCCAATCACATTTCTTGGTGACATTTGGTGAGGGAGATGCAGGCTATGAGATTATAACAAATTCTTTTAAAAACAATGTTATTGGACATTATGCACGTGTTATTATTGCAAACCCTTTACATGAAAAACTTCCTCGTTTGGTTGTGGTTGTTCATCCAACATGCAATAAATTCAATGCAATTTTTTTTTATCAACAATGGAAAAAGGTAGAATTTATGTGGAAGAAACACGTAGAAAACAATTTGGGACCTATTGTTGGTCA
Source organism: Pinus albicaulis (assembly GCA_034641835.2). NCBI lineage: Eukaryota > Viridiplantae > Streptophyta > Pinopsida > Pinales > Pinaceae > Pinus > Pinus albicaulis. Next base: position 573,464,365 of record CM076577.1, read on the forward strand.
TTCCTCAGATGGGGATAGTAGAAGAAGACAACTTATGTTGAAGGATTATTCTTCAACATCAGGTCCTCGATATCAAATTCCTTGGGAAGGGTGGAGGCTAACTGGGTTGTACAATGGTTGCAATGTAACAGGATTGCATGACCAAGATTACATCCACAACGACAAAAAGCTAGTGAATCCTTTGTTTAGCGGTCGACGAGAATTGATTTTAGGAAATGAGTACATAAGTTTTGGCCATGTCAGAATGGTTTATCACACTTTTAAAGTGGATGATCACAAGCTTAAGTGTGAAGATATAGAGAGGATGGATCGAAAAAATTGGGGTTCCGCACAACGGATTGCTTCAAGGCATGTTCAGAGGTGTTTGAAAGAGTTGAGAAGTACACCAAGTGGAAAGTTAGAGAGGACACTAGCTACAGAGACTTACCTAATGATTGTTGCTGACTACATTGACATTTTTATGTCTCATAGTTTGAGCCTCTGGGAAAGAGTGCGAAATGCTTCACGAGTTCATCATTTCTTCACATTATGGTTATGTTGGGTACAGAAACAATCTCATACTAATGTCAACATAAATTTCATTAGCAGAGAGGCATATCAAGATGTGAGAATTTCTTGTCATTTTGCAGTTTTGTTGATGAGATTGTTTCGAGATCAATACTCTAACTTGCCATGTGTTTTGCACTTGACTGGGTCAGATGTATGTGAGAACTTCTTTAGCAAAGTTGGTGGGATGGTTGGAGTGGAGAGGGCTTATGATTTCACTGACTTGCTTCATGTTGTTGGAACCCTTAATAGAGTTGTTGAAGAAGAATCAAATTCCCAAGGGCTTCATTTTAATAAATCCCATAAGAAGCAAGAAAACATTTGGAATAAATTGCACCAAGAAACAATACAAAATATTGACATATTGTCGCAATATGATTCAATATCCACAGACGCTAAAATTGTAGAAGCCCTTAAGAATGGATTGAAGGATGCACAAGACATTTTATCAACTCTTGGAATGAAACCAGAAAATTACACTCAATGTTCGTGGTGGGTTAAACCATGGACAGATGATAAAGATTATTCAACATTTCAAATTGTGGATGAAGTGGTTGATGATTCTCCACCGAGATGTTCCAACTCTATATTTCAATCTTCATCTTCATTGGTACACAATGAAAGTGAATTGCAAATAATGGAAAGTGAGTGGAGACACGAGTTGGATGAAATTTTAGATTCCACTGATGAAAATGTAAGCAAAACTATAAAACCAGTGGTGAATCTTGATGGTAAGGATATGTTCAAAGCATGTTTGGTTAGTAAGTTGAATGGAAATCCAACATTATCCAAAGATAGGTTGACAAAAGTGAGAAGTGGGGTCTACTTTAGGCGAGATGGGAATACTCTACAAAAGGGTGTTTCAATTGGCTTTGGAATTGGATCAGATTGTGGGGTGTTGTTTGAAAACAACTCAATTCCTCCCACTGAACGTACTGCAAGAAAAGGTGTTCCTCGAACTACAAAACAAGGTGTTTCTTGTGGAATGTGGTACATTGGAAGGGTTCAAAGAATAAGGAAGAAGGATGGTAATAGGGTGTTTGATTACCATAATTACATCGACCTTTTGGATAGATTAGAAGGCATTGAGCTTCAATTATGTTGGTACAGTCGAATAAAGGGGCAACGCTTGTATAAATATGATTTGACTGATCATGCTTTTGTACAACTTGAATCTGTTATAGCAATCGCAAACTTATCGTACAATGCTAAGAATGATACATACAAATTAGAAGAAAGTGATTACAAAGTTTTTTCATATTTTGTGAAAAATTTGAACAAGGTTAATTTTCAAAACATTATACTTTCACTTTCCTTATGTATTTCCATATGTTGGATTATTTATAAATAGTTTTTGGTTATATTTTTGTTGATTTGTTTGTATGAATCTGATGTTAATTTTGTACTTTTTGGCTTTAGGTATAGTGAATACTTCAAATGGTGAATGTTCGAGATAACTCAACCTTTTTTGCTACCTACTTTTTGGTGTAAGTTTCTTTCACTAGCCATTTATCTTTTTGTAGTTGTGTTTCATTCAAACATTAATTTGGTATTTCTTCCATAAAAACAATATAATTACATACCTATATAACTATATGTACCCCTTACCTCAACACATATATACATTTTGAATATAAGGGCATCCCTTACCTCAACACTTATGTTGGATGCCTTCTACTGGGGTTCTTCTGAAGTTGGTCCATTTAATCACGAAAAGCAAGAAGAATTGGTTCCTTTTTTTATGAATATGTTTTGAAGAAACGTCTATGGTTATTCTCACTAATGTTAATGTTTTCCTTGAATTTTTAGATTAATGGTTCGCTTGCTAGAAAGGATATCAAGGATCTAATGGCACGGGGTTCAATCATGATGGTTTCTGTTCACTCAAGTCAACAAATTTACACCAGAGCAATGGCTAACACATGAAGTGCATTTGATTTTGAATGTTTTTGTGGTAGTTGGATTTCCTATTTTTCAAATTGGACATATAAATCAGAGTTTGGAGCTCAAAAAATGTGCCATCAGAGTCTTTTTGCAAGTATTTATATTTTGGCCACCTTGATATCATTTTTATTTTTATTTTTGCAAAAATATATTTATTGTTTTGGAAAAATAGGCCCTTGTAATTTGGCCTATATTGGATATATCACATGAGAGCTATTGTACTTGGAGTTTTTTTTTTGATAATACAGAGGAAGTTGCAGTAAGAATTTTGGGATTCATGTGGTATGGCTTTATAGCATTGTATCTCCTTCGTGTTTCATTTCATCGAATGTCTTCTCAGTTCCATTTCATATCTTATGCTTTCACTGATTGTTCTAAAGAGTTATAAACAGAATTCATAAATCAATTTATGCTCTATTTTGTAAGGGCAATTATGTTGTGTTACTTTCTTCTTATAGAATGAGTTAATTATCTAAATGCTCATTCTAATTCCATTTCTCATCCTACACTGCAATGACAAAGCCTGAAAGCTATCAAATTCTACCTATCTTGCCCCATTATCGCTACTGTAATTCGTTTAGCTAACAACTTTATAACACTATCCTTGCTAGCAACAATAGGTTTGAATTGGTGTCATCATCACTGCAAGGAAAACCCCTAAACTTGATACTGATCCAAGATTTTCAGATTGCTGAACACCATTTCCACAACTTTTTATTGAGTTTTTCTTTGACTGCATCACGGAGATTGTTGCAGCGCTGGCTCTTACATGGATGGGTGAGGCTGGCTGCAGATTTGACACTACAGCCAGGCTTGCCCAATGGAGAATAGAAAATTTGGCTTCTTATACTTCCTACAGGAAGTCCGATCCTTTCAAGATAGGGGTGTGGAATTGGTAAGCATCTTTATTCTGGATTTTTTCAACAGTCGTATTGATGCTCAACATACAGATGGGGAATGGTCAGTAGAAAAGGTTCTTCAGGTCATAGTTGCTAATAGCTAGTCATGGTGGGGTGAAGGGATGAAGGTACAGAATTGGCTATGACATGGTAGAAAATGACGATAGTAATATGAAAAAAACTTTGTTTTGAAAGAGTCATGTTTCAGTATTTGAATTTGCTTTTATTATTCTCTATATTTGTTGTTAGTGGTTTTATTTGTCCTAATTATAGATGGTTTGTGTGTTTTTTAGATGTTCACCCAGTTAAAATTCACCTATGAGCAGGAACTTCACCCAGAAGAGTTTTTTATTCCATATGTGTGGAAGTTAGTTGTATCGCAGAGGTATGGTAGCAGACACATTCTTAGGATTTATAATCTTCTGATCTCCCCTACTGCTGAAGTTTTTCTGTTCAATGAAATAGTGATTTACAGCGATTGTTTTCTTCATTAAAAATGAAAATCGTCTCAAAACTAACATGTTTTTTAGTCAGTTCATTATATGTTAGTGGTCACTAATGCAAGGTAAAAGTGGGTAAACCCCTCAACAATTTGTAATTTTCTACAGTCCAAGATTACACGCAGAAATACTTCATAGATGATATGTTAAATTGTTTAATACCATGCCTCAGTTTTATAATTCATGACTTGTTGAAAGCATCAATTTTCTACATTTATTTACAATGTGATCTGTGTATTGTATTCAGTGGCGTGGATTTCAATCTCAACACCATTCACTTATTTCAAGAAAGGTCACCTGCAGAGGTGAGTATTCATTACAACCTTTGGTTCAAGATAGGGGTGTGGAATTTGGCCACTATACTCCTATTTGACCATTATTCTTCAGCGCTACTCTTCTGCTTGATTGCCACTTGATTTGAGATCTACAAAATGAGCGATTCTTATTTCAGTGTCATGGCTATTGTTTGAAAAAATGTGACATATACATTTTACTGAGGTCTCCTATTTGAAAATCTAGGGGCTAGTAACATACTTGGGTCATTGTCTTCCAAATAAGGATACATGTTACCAACGGCCTTGCAGCATTCATGGGATGATGAAAAAAGTGCTAGAACCACATCTTGACTCAACTCTGTGCTACAACCAGAAAAAATAGTCAAGGTTAAAACCTCGGTGAGTGTAGATTCTGTGTAATCTAAAACCTGGGTTATGAATTTCCCTCTAGTCATCAAGTGTATGTATCAGCGATTATATCAATATGGTGGTCCCTCTTATACATCTTAATCGTAGAATTGTCCTTCTTGACCTCATTATCCTTAGGCTCTAACTACTCAATCTGTTGTGAGTGGTGACTCTAGTTGCAGAGACATAACCAATAACAATGGGGTGTTTGATAGAATAAGAAGGGAGAATTATGGTTGAATGAGAGAATATGGAGATATAGATTTTCCTAGTACTCAGAATCGTAGGCTCTTAACCCACAAAGAGAACGTGATCACCAAAGTGTTTGAGCCATAAGTTTATGTAGCTCAATATCTATGTGCATGAGTGTTTGACATTAGCATAACTCAAGGATTAGCGTAGAGGATTGGTCCTAAAGGTTTTAGTGAAATTTCCTCATTTCCTCGTAGATTTTCTATATATACTGGGTCCATTTGAAGTTAAAAACCCTAGTATGTTAAGAACTACATGAATACGGTTAGCAGTGTAGTCAATATTTCTTTAAAATATAGTGTGAATATTATTAGGCTCATACAAATTTTTGGAGGAATTTAATGTCGGTGGATTTATGGGGCTACTGTTTTGCAGGGGCTTTGTTTGGATTCTCACAACTGAAAGTGTTGGAGGTTGGTTTATCAGCTTCAACGAAGGTTATGTAAAAACAATCAGATAACTCTAGTTCTACAGTAGATTCTAGCTCAGGGAGAAACACAACTACTGACATTTCCCCTGCCCCTTCCTTGAAAGGAAACATCACTAGTACAAGCTCGGAAAAGACCATTGCCAAAGCCATCAAAGCACCTACAAATAGTATGACTGCAGTAAGTGCCACATCAGGTCAGAGTTGGTGTGTAGCCATCAGCAGTATAACTGATTCAAGGTTGCAGACTACCCTGGATTATGCCTGTGGACTTGGAGGAGCAAACTGTGGAAAAATCCAGCAAGGAGGCTCTTGTTTTATTCCTGATAGTGTCTTTTCTCATGCTTCAAATGCTTTTAACAGTTACTACCAAAAGAATGGGATGGCACCAGGAACCTGCGATTTTGCAAGTACTGCAGTAATCACTACTACAGATCCAAGTAAGTGGCACTTTAACTATTGTCATCATTATTTTCTTTAGAATTTTCTTCCTGTAAGTAGGTAGAATTTTTTAGGGGAACACTTTAAGTGGGTAGGTTCTGGAAATGGTATTTTCCAATGTGGTTTTGAACCTTTGACCATGTCAATGGCTCTTTCCTTGGTGCTGAAAAGCCCTGTAATTAGGATCAAATACAACATATGATAGCCCTAACCAATTTTTTTAATAATGAAAAAGTAATCCCTAAATGCAATTTTTAAAAACTCAAGGCAGTTAAGCGTCCGTGAAAAATTCTTTCTACATAATCTAGGAAGTTATTGATCTCACCACCTCGTATTCCATCTGTCGCAAGTATGAGTTAAGTTTTCTGGAGTTGCTCTCGTTTTCCACCTTTATGAACAAGTTCAACATACTAGTGTGGATTGCTATCTCCACCGCTCCCTTCCTCAAGCTGCACTTTGTCCAACACTGCCCTCGACTAATGGCTTCTCTACTATTGAGCTTCTTTCCCTTGTATGATGGGCACCCTTAACAAGCATATCTAGAAGTGTATGTTTGTATCTCCATCAACTAGTTGAAAACAGAGCAAGATGTGGAACCTTCTTTAATTTGTATCATACTAACAAATCTCCTTCTTCTTATGTATGTAAAATAGAGGGTTCCTCGGGGCAAGGAGGTCAGTCTATAGCATAGATATTATTATGCAAATAATTCACCTTCATATAAATTCATTGGAGTTGTCCTAAAGCATATGTGAAGTATACTTTGTGTGTTTGTGTATATATATATATATAGGATCTGATAGAGCTATTTAGGAAACCTTCTTTTGAAATCTAAAGGCTGTGCTATGAAATTTCCTTCGGTCTACCAGCATTTATAATGATGTGATGGTCTCTCTTTCCCATGAACCATGACTTAAAAAAACAATTCAAAGAAGTGTTACTCAAGCTTTCTCAAGTACAACGCCATGGGTTAATTACAAGAGTGACACAAGGTTACACCCTGTACAAATTTCAAACAACCTTATGTTTTTTTTAGACTGTTAAGCAAGGACTTTTGGATTTCAGTGAGTTTGTCCAGAATTTCAATGGGGGATGTGATGGAATATGAATGCAAAAATATGGTTGTATGAGAGAATGAAGAAAAAGAGGTTCGCCTTATTATTAGATGATGTATGAGGAGAGGGTATTCAGATGATGGAGGAATTGGGTCTACTTCAGCTAGCCGAACACTCTAATTCCAATATTATTGTGAGTTGCAGAGATCACAACAAATTGTTAAATATTAGAAACTCAAACTCCAAAGTTACTGTGAGTTCAGGGACCACACCCACTGTTAAATATGGTAGTTGCAGAGACATAACCAATAACAATGGGGTATTTGATAGAATAAGAAGGAAGAATTATGGTTGAATGAGAGAATATGGAGATATAGATTTTCCTAGTACTCAGAATCGTAGGCTCTTAACCCACAAAGAGAACGTGATCACCAAAGTGTTTGAGCCATAAGTTTATGTAGCTCAATATCTATGTGCATGAGTGTTTGACATTAGCATAACTCAAGGATTAGCATAGAGGATTGGTCCTAAAGGTTTTAGTGAAATTTTCTCATTTCCTCGTAGATTTTCTATATATACTGGGTCCATTTGAAGTTAAAAACCCTGGTATGTTAAGAACTACATGAATACGGTTAGCAGTGTAGTCAATATTTCTTTAAAATATAGTGTGAATATTATTAGGCTCATACAAATTTTTGGAGGAATTTAATGTCGGTGGATTGATGGGGCTATTGTTTTACAGGGGCTTTGTTTGGATTCTCACAACTGAAAGTGTTGGAGGTTGGTTTATCAGCTTCAACGAAGGTTATGGAAAAACAATCAAATAACTCTAGTTCTACAGTAGATTCTAGCTCAGGGAGAAACAAAACTACTGACATTTCCCCTGCCCCTTCCTTGAAAGGAAACATCACTAGTACAAGCTCGGAAAAGACCATTGCCAAAGCCATCAAAGCACCTACAAATAGTATGACTGCAGTAAGTGCCACATCAGGTCAGAGTTGGTGTGTAGCCATCAGCAGTATAACTGATTCAAGGTTGCGGACTACCCTGGATTATGCCTGTGGACTTGGAGGAGCAGACTGTGGAAAAATCCAGCAAGGAGGCTCTTGTTTTATTCCTGATAGTGTCTTTTCTCATGCTTCAAATGCTTTTAATAGTTACTACCAAAAGAATGGGATGGCACCAGGAACCTGTGATTTTGCAAGTACTGCAGTAATCACTACTACAGATCCAAGTAAGTGGCACTTTAACTACTGTCATCATTATTTTCTTTAGAATTTTCTTCCTGTAAGTAGGTAGAATTTTTAGGGGAACACTTTAAGTGGGTAGGTTCTGGAAATGGTATTTTCCAATGTGGTTTTGAACCTTTGACCATGTCAATGGCTCTTTCCTTGGTGCTGAAAAGCCCTGTAATTAGGATCAAATACAACATATGATAGCCCTAACCAATTTTTTTAATAATGAAAAAGTAATCCCTAAATGCAATTTTTAAAAACTCAAGGTGGAAAGGCAGTTAAGCGTCCGTGAAAAATGCTTTCTACATAATCTAGGAAGTTATTGATCTCACCACCTCGTATTCCATCTGTCGCAAGTATGAGTTAAGTTTTCTGAAGTTGCTCTCATTTTCCACCCTTATGATCAAGTTCAACATACTAGTGTGGATTGCTATCTCCACCGCTCCCTTCCTCAAGCTGCACTTTGTCCAACACTGCCCTCGACTAATGGCTTCTCTACTATTGAGCTTCTTTCCCTTGTATGATGGGCACCCTTAACAGGCATATCTAGAAGTGTATGTTTGTATCTCCATCAACTAGTTGAAAACAGAGCAAGATGTGGAACCTTCTTTAATTTGTATCATACTAAAAAATCTCCTTCTTCTTATGTATGTAAAATAGAGGGTTCCTCGGGGCAAGGAGGTCAGTCTATAGCATAGATATTATTATGCAAATAATTCACCTTCATATAAATTCATTGGAGTTGTCCTGAAGCATATGTGAAGTATACTTTGTGTGTTTGTGCATATATATATATATATAGGATCTGATAGAGCTATTTAGGAAACCTTCTTTTCAAATCTAAAGGCTGTGCTATGAAATTTCCTTCGGTCTACCAACATTTATAATGATGTGATGGTCTCTCTTTCCCATGAACCATGACTTAAAAAAACAATTCAAAGAAGTGTTACTCAAGCTTTCTCAAGTACACCGCCATGGGTTAATTACAAGAGTGACACAAGGTTACACCCTGTACAAAGTTCAAACAACCTTATGTTTTTTTTAGACTGTTAAGCAAGGACTTTTGGATTTCAGTGAGTTTGTCCAGAATCCAGATAACCTGGGTCAGGTAGTTGATTGTGAATGTACCTTCATGTGCATGGAGTTATAATCTACTTTACTCATGGGGTATCTCTTATATGCCTGTTTCGATCTATTCACTTCTCTGTTCAAGCCAACTAGCCTTTAATGTTGTATTTGCATTGATATTGAACATGCAGAAAATTACTCCATATATCTTGAATTCTCTGGTTTTTCTGACTTTGGGTGCAATCTGCTTGTCGTTCATCCAGATGGCGATAGGCCTAAGGGAGTGAATACTTCCAAGTACATAGTAGGCTTCATTTGCATTGTTGCAGCTTCTGCAATCTATCGGCTGCTTCTTCCATTGATGCAACTTGTATTCAATGTGGTTATAAAGAAGGAGACCTTTGCAGTGGTTCTGCAGATGCAAATTTTCACATCCATAGTTGCTACTGTGGTATGCATATTTGGATTGTTTGTTAGGGGGGAGTTCAGAGATATAAAAAAGGAGGCTGAGAAGTTCACAATGGGGACAGTTGCCTATTATATGACATTGATATGGTCTGCAATAGGTTGGCAGGTTTGTTCTGTTGGTAGAGTGGGTTTGATATTTTTGGTTTCTGCCTTGTTCTCAAATGTGATTAGCACTCTGGCCCTCCCTAATGAATCTAGCATTAGGGCCAAATGTCTTGCGGGAATTTCTCACATCAAATTAAATAAGATCAAAACAATAAAAATTAAATTAAATGATCAAGACATTTTTCCAGTTAACAAATCAGTTGCTTCCCAGCGTAAGACTGATGTACCTAGGAAAGGATAGTTAAAAACAGAGTACAGAATAATCATTTAGCTCTTGAGACCATTCCATAGGTTGTTGCACCCACTTTACCTCTTGGTCCACTAGTAAGTTTTGATGTTGCACAATAATTATTGAAGGTGAGGATCCTTGTTCCTCTAGTTGACTTGTTTAAGATTTTTGGGTAGAGATGCACTATTATGCAATCACTAGCTGTGTTATCAGATCTTTGATGCTCATCAAAGAATGGCTTAAAATTCATGATAGAGGAGAGGTTCATATGAAAAAAATGCTCGAAATGTGATTGATTATTGGTTATGTTTAAGAGAAATGTTCTACACTAGCATGCTTTCTAAAATTCATTTATATTTGCTCCACACATGCAGCTTCAAGAAACTACACAATCTTCATCTGGAGAAACTGATGTCAAATTTCAGATAACGAAAAACACTTTGGAGGCCATGTTGAGATCTATGTACTACATAAGATACCAACTGTCTGATGCTGTAAGTAGATCCAATTATATACTGCAATAAATTTCATAAATTTATAAGTTAGAACATAATTATTCATATTTGTATAGTGTAGTTTTTATTAGTCTTATTAACTAGTTGATTGAATTCTTAATTTGAATCTACTCCATAGTTTTCTGATACTTTCCATAATAGGTCTACTTCTACTTGAACTTCTTACAAGACTACTATGTAATGAAATTCCACGTGTTGTTTTCAGGGTGCAACTTCAAGTGGGTAGCATTGAGGAAGGGCCAACAATAATGTATTTGAATATAGAAAAATCATTAAATGTATTTGGTCTGGATTTTGAGACATGAAAAGTGAGAATTCATTACTTAATGAATATTTTAGTGAGTGGGTGGGAAAAAAATTCAATATGAATGGTTAAAAGAGGGAAAGGGACAGCGTTGTACTTGGGCCACTTTCATGTAATAAGAGTCTCATGAATATTTCAGTGAGTGGGTGGGAAAAAAATTCAATATGAATGGTTAAAAGAGGGAAAGGGATAGCGTTGTACTTGGGCCACTTTCATGTAATAAGAGTCTCATGACACTTAATAGTTACTTGAGCTTGAAGTTATGGTTTCTTCTTGTTTGTATAATCAAGGGTTTCCCCTTCTTTTGTAACTCATTACTTGATCAATACAATTAACAACCTACATTGCAGAGCTCTTCCTCGATATTATTTGGATGCCTCTAAACATTGTTTTTCATGTTGTCATTTTCTACTTATTTGGGGTTTATTGTTAATTTATTGCTTCTTGTATTATTGTAGTTGAAATAGTAGTGCAACTTTGTGATGCAAGGGCATTAGGCTCCAAACAATCCTTGTACATAAATAGACATAAGGGGGGCCTCATGTAATTATTCATAGTTGAGTTATTTAGTTAAATTGTGGAGGAAAATGTAACTACCCGAATGATTAGTGGGCACACGAAGAGGCAGTCAGTTCAATACAGTTAGGAATTTAGACTAAAAATAGGATTTGAGGAGTTGTCAAATCACTGTAGGAAGCTGAATCGATTAATTTCCCAGTTTGTTTAAAAATAGGCCTAAGAGGCAAAATAGACAGACCTTCATAGGCTGCATAGAGCTGCAGACCTGAAAATCCGTAGAGACAGAGTAGTGTAGCAGGAGGCCAGTTGTTTTGAAGATCTGGCCAGAGACCCAAAGCTTTGTAACTTGTTTCAATTTTGTATATAAAGGAATTTGCTTCGAAATTATATGTGTGTTGAAGACTTAATTGTGTATGAGAACTGATCAGGGGCTATGGATAGTTTAGAATAAATCCTGTGATAATGGCTCACATGGGAAACCCTGGATCGAAATCGAAAGTAGCAGTTTTTGTGTAGAAGTTTTCATTATGTTAAGGATATAAATATAAAGGGGTGTAAAAAATGTTAATGAAAAAACAGATACTTACAATATCTAGTGAAAGTAGGGGTTTTTTAAATTGGGAAAATGCAATGGGTTAGTATTGGTAGGGGGTTAAATAAAGTGATTTTTAGTGGTATTTTCCAATATGTAATCAAATTAAGGGTATTGTTTAGTATGCCACGAACGCACGTGCTATGCCATAGGTTAATTGAGTGACGCCCCTGTGGCAAATACACATGCTCCTCAACTTGAAAATCCTTAAATGTATTGTGCTAGTTTGAATATCCCTTTTTCCTGTCTTGTGCTACCTTTAGATTCTTCTTGATAACCTACATTTCATGTTCCATGTCTGCCAAAATGTGAAGTACAATAAGTATTTTGTTCACTGGATCACTCCAGCTGATGGGAGTGTGACAACTCTGCCCATAGAGTGCCTCAAATATACTTATCCTCAATGGCTCCTCATAAAACTTGTTGTAAGAAAACTCAACCAATGGAAGATACTCCTCCCATATCCTCTAGTGATGCATGACATACATCCTCAACAAATCTTCCAGAATAAAATTGACCCGTTCTTTCTGTCCATTTGTCTACAGATGATAAGCTATACTAAAGGATAACTATGTCCCCAAACCTACAAACATCTCCTTCGAAAACTTGGAAGTGAAATTAGCATCCTTGTCCGACACAATATTTTTCAAAACACCATGGAATCTCATGATCTCCCTGATGAAGACCTGTGCTACCTCACTAGTTGAATAAGTATTCTTCACTGGAATGAAGTGAGCTACCTTTCTTAGTCTATTGACCACAACCATGATAAAATAATTTTGCCTCGTTTTCCTTGCAAGAACTATAATGAAATCCATGGAAATGACCTCCCATTTCCATTCTAAAAATAGAATAGGTTGAAGCAGCCCACTTGGTTTCTTACACTCTACTTTCACCTGATGACAGTCCAAACACTTAGCCACAAACTCTGCCACTTCCTTCTTCAAATTCGGCAAATAGTAGAAATTCTTCACTATTGTCAACGTCTTCTAATATCTTGGGTGACATGGATATGGTTTGGCATGAAACTCCCTCAAGATAAGCTTCTTGAGCTCACTGTCATCTAACACATAGATCTAATCCCTGAATATCACCAAGCCATCTATTGTGAGATGATAGTCCACATCCTGATAACTTGTACTCTGCTATAACTTATGCATAAGCTCCTTGTACTCGTCATCCTACTATCTTGCTTGTAAGATCTAATCTTGTAAATCTATCTCATATGAGCTCACTACTACAACATGGCTCAATTACATTGTCCTACTGAGAGAATCTCTAGCCATGTTCTCCTTTCACTTAATGTATCTAATCTTGAAGTCAAACTCACTAATGGTAGCGAACCATCTAGCTTTCCTAGAATTCATATTTTTTTGGTCAAACAAGTATCTCAACCCATTTTTTTCGCTCATCAATATAAACCTCCTGCTAAGAAGATAATGCCCCCACATCTTGAAGGCGTAAATAATAGTTTCCAACCCAAGATCATGAGTCACATAATTTTGATTGTGCTCATTCATTTTCCTAGACTCATAGCACACCACCTATCCCTCCTGCATAAGGAATCCACCAAGCGCTCTCTTGAAAGCATTTGTACACACCATGAACTCTTTATCCATATTTGCAATCTTTAACACTAGAGCATTTGTCAACAACTACTTCAATTGTTAAAAATTGGTTGCACATTCCTCCGTCCATTCAAAATTCTTACCTTTTCTCTGAAATGATGTAATAGGATATGAAATTCATGAGAAGTTCCTGATGAAACTCCTATAGTAACTTTCTAGTCCAATGAATGATTTGACTCCATCCACATTTCTAGGAGCTACCCATTCCATGATAGTCTTTATCTTTTTTGGATCAACAACTATGACTTCCTTTGAAACAACATGTCCCAAGTAATGTACCTATGTCTGAAAGAAGCTACATTTACTAAGCTTGGAATACAATTGATGCTCTCTTAGCAATATCAACACTGTTGCTAAATGTTCGGCATGCTCTTCCTCATTTTTAGAATATATCAGGATGGCATCAATGAATACAATAACAAGCGTGTCCAAATAAGGACGCAACACACTATTCATCAAGCACATAAAAGTAGTTGTGAAATTATTCAAATCGAAAGGAACTACAACAAACTCATAATACCCATACCTGGTCCTGGAATTAGTCTTGTAGATGTCATATTCCTTGATGTGTAGTTGATGGTATCTTGATTTCAAATCAATCTTCAATAACACTATTGCTCCCTCCAACTAATCAAACAAGTCATCAATCCTCGACAATGGATACTTGTTCTTTATTATCGCCTTGTTCAACTTCATGTAATCAATACACAATCTGAAAGTACCATCCTTCTTCTTCATGAACAATATTGGCGCACCCCAAGGCAATACACTTGGCCTAGTGTACCCCTTATCAATCATTTCCTTTAGCTACAACTTCAACTCTACTAAATCTACAGTGCTCATCATGTAAGACGCCTTTGATGTTGGTGCTTCCCCTACTACCAACTAAATAGAAAAGTCCACTTCTCTATGAGGAGAAAACTCTGGAATCTCTATAGAAAATACATCTTGAAACTGTTGTAATACAGGGTACCTCTTGAATATCTCTTCATCCTCCGCGTTCTTACCCGTTTCACTATAAATATGAATTCAAAACATCACAAACCCCTTCCTACAACTGTGTTTATCTTGCATAACCATGACCATCCTCACTGATGTAGGATTCTTCTTTCCTTGCAGGATTCTATTTTCCCCATTATCACCCAAGCACTTAATAGCCTTGTTATAGAAATCTACTTTGTTCGTGTGAAGATACAACCAATCCATACCCAAAAGCATACTATATGATCCCAATGGTAGTACATTCAGATGTGCCACAACAGGAATACCATTCAACTCAAATGCACAAGCTCTTGCCCAATGATGAAATCCCTTCTTAGTACCTTTAGCCAACTGCACCAACCAAGACTCTGGATTCACTTCTTTTCTCAAGCTACACTTATCCACCAGGCTAGGATTAACATAAATATAATTAGATCCAAGATAAATCAAAATAGAAACAACTCGACCACAAATATTACCTTCCATGTCAATAATGGATGTCTGATGATCTATCTGCTCATTTTCCACATCTACATAAATATGAGGAATGCTATGACCAACATCTCCAACTATCTACACCTCCTAAGCACTACTGATATGAGGCCTACCTACACGGTACAATGGAAAATCCTTCTTGCAGTGATATTTTACACATATCTAACACTACAACGGTCCTCTACTATCACCTATAGTCTGCTGCTCTCCAGGCTGCAACCCATGTCCCTTCTCAACTCCATTGAACCTCTTATAAGGAACCACATTTTCTTTCTCACCTGCATCTTAAGGTCTTCCCCACTTTGGTGGCCACTTCCATTTAACTTTCTCATTTCCTTTCAAATCATTCTTAGGCTCAACTTTGTGCTTTTACTTCACATAATAATGCTTCAACTTTCTGATGGCCTCTTCCAATGATCTAGGCTCATCAAACTTAATCTGGTCTCAATATGTTGCTCGAAATATGTAATGAATAAAATAATATAAATAATGATTAATTATTTAATTAGTAATTAGGTTTAAGGGGCATGTCTAAAAGAGACATGACCTTCCGTGAAGAGGCACCTGCCTAGGTATGTAAGCAGGCCTCATTTGTAACATTCATTATCAATTCATAATACATTTTATAATAATATTTGTATCATCAATGAATATTCCTATATTCCAAGTCTTTTGCAGTATTTAACTTGAGAAGGAACTTTGTTCACTTCATTCGGAATCAGAGCAGTTCGAGCCTTCGGCCGCTTAACTGCTGCATAGAACCAAGTTCTCTAATCCAGGTATTTGACCATTAATTTCGTCAACTTTGTTGTCTTCGAATCATTTCGCTATCAGTCTTGGATTTTTTCCATATCGCTATTTAGGCCTGCCATTTAAAAATAATATAGAGAGATTAAAAAAAAAGGAAAAAGAAAAGAAAGAGTAGAGATTTAAAAAAGAAGAAGAAGAAGAAGCTCACATATTTAAAAAAATGGTTAAAAAAATATATTAAAAAAAGAGAAGTATATATATAATTGTGAAAAAAAAATTATAAAAGAAAACTAAAAAAAATTATATGAAAAATATAATTGAAATAATAATTTAAAAAAACAACGGATTGGAGCCGCAATGACATCAACCATAGTACGCCATTGAAATCCCCGCCACACTCTGTTGATGTTGTCTGAGTCCAGCTACTTCTGCCATCGCCACAAACGCTCGACTCTACGCCATTGTCACCTGTCCTCTACATCATTGTACCCTATCGCTAAGATTTATGCACACCAATGCAACCATAGACTGGCAACCATAGACGGGATGAAAAAATCGAGACACACATTGCAATTTTCATTGTAGTGTTGCCACTATTGCTTCCCACGCCCTCCCACTGTAGCCATCAGCTTGCCATTCTCAGATACAACCACCAACAATCTTACGCCTCTTAGTAACCCTACAACATCCGTTGCACAACCACCATTTTTGCCTTCCAAAATACAGCTCAAGAGTCTGAGAAGATTATCATTCCTTAAGCATAAAGTCATTGCCACTCCCTGCTCATTGACATTGCAGCCTGCTCGTTGACGCAGTCACTTGCTCATTCACGTTGCCTCCGCCTGCTTTTTGACGTTGCAGTGCCAATATTTCACTATTCTAGCTTCTAACAGACCACATTCTACTGCATAATTCACCACCTAAATTCTATAATTTGTTCGTATGTGAAATTTGTGTTGTGCCCTAAAATAACGGGTGCAACCAATAAATTGAGTCGTGACTAGTCAAATGGTGATTCAATGTTGGAACTCAACTAATGGATTAAATTAATGTATCATTCGAATTTGTGTTTTTACCAACCATCATACACAAATGGTGTCAATTTGTGATAGTTGGAACCTAAATTATTTAAATGGGAAGGTTATTCGGTTATTCATTATTTGCATAAGAAAAATACCATATAATATAAAGGTTATATAAGTTGGGCATATTAAAAAAGTGATTTAAGAAGAAACGAGGTTATTTAATTAAAAAAGAAGAAGTATAAAAGTGTTACACTAAAGTTTAAAAGGGGTATCTTTAAAACCCTAAAAGACAATAAAAAAGGATATCTAATTTGGAAATAAAAGTAAGCTTTAATTATACCATCTGTAATAAGTTAAAAGAAGTCAAAATGAGTTCCACACGATAATCATTATTTTGGACTAAATGTCAGTTTTGTAAAACATACATTGAATATCCATGAATTCATAAAAATTGTGAAATATGTTCTCCAACATGTGGAAAATAGTTTTATGCAGAAGAATGTCATGATAATAAATTGATGCAAATGATATAACTAGAGGAAAATCTTGTAAAACTGGAACAAAAATTAACATAAAATGACGAGGAAATTTTGCATCTAAAGGACCATAGCCAAAAATTACTTGTGAAGTTCAAGAAGTCCAATGAAAGAAAGAAAAAATTAGAAGAAGAAAAGGAATGTATCAAGAATAAATTCAACAAGAATCTATCAGAGAAGAAAAAAGAAAAATTGTGCTTAAAAAACCTTAATTAAAGTTTATTAGAACAAATTAAGTGTTTAAAAGATGAGAAATTTGAATGCCAAAGTAAAGTTGACTCAGAAAATGAGGAACTCTTATGTCTCAAAAGAAATCATAATCTACTTGTTAGTCATCCATAAATTTTCACTATCTGAAGATGACTAAGTATCGGTTCTCGATTTCTAGAAACAAAGTTCATGAACATTGTGATTTCTAGAAATCTCACGACCTTCATTATCCTTGGGATAAATTTTCACTACTTCATCATTCCGTCGTGTCAAGCTCAGCTCACTAATCCCAGAAGATCCATCATGGGCTCATGCCACTCATTATCACTATGTTTCACCACCTTTGGCCTCAGCCCTCTATTTTTGTTTTGCCTAAACTCCTCCATTGCCTATCTAGGGTTTTTAAGGGCATTTTTTGGTTTCAAGACCTCCATGATTAAATAATCAACAAGGCTTATATCTTGATGCTCTTACCCTTCCCCCTATCCTTATAATACCTCTATAAACACTTCCTATCACTCTTATCCCTCATAATCATCATTTTTCTACAAAACCTAGTATATTGTCATAATTTGACACTTTTTGAGACTAGGCCCGTGTTTTTACCTTTTGGACCCCTTCCCCTCACTCAATTCTTGAAATTCCACTTTCCCCTACTCCCTAACATCTATCCCTATCCCCAAAAATTTCCCCAATAATTTAGACAACCCTTAACCCCTTCATTCCCCTCCCTCTGCAAGGTGGTCCTAAGTCCTCACACCAAACCCTAATTTCCTCTTCCAACTAAGCTAGGGCTTGATATGAAAAAGAGGCACAAGAGAAAATGATTCATTTGATATATCATGTCAGCAAGAATAATTCTATACCATCTCATAAACATCATGCCTCCCTCATTTTCCAAAAATTCATTCCAAGGACCAAGTCATTTGCCAAACCTAGGGCTAGTTTTGCTTCAAACTATGTTTATGATCAGATAGAGATGAATTTGGAAAACGTGAGAGAGTTTTTTTCTCCATCATAGGGCCAAGAAGAAAAACCTCCTTCAGTTTTTACACAGGTATCATGGTTTGGGAGAAATATAAAAATTACAGGTGTCACGGGAGAAATTTTGCATTGCTGGAGTGACATTAGGAAAATCAAGTTTTCTCATAGCTGGAGTGTCCAAATGACTTTCTTGATGAATCAAAAGACAAATATACTTAAATACCTTTCCCATGACCTATCATGAGCTCAATTTGGAATTTATGAAGTCATCCAAAAGTGGTCTGCACCAGCACTCTGCGTTTCTGCACCATCATTCAGGACTTTTTGACCAGTCTTGGGAGAATCAATTTTTGGCTAGGAAAATCAACTCCAAATAGAAAAAAACTTCTATATCTGGAAATTAGACTCCACAAAATTTCCAACAAGCTATCATGGATCTCATTCTAACACCGTGAAGGCCTCCAAATTCCTTCTGCAAAATGGCGTTGTGCACAGACAGACTGGCGCTGCGCGCTGGCACTGTGCTCTTGGCAGCACTCTGCAGATTTTGCCAAAGACTTTCAAGAATTGAATTTTTTGCCTCTAAAGTTTTTGCAAGCTAATACAAGGTTGGTAAACCATTTTCCCTCCTCCTAAGCATTATTTTTCCTAAAAATCAAAGAGGTCATCCATAGTCAAAATTTGACCCAAACCCTAGTCTATGCAAAAATCAGTTTTTATGTCTTTGAGCTAGGGTTTGTAAGAAAATTTGGTTTTGAGTGCAAAGAGTGGGCTGATCCGAGCCTTCATCCAGCAGAACTTGTCTTCCACTTCACAACCATCTACCTCCACACATCCATCATCTCCCCATATGCCTTCTCCGCAACGAATTTCACCTCTTACCTCTTCCCCTAAATTGCCAAGTAAGAGGGCTGACAGTAGGCCTAGTGAAGAACACATAGAAGGCAATATTCAAGAGGAACATGAGATAGATAATGATGGACAAGGAGTGAAAAGTAAAGAAGAAGATGATGAAAATGAAGAAAATGATGAAGAGGAGGAAAGTAGCCATGAAGAAAGTAGTGATGGCAATGATGAAGTTAGTGAAGACAGCCACAAAGATAAAGAGGCACAAAAACATGATGATGGGAAAGAAGATCAGCAAGATGATGGGGAAGAGCAAGATGATGAGGAGGAAAGCCATCAAAGCACATCATGCAGTCAAGGAAAGAGTCATGACTGTCTTGACAAAAATCAGTCCAAGCATGACAAAGAAATTCAGAGTGAGGCAAGTGCAAAAGACATCAAGCAAGCCCTCATGGAGTTAGAGGAGCTAAAAAAGACCAAAGTCCATGATAGCCTTGGAATCTTGGCTGATTCTTCTCAGTAGATGTCTAAAACCCCTTGAGGGGTCTGCACGCCAATTTTGAGGCAAATCCGGAAACTTTTTGTTTTTTCCAAATTTTGGCCCCTAGGAGCGCAGCACCCTAGGCGCTACGCTCTTTTTTGGGGAATCCTCAGCCGCTAAAGTTTACATTTTTAGGTTTTTCATGTCACCATAAGTCTACCCAAAAAATTTCAGGTCAATTGGAGCATTTTTCGCCCCTCAAAAGGTCAAAAAACACCTCAAAAATGACCTTTCTGCCTCCTTTTCAGGCCTGGCGCTGTGCGTTGAGCAGTCATGGGAGATTGGATTTTTGAGCCGGTAAATGGGATCCATTCAGCACAAATTAAGTATTTCTATAAATTAGACTCTTCAAGCTTTCCAACGAGCCATCACGAGGCCAAATCTAATGCTGGGAAGGGGTCCAAAACTTAGCTGCAACAGACCTAATTTTTTGTTGATATGGTGTTGTGCCCCTAGACTGTCTTTTGCAAAAAAGTAAACAAAAGAAACTGATTAATGAAAAATTGGTTTTTTAATTTTTTTTTTCGGTAAAATCACTCCTGTTTTGATTAGAGAGTTATGTTTTGGTGTTTTTCATTTATTATCTTATCTCTTATGTGTCTTGGGCCTTGCACAGTTATTAAGCACATTTATGGCTGAATTAGGGTTTCCACCTCCTCAATTGCTCCATAAATAGAGCATGAGGGTCTTATGTATTTTGTTGAATGTTGATGAATTATGCTGAAGTAATACATAGTCCCTTGAAGCCTTTGATGAGAAATTGATGTCTTGGAGCTTATGGATGATCTGATTCACTTGTTGATGGAGAAGGACTGTTTGTAGGATCCATAGGCCTCGTTGATGGTGAAGTTTTCTCATGTTAATGTTTTCTAAGTTTCTCATATGTTTTCCATCCATCTATGCTGCAGTAGGACAAAAAATTTAGACTAATATATGCTTGTTGATGGCACCTTAGATTTGTTTGTTTCCTTCACTGCCTAAATGTTTTCTTCTGCTTAAGATATGTTAGGGAATTCATCTCTTACTCTCTAATAAGTTTTTGGCTTGTCTATTTTCTTGAATGATTGAGATCAGTTAGTATCAATTATGATTTATGGCTAGCCCTGCATATTGTTACCTCTGAAGTACTATGTTCTTGAAATCATCTTTTGAAGCAGCTTTGCCTATAGTTTGTCAAAGAAGTTTGTCTTAATCATGCTCTTTGCCTTTACTTAGCTAAAATTGTCTCAAGGAACTTTCATAGTTGTCACTGTGGATGCTAGGGTTTTTCTCTTCTTCTATGGTTATAGTTACTTGTGCATCTTAAATGTTTTTGCTGCTCTTGATGATAAAACCCATGAAAGATTAAATACGTTTTTGTCTTTCTATGTTTTATCTGAATGTTGTCCTGGTTGATTATCTTCTTTAAGTCTGAAATCAAATGGATTAGGTGTTGCTTAACCCTTTGAATCTCTTTCTATGCTTATAAATCTTCTAACTCCCTCAGTTTACAAGTATATAAAGGATTATGTTTCTGCCCTTTATTAGCTTGTTGTTCTCAAGTTTAATGTCATCTCATGATCCTTCACAACCTTAAAGATCTGCCACCCAAGTTAAAATTTCCCTGCAAATGCTCTTGAAACCATTGATGAACTCATTCATGACCTTGTTTGACTCCATTTCCCAATGACTTAACAATCTTCCTTGTTTTCTATCTAAACCCATCTGAGCATCATACCCAACCAAAAAAAATCAAAATACCCTACACTTAACATCTAGCCTAAAATCAACCCTAATCAGCAAACAAGTTCACATATTTGCACCTACTAGAGAGATCCCTCTTTGAATCCAGGAAGGCTAGGTCCTTGGATTCCAAAGCTTGGTTTAATGTTGCCCCTGTCCATTTGTATCTCAACCAATCTAGAAAATTACGGGGAGCTAACATAATGGCGATCATGGTGGGACTTCTGAGTACATAGTTTCCTAAAAACCTCTTAAAGACTCTTTAGACCCTTAGTTTGACTTATAAAATCCAGTGAATCTGCCACCTCATCGCCACACAAACATAATGGCGATCACGGTGGGACCTTCTGAGTAAATTGCATCTTAGACATCCTTAAGACCTCAGAAAGCCCACAAACATCCTTAGATTGGTATTCAGTTGCTGATGGTGGACAACAACGCGCCTTAAAATATTTGAAATCATCCACCTGGTGACTCCACAACTCTCAATAGACCTAAAGACTCCACTGGAGGAAGAACCTGAAACATGACCAGTCATCCTAGAAAGAAAGAGCATTGAGGCCTAAGTTGGATTCAAGAAATTATTGTTTTTATCTATAACTGTGCTCTATCCTACTTTAAGCCTGATCAAGAATACACTGATGAGATCTACATTTATCATTGGAAAGATCTCAAGCCTCGAAAAGATAAGCCTCAAATTTTAGACCATGATCAATCTTATACACTTGTGCTTACCCCAGATTCACCTATGGAAGATCTAGTGAAACATGAGCCTCATGCTACCTTTCCTCCTCTTGTTGAAACCTCAAACAGCCATAAATCTCTTTTTACACTACCTATACCCACAAAGGTCCCAGAAAGATATAAGCCTATGATTTTTCCTCCTATCTTCCAAGCCCTCCCTGCAAATATTGCAAATAAACTACCCAGATTTGATGGAGAAAGCTCAAAAGTCACTGCTGAAGAACACATTCAAAATATTGAGAATTTACTTGACCTTTATGAAATAGAAGAAGATGATGTGTGTATTAAAATGTTTGCCTTATCATTACAAGGAAAAAATAGGAGTTGGTTTAAGGACCTTCCAGCTGCAAGCATTATCAATTTTCATCAATTTACTCAAGTCTTCTTAGATAGGTGGGTGATCATGGGAAATGAAGTTCTCATCATACAGGAATACAAGAATTTAAAAAGACAACTAGGGGAGACAGTACAAGACTTTTTAGCCAAGTTCAATAAGGTATACAATGCAATACCTGCTAAGATAAAGCCACCTTTGGGGTGGGCTCTCTTTCACTACCCAAGTACTTTTGACCTAGAGATGGAATTCCAGATAAGAGAAAAAGACCCTTCAAACCTGGAAGAAATGCAGAATATGGAAATTACCGTGGAATTCAACATATTGGAAAGAGAGGAAAAGTTAGAAGAAATAAGGAAGGACAAAGCAACTCAAGAGAAAATAACTTCTTCAGAGTTAAAACTAGAGATGTTGATAGATACAATCAACAAAATGATGCATATACTTGGTAGGAAAGAGGAAGAGTACATGGTTGAGATTGGTTTTGATTATTCAGAGCAGTTGGTACCATTTTCTTGGGAGGAACCAAATCAGTCATTTCAATGCAAAGGTAGCTATCAAAACATACTGGCTGACCAAGGTTGCAAATAAGAAGATGCGGAAAGTTGTCAAGAAAGTACTATATGTCTTCCTACATCTCGTGCTTCACTATTTAAAGAGTATTATAAGCAAATTGAAAATAGAAACGAGGTAGAATGCTCTAAAGAATCAGTAAGGGAGGAAATGGATAATACAAACCCTTTTTCAAATCCAGAAGTTCTCCCCTCAAATCATCTTGGTATGGTTGTTTGGATTACAAAACAGAAATGAAAGATGAGCCAACACCTCTTGAGTCCCTACCCTTGTGCTTTGAGTCATTTCAGATTGCTAAAGGAGAATCTATTGGCCATGAACACTCTCCTTTTCATATGGTGGAACAATCTGTTGATCAAGTGTGGATAATGGATGACATTCCTCCTATGAATAAGCTGCCCAAATATGATCAATATGATGATGATTATGTTCTCCAAACTCAAGCCAACACTACTGAAAAATAAATGATTAGTTTGTGGGACAAAGACAGTCATTCTCCACAACTCAAGTATAGTGATTAGCAAATACCACTCAGCCATGACGGTGAAGAAGAAAGTGCAGGAATTTTGGGAGAAAGGGAAGGATATTTACCTCTTTGTTGCACTTCCTTTCAGTTCATCACAGACAACCTTAATGCAATCAGAAGTCAGCAATATTTGGGTATTGATTTTAACAACAAAGAACACATTCAGCGATATATCCAGCCTTCATAAGAGAAAGAGAACAGCTATAGATTTTTTCAATCAGGTTTATTAGAGGACAACATGGCAATATATGATGAGTCTGACAGTGCAGATGATCATGAGGAAGAGAAGGAGTTTATTTCCCAAAAATTTCCCAAGCTTAGCCAAATGGAAGAAGAAGCAGTCCTGGATCAAGCTTATTTACCAAATCTTCACATTCAGGTATTGTTTCAAGATCCCTTTGCTGATTTATTAAAGGCATTTGAAGAAGGATTAAAACATATCAAGAACAGTTTGATGTAGAATTTCAAGAACATCTTAGGCACTACGTCTGTTCGAAAACAAGTAAGGTGGAAGTGGCATTTTTATTTCTTCAGCACTCTCAAAGAGCTAAAACAAAATCCCTCATGGAATTGTCTGTTTGATTGGTTGTGTTGGAAAAGAGATTTCACCAAATGAATGTATATTATGTGTAGGTTAGATTAGGATAGATAGATAGATATGCAAAATAAGCTCAGCCTTGTGAGCATCTTTTTAGTTCTAGATTGTTTGGAAAAATGAAAAAAACACAAAAACAAAGAAAGTTAGAAAAAGAGGGCAGACTTGAAAAGTGGTACAGCCCCATACCCAAAAAATAGTGATGCTGAAAGTGTGCAAACCTAAATGCCACTACTTGTGCCAAAAATTCTTGTTCAGTCATCTAGCCTAATCATGGCTGAACATGTTTTCAATTTATTGCTGGTAAGTTAGTGAAAAATATGCTTGTCAAATCATGTGAAGTTGACTTGTCAAAAGAAATAGATTAGGAATGAAGAATGTTGGTTCCACATGCTTAAAACTAAACCAAATAGAAAGATAGGGATGCCTAACAAATGATGGATTACTACCCTTATACTTTCTAGTTTTGTTGGTATAAAAATAATGGTTGTGTGCAGCTTGTTTCAATGCCATAGCTCATGATAAATTAGATAGCTTAATCCTGGTTTACTCATGTTTCAATTTCATGTTAGTAGGATAAAGAATAAAGTTTGTCAAATAGCTTAATCTTGACAAATGAGTAGACTATGTAGAGAATAAAAGATTTCATTAGCCTAATCTGAACTCTTGGAAGAGATAAGGGTACAATTAGATAGTCTGATTTTTGTTTTCAAAAAAGAAAAATGTCAAGGGTTTTCCAGTTCAAATGCACCCAAGGAAGAAAAAATGTTAGGCAAGTAGGTTGGGTAGGTAGAGATGATGTTGATGTTAATCATATTTTTTCAGATTACTAAAGATCACAGCTTCAAGCAAACATCAACAAGTGAAAGAGGTAAAAATCTGCCCAATGGATGAGGCACTAGTCTTCATAAACCAAGAGATCTGAAAGTTTTGGACACCTCCTGAAAAGGAGTTACACTCCCCAAGTGGAGCCACTGTTAGTCATCCATAATTTTTCACTATCTGAAGATGACTAAGTATCAGTTCTAGATTTGTAGAAACAACGTTCATGAAGATTGTGAGTTATATAAATCTCACGGCCTTCATTATCCTTGGGATAAATTTTCACTACTTCATCATTTAGTCGTGTCAAGCTCAGCTCACCCATCCCAGAAGACCCATCATGGGCTCATGCCACTCATTATCACTATGTTTCGCCATCTTTGGCCTCAGCCCTCTATTTTTTTTTTGCCTAAACTCCTCCACTGCCTATCTAGGGTTTTTAAGGGCATTTTTTGGTTTCATGACCTCCATGATTAAATAATCAACAAGGCTTATATATTTATACTCTTACCCCTCCCCCTATCCTTAAAATACCTCTATAAACACTTCTCATCACTCCTATCCCTCATAATCATCATTTTTCTACAAAACCTAGTATATTGCCACAATTTGACACTTTTTGAGACTAGGCCTGTTTTTTGACCTTTTGGACCTCTTCCCCTCACTAAATTATTTAAATTCCACTTTCCCCTACTCCCTAACATCTATCTCTATTCCCCAAAATTTCCCCAAGAATTTAGACAACCCTTAACCCCTTCATCCCCTCCCTCTGCAAGGCAGTCTTAAGTCCTCACACCAAACCCTAATTTCCTCTTCCAACTAAGCTAGGGTTTGATATGAAAAAGAGGCACAAGAGAAAAGGATTCATTTGATATATCATGTCAGCAAGAATAAGTATATACCAGCTCATAAACATCATGGCTCCCTCATTTTCCAAAAATTCATTCCAAGGACCAAGTCATTTGCCACACCTAGGGCCAATTTTGCTTCAAACTATGTTTATGACCAAACAGAGATGAATTTGGAAAAAGTGAGAGATTTTTTTTTCCATCATAGGGCCAAGAAGAAAAACCTCCTTCAGTTTTTACACAGGTATCATGGTTTGGGAGAAAGATAAAAATTACAAGTGTCACAGGAGAAATTTTGCATTGCTGGAGTGACCTTGGGAAAATCAAGTTTTCTCACAGCTTGAGTGTCCAAATTACTTGCTTGATGAATCAAAATACAACTAGACTTAAATATATTTCCAATGAGCTATCATGAGCTCAATTTGGAATTGAGTAAGTCATCCAAAAGTGGTCTGCACCAGCACTCTGCGTTTCTGCACCATCATTCAGGACTTTTTGACCAATCTTGGGAGAATCCATTTTTGGCTAGTCAAATCAACTCCCAATAGGAAAAAAATTGTATATTTGGAAATTAGACTCCACAATATTTCCAACGAGCTATCATGGAGCTCATTCTGACACAGGGAAAGCCTCCAAATGCCTTCTGCAAAATGGCGCTGCACACAGACAGACTGGCGCTGCGCTCCTGGCAACACTGTAGATTTTGCCAAAGACTTTCAAGAATTGAATTTTTTGCCTCTAAAGTTTCTACAAGATAATACAGGGTTGGTAAACCCTTTTTCCTCCTCCTAAGCACTATTTTTCCTAAAAATCAAAGAGGTCATCCATAGTCAAAATTTAACCCAAACCCTAATCTATGCAAAAATCAGTTTTTATGTCTTTGAGCTAAGGTTTGTAAAAAAAATTGGTTTTGAGTGCAAAGAGTGGGCTGAGATGGGCCTTCATCCAGCAGCACTTGCCTTCCACTTCACAACCATCTACCTCCACACATCCATCATCTCCCCATATGCCTTCTCCACAAAGAATTTCACCTCTTACCTCTTCTCCTAAATTTCCAAGTAAGAGGGCTGACAGTAGCCCTAGTGAAGAACACATAGAAGGCAATAGTCAAGAAGAAGATGAGACAAATAATGATGGAAAAGGAGGGAAAAGTAAAGAATAATATGATGAAAATGAAGAAAATGATGAAGAGAAGGGAAGTAGCCATGAAGAAAGCAGTGATGGCAATGATGAAGTTAGTGAAGGCAGCCACAAAGATAAAGAGGCACAACAACATGATGATGGGAAAGAAGATCAGCAAGATGATGGGGAAGAGCAGGATGATGAGGAAGAGCAGGATGATGAGGAGGAAAGCCATCAAAGCACATCAAGCAGTCAAGGAGAGAGTCATGATTGTCTTGACAAAAATCAGTCCAAGCATGACAAAGAAATTCAGAGTGAGGCAAGTGCAGAAGACATCAAGCAAGCCCTCATGGAGCTAGAGGAGCTAAAAAAGACAAAATTCCATGACAACCTTGGAATCTTGGTTGATGCTTCTCAGAAAATGTCTAAAACCCCTTGAGGGGTCTCCACGCCAATTTTGAGGCAAATCCGGAAACTTTTTGTTTTTTCCAAATTTTGGCCCCTAGGAGCGCAACACCCTAGGCGTTACGCTCTTTTTTGGGGCATCCTCAGCTGCTAAAGTTTACATTTTTAGTTTTTTCATGTCACCAACAGTCTACCCAAAAACATTTAGGTCAATTGGAGCATTTTTTACCCTCAAAAGGTCAACAAACACCTCAAAAATGACCTTTCTGCCTCCTTTTCAGGCCTGGCACTACGCATTGAGCAGTCATGGGAGATTGGATATTTGAGAAGGTAAATGGCATCCATTCAACACAACTCAAGCATTTCTGGAAAGTAGACTCTTCAATCTTTCCAACAAGCCATCACAGGGCCCAATCCGATGCCGGGAAGGGGTCCGAAACTTAGCTGCAATAGACCCCATTTTTTGATAATATGGCGCTACACCCCTTGACTGTCTTTTGTCAAAAAGTCAACAAAAGACATTGATTAATGAAAAATTGGTTTTTTAATGTTTTTTTCGGGCAAATCACTCTTCATTTGATTGGGGAGTTATGTTTTGGTGTTTTTCATTTATTATCTTATCTCTTATGTGTCTTGGGCCTTGCATGGTCATTAAGCACATTTATGACATTTATGGCTGAATTAGGGTTTCTGGAAACCTCTTAGGGTTTTCGCCTCCTCAATTGATCCATAAATAGAGCATGAGGGTCTTATGTATTTTTTTGAATGTTGATGACTTATGCTAAAGTAATACATAGTCCCTTGAAGCCTTTGATGAGAAATTGATGTCTTGAAGCTTATGCATGATCCGATTCACTTGTTGATGGAGAAGGACTATTTGCAGGATCCATAGGTCTGGTTGATGGTGAAGTTTTCTCTTGTTAATGTTTTCTAAGTTTTTCATGTGTTTTCCATCCATCTATGCTGCAGTAGGACAAAAAATTTAGACTAATATATGCTTGTTGATGGCACCTTAGATCTGTTTGTTTCCTTCACTGCCTAAGTGTTTTCTTCTACTTAAGATATGTTAGGGAATTCATCTCTTGCTCTCTAATAAGTTTTTGGCTTGTCTATTTTCTTGAATGATTTAGATCAGTTAGTATCAATTATGATTTATGGCTAGCCTTGCATATTGTTACCTCTGAAGTACTCTGTTCTTGAAATCATCTTTTGAAGAAGCTTTTCCTATAGTTTGTCAAAGAAGTTTGTCTTAATCATGCTCTTTGCCTTTACTTAGCTAAAATTGTCTCAAGGAACTTTCATAGTTGTCACTGTGGATGCTAGGGTTTTTCTCTTCTTCTATGGTTATTGTTACTTGTGCATCTTAAATGTTTTTTCTGCTCTTGATGATAAAACCCATGAAAGATTAAATAAGTTTTTGCCTTTCTATGTTTTATCTAAATGTTGTCTTGGTTGATTATTTGTTTTCAGTCTGAAATCAAATGGATTAGGTGTTGCTTAACCCTTTGACTCTCTTGCTATGCTTATAAATCTTCTAACTCCCTTAGTTTACAATTATATAAAAGATTTTGTTTTTTCCCTTTATTAACTTGTTGTTCTCAAGTTTAATGTCCATCTCATGATCCTTCACAACCTTAAAGATCCACCAACCAAGTTAAAATTTCCCTGCAAATGCTCTTGAAATCATTGATGAACTCATTCATGACCTTGTTTGACTCCATTGCCCAATGACTTAACAATCTTCCTTGTTTTCTATCTAAACCAATCTGAGCATCATACCCAACCAAAAACAATCAAAATACCCTGCACTTAACATCTAGCCTAAAATCAACCCTAATCAGCAAACAAGTTCACATCTTTGCACCTACTAGAGAGATCCCTCTCTGAATCCAGGAAGGCTAGGTCCTTGGATTCCAAAGCTTGGTTTGATGTTGCCCTTGTCCATTTGTATCTCAACCAATCTAGAAAATTACGGGGAGCTAACACTACTCACTCAAATTAAGAAACTTAAAAATGATAATAAATCATTGAACAACAAATTAAAAGAATTTATCGCCAAAGAAGCATCGAAGGCTTTATTCCATGTTGAAGAAAAAAATCCAAAGCCTGATCTAGTCAATATCCCAACTGAAGAAGAGGACAAAATAGGTGAAGTAAATATGGATTCAGAAGTTGCAGTTCCAACAACAAAAGATTCAAGTGAAGATCTAGATATTAACCATTCAACTTTTATAACTAAAGGAAATCAAGTGCTTCAAATAAATCAAGAAGACGACACAAATGAGATCAGGGAAAATCAAATCACTAGGATTCCTTATCAACATCTGAATCATGATAGTAGAAAACTCAATCAAGTTATGTATTTAGAATAGAAACAGAAAATTGAATTTCCAAAGAATAATGAAGTGCACACAACTCAGTTGAGTGATAACAGTTCATCACAAGTTGCCAGTCACTGCAAGATTCCACAGAAGATTGATCTAGGATGGTCTGATCCCTTCTTAGTGTGATAATTTTTTTTGTCACTTATAGGTTCATATCAACTTGTATCACCAAGGATGACTACCCCGAGAAAAGAAGACATTCGTAGCAGAAAAAGAGATCAAGGCCTTTCAACAACAAGCTTTGAGGACAAATATTTTTGAGGAGGAAGGCAATGTAATGAATAAATTAATATAAATAATGATTAATTAGTTAATTAGTAATTAGGTTTAAGGGTAATTTCTAAATGAGACATGACCTTCCGTGAAGAGGCACCTGCCTAGGTATATAAGTAGGCCTCATTTGTAACATTCATTATCAATTCATCATACATTTTATAATAATATTTGTATCCTCAATGGATGTTATTATATTCCAAGTCTTCTGGAGTATTTAACTTGAGAAGGAGCTTTGTTCACTTCAAAATCCACTGATGAATCTCTGAATCGTAGCCTTCTCATCCTTAAGGTAAGGTACATACCTCAATAGCTCCAGTAATCTGCTAGTATACTCATCATCTTTCATATAACTCATTTGCAACTCATAAAAATCCTTAGCTTTGTCATAGTAGTACCTCTATGATAAGTACTTTTCTTGAAGGGTCTCTCGAACTCATCAAAAATCAAGTATTCTTCTCGAATTCCCTTGACATTCTTTACATCTTCCAACCAAATATTTGCTTTCCCTTTAAGACTGAAGGTGGCTATATTAGCTTTCATATTCTTTGAATAGCTATGAAATCTGAAGAATTTATTCATCCCAAGCAACCATGCCTCTGCATATTCTAACTTCTTCATCTCTCCATCGAATGTAGGAGGCTTGAATTTCTTGAACTCCTCGGGAAAATACTCCCTCCTCCTATAAGGATGATGGCAATGATGATTGTGATGATGTCTCCTGGATGGGGAACTAGAATGATGTCCATACACACCATTCCTCCCCTCAGGTGTATCTAGTGATCTTCTATCTCTAACTATGTCCCATTTATCCCATTTGTATCCAGACCTAGATATGATACCATAGGCTCCATTAGTTTTCTCTTTCTGCTCTTGATTGATCCTCATCTATAGTTGTTTCTTCAACTCTAACAAGCTCTAAAGATCACAAACCTAATCCTGAGGATGAACCACGTTAGCTGGTTTGAAACGTCGACCTAATCCTAATGATGTGATTAATCCGAAAGTTCTTTTATCTACATTATGGATCACAAAAGTCTTAGATCTAACAAGATATAAAGAATATTTGCATTAACCTATACCTGCTTCTCCTGAGCCCTTGTAACTCTTTCTTGAGCCTCAACCAACCTGTTATTTTCTGCTTTGCAACTTCTGATCTCTGCCCTCAAGCTCCTTAATGTGTATGCTATACTAGGAGAATACTCTTCTCCTTGCTACCCAATTGATTTGTAGGGAGAGTCATGAGAACTGTAGTCTAACATTTTGCTCGTCATATTTGATTCTCTTCTTCATACAAGTGTACCATGTTAGATAAACCAAATAGATACCAAAATAAAATACATACCTCATTGATGTTCAAGGGAGGCTTATATCATCTACAAGATCAATCCACAATAGCATGTACATGTATAATCATAAGAATATCCATATAATAACATAACAACATCATGCATGACCATACCAATTGTATACCATAATCCCATGCATGAAAACCATAACCTTGACACATCATATTTTACCCAAAGAGAGCGCAACTTGCTCTGATACCACCCTGCAACCCACTCCTCCTACATTTACCTACTTTCACTAGTTTACCCAAGGTAAACATGAGTTTAGAGTTAGTAGGATAAGACTCAACCTCCTATAAAACCGTAATGAAATGGAGTTGACAACTTAAGACCTTACTAACTTCCCTTGGGTGCTTCAGGACCTCCAAGAGAAACCCAACCCCTATAGGTGTCCAACCCCTTAGATAAATCTCTTTTTTTACTGAATTGGAGCCTCAACCACTTCATTGCCAAGGCATGCAAGCAAATATATCCCTTAACTTGCTCCCATAGGCCTTCTTGCCAGTGACTGTGGAATTTTCCTGTCAGCTTTATGCAAGTGGCCCTGAATTCTAAGTCACTTTTTCACAGCTAGGACTCATGCCTCTACCTAGAACCCAATGAAACTTCCTGAAATGATGAATGACATAGAAACAAGGCTTATAAACCAAAAATTGAACCAAGACTTGACCTGACCTCTCCTAGTTAGGACTGATATTCCTTCAAACACTTGGTAAACATGCAACCCTCACGTCATGAATGCATATCTGGACATAAGGATATGAAAACTTATATGAGATTTAACAAGAAGGACCAATGCCTTCTTACAATAGTTTTTATAACACCAATTGAGTCATACATTCATCAGTGGTACATTCATTAATGAAAAGGTGATAAGATCCATACTTAGATTTGTCATATAGCCATGCTTATAACCAACAGATAAATAGATAAATAAAAATGATAGAACAACCATTAAATCCACATAATAACAAGTACATTTACTTGTCAAAAGCAAGAGAAAATTATCTCTTATTAAACATAGGAAAAAACAAACCAGGTTCGGGACTTCCACGTGCCACACGACCGTAGATTGGACTAAACCAAATCTTTCTTTTAACCAATCACCCCTATGCCATATTCCAAGCATGAATATGAGATCTCATGGGATAAACCAATCCATAAACAACCAAGGGAATCCAGAGGTTAAACCACCTCCACGCTTACCATATTTTGATCTCACCTAAATAGGTGTTAATATCACAAAACCAAACCAAGCTTGGATGCTTAATAATTCCTTCACCATCCCTTCAGGATTTTTCCTGTCTACACCCACCTATTGAGGTCTTCCCAAAAAAAACCATCTCCGCCGCCAACCCTTGGTATTTTCTTAAGACCACCTCACTTGGATCCAAAATCTTCTGACAATCCAAAGCTCAACCGAGAAAGAATCCCATCACACCATGGCTATCTAGAAATGGCAAGACGAGGCTAAAATACATTGTCTAAACTCGACAAAATCCATGTTGATGACAACAAAAGAACCAAATACCAACATTCACATACCATGCATGTCAAAACCAGTTAGGAAATCATACATGCAAATTGTTACATGCAAGTACTCTTGCTAAAGCTGCTTTATCCAAGTTTTCCTTGTTTGATCCTTGCTTTCCTTTTCTTTCCTTGTCCTTACCTTTCTTGCTTGGTTTCCTTCTCCTCTTGGTGCTCTTCTCCTCTCTGAAACCAATTCCAAAACTGAACTGAAAAAAGGCTACCAACTGAAACTCTGAGGTATTTTTATTATTGATGCCTCTAATTTCTTCATTTTCCTTCAATTTACTCCTCACATGCAACTTGTGACCTTTCATCTTCCTTTTCTCCTAATTTCCATTATTTTCATAAATAAAATGCCAAAAATACTTTTTTTCCATTTCAAAGTCGTTTCCATTTCCTTTGCCAATTTCCCTTAGCCATAGACACAATAAGTGATGCCCAATAGGATATTTTTTCCAACATTCGACTTGGAATAAGTGTCCCTTGACTGTGGTCTTATTTTTCCTTTATTAACTTTTATTACATGAAATTTTAACCCAAGGTTGTTACAAGTATTACAAGCTATGTAATCTATTGCATGAATTTTCAATGGAAGATATGACATTTGGCTTATCAGTGATCATGATTAAGAAGCATTCAAACAACCTCATGACCTTTTTTATGTATCATTCATACATTTTATTTTTCTCTAATGAAGATGTCCTATATACATTCAACCCTTCATGTACATATACCTCCATTCTCCTAAACTCTTCATGATTGATATGGTTGAGCTTGCCTCCCATCATCTTAATCATGAGCCACATGCCATAAAAATTCCCAAAAATAAAACACACCTTATCTAATATATAGTCAAAGAATCTGTTAGATATAGAGGTGTCATCCTCATTGTGAATGTCATGACGGCTGCTTGATTTGATGATGATTAGGTATTGAGGGGTACCATTTATCACAAATTTGAAGTGGATAAGTAATATTTAGAGCACATTGCATGCTATTGGTTTGAATGACTTAATCAAATGGGAGAACCAAACATCATAGTCACTCATGGCATTAACCCTCATGCAATTATTGTCATGGTTTCTCCCCTCTATTTCCATAGCCAATGTTGCTATTGCTTGGACCATCATTTTCCCAAACCCTATCCCCACACACACACACCCCGTGCAAATCCATCTTATTTTAAAATCTTTTATGGACCAAAAGATTTACATTTCAATTTTTACATTGTAAGGCGTTTTTCTTTGAAAACAATTCCCCCATCTGCCACTCTGTACCCGTTTTCACCATTGGATGGAATTTTAGGCGATTGAATATTTTTGGGCTATTCGATTAATATTTAATAGTTAAGAGAAAACTAATAGTTAAGACGTCTAATAGGAAATTCAAAATATAACCAATAAATGATTCTTATTTAAGAATTTCTTGATGGCTTAACTGACTTATTCCCCTTGTTCAACAACAGTAAGTGAGACAACTGACCAACTTCATTCTTTTCTTAGCCCCACCTAATTGAAGTCTAGCCCGACCAGCACACCAACTTTCCTGGCCCCACCTGATCGATGCTAACAGGAGGTGTAGACTAGGTGGCTCCTAATTTCAACAGGAATTCCAGCCAACAACACACCAACTTGAACTGGTGGCCAAAGTTAAGGGCAAACAGAAGATTGTAGGTGACCAGGAATTGAAGGTGAGGTGAGCGATTATTTCTAGAGGGATTTTTTATTTTTAAAAGGTCATCTGTCCATAATGGAAATGTGGTTGAGTTGTTTGGGATGAACAGAGTTAGGACCTGAGTTATTTTATTCTATTTTTGAACTCACTGGTCCTTTGGAACGTCCCTGGAGCAAGAAGGAGGTATTCATTCCCCTCGTGCTCTGGTTACATTTCTATGACAGAGTTGTAAGACTAATTAATTGCGCCCAGAGAGTTTTCAGATTGATTAATTGATTGTAGGATGAAGTTTTGAGAAAAAAAGTCTAGAAATATCGCCTTATCATAATTTGCCCAATTAACCTCAATCTCCCCACATCAATCGATTCCCCAAATTAACAAAAGAGGGTGTTAAATTTCATGACATCAGGAAGTATCATGGAGCATATGTGCAGTGCCTTCAACAATGGAAAGAAATTATGAATGTGAATCTCGTCAAGGGCTACTGGACTAAAGAGGTGGGCACATTGTGCATGAGAAAATAGTAGTGCCCATTAATGTCTCTGCCTGTCCATCTCATATGTGTGTGCAGGAAGATAAGAAGTTGACTGATCTTGTTGAACTGTTTGGGACAAAGAGGTGGGCGGCCATTGCACGTTCTATTCCTGGTCGAAACTGAATACAATGTCGTGAGAGGTAAAATATTTGTCAAGGATTCAATTAGATCTACAATGTTGGAATTAATTTCCAACTGCCCAAGAGACAGGGCGGCAGGCAAAGTCCGCAGGGGTCATGCAGGCCAGACCGGCGGAGGTGTGAACCCCATCGGAATATCTGCTGATGTCATCAGTGGAGGGCCCACATGAATGCACGCACAAGAATTTTGGTTTAATTTTAACTGCCCATCGCACATATTTAAAACAATAGTTGGTTTTAAATGTTTTAAAGTTATTTTTTTTTATTTTTAATATATGAAACACATATATATATTAAAAAGGCCCGTGAGGAAAATATTGTATTGCAATACACAGTAAATTTTTTTTTGCTTAGTAGTATGAGAGAGAGGTGTATTATTTGTAATACACAGAATAGTGAATGTGCCCAGCAGTGCGGGAAGAAAAGAACAGCAGTGCCAGCAAGCAATTTGCCATCAATGCATTTTAGAGCGGTGCTGACAGAAGTTATTGAAGCCATTAAGAATTATTCAAGCGGTGAATTTTTCTGGGTGTGTCAATTAATGACATTAAACAGGGCTGAGATATTTTGAGATATTTTGTTATATACAGAAAACAGAGTGCATTTTGAAAATGACAGAGAATGTTTTTATATACACAGCAGCATATTTTAAAAACAGAGACAGAGAGCTGTAATTTTTTTATTACACACAGCAGAGTGTTTTAGAAAAATACAAAGCATACACAACAGTGTATTGTTTGTAAAAGACAGAGAGTGTTTTTTTTTAAAACAGAGTATTCACAGCAGTGAATGTTTTTAGAAAAGACAGAGTATTTTTCTGTGTGAGACAGAGAACAGTTTTATCTGGCACTGTGTCTTGTAACAATCCAGCAATTGTAAATCCCTCTTTTGAGGAAGAATCTGTAACATCAGTTTTTTTTATATGAAATAGAATTTTTTTTTATGTGAAAACTCTGTCTGAGAGTGAAATTTTAAATATTTCTCTGTGTTAAGGAAGGGAATTTTATTGTTTTGGAATTCTGAAATATTCCAACATGGTATCGGAGCTAGTCCAGGTTATTTGAAGGTCAAATAAGCTGAAGGAAAGGAGTTCTTTGTTGCAGCAGCTTCTCCAGCAGTGTGAAGACTCAGCCAAGAAGAATTCAAAGGTATTTCTCTATATAGTTTTGTGTTACTATTGCAGAACAGTCAGTTAATTTTAAAACACACAGTCAAGTGTTTTTAAATCATAGTTAAGAGTGCAGAATGGCTGGCTCCAGCACTGGTATGGGTATGGGAAATATCCATCTCCCAATGTTTAATGGGAAAAATTATGACTACTGGTCAATAACTATGAGGGCTTTATTTGTCTCCCAAGACTTATGGGAATTAGTTGAGGATGGCTTTGAAGAGCTAGCAAATGAAGCAGAGTTTTATGTGTTAACTCAAGCAGAAAGAGAGATTCTAAAGAGCAATAAGAAGAAAGATGCCAAGGCTCTTTTCTTTTTATATCAAGCAGTGCATGAGAGTGTGTTTCCTAGGATAGCAGCAGCCAAGAAATCCAGTGAAGCATGGGAAACTCTCAAAACAGCCTATCAGGGTATGGAAAGAGTGAAGACAACAAAACTTCAGTTGCTGAGGAGAGACTTTGAGACTCTCTGTATGAAAGAGTCAGATAATATTGACTCATTCTTCACTCATGTGATTGGAATGGTCACACAAATAAGATCTCATGGAGAGACTCTTGAAGAAAAGAGGATTGTTGAAAAACTCTTGAGAAGTTTACCCTCAAGATTCGATGTGATTGTCACCACCATAGAGGAGACTAGGGATCTCACAAAGTTTTCAGTGGATGAACTACATGCATCACTGATGACCCATGAACAGAGATTGGGTAGGAGTGAAAACTCATCTCTTGAGCATGCCTTTAAGACCCAGATGTCTTTCAGAAGAGGAAGAGGGCAAGGCAGAGGAAACAAGAGAGGAAGAGGAAGAAGCCAAAACAAAGGTGGAAGAGACAGTCCAACAAATGCTCAAGGAAGGGGCAGCAATCCAAATCAGCATCAAGGCCAAGGTAGCAGCCATCAGAATGGTCAGCAAAATTCTCAAGGACAAAGGTATGATAAATCCAATGTCCAATGTTACTATTGTGAAAAATATGGTCACTATGCTAATGAATGTAGAAAGAAGCAGCAAGATATGGCAAGTAGAACTAGTGCAAATTTCACTAAGGAAAATAGCAGCCAAAATAACTTGTTTTTAGCTTGTAATATGGCTGAAGAAAAGAATGAGGATTTATGGTTTCTAGACTCCGGTTGCAGTAACCATATGACAAGAAACATAGCCATGTTTTCTATGTTAGATGAGAGTGTGCAGTCACAAGTCACACTAGGAACTGATAGCAAAGTTTCTGTTATGGGAAAAGGAGATGTAAATGTTTTAACAAGATTAGGTGCAAAGAAAACCATAGCAGATGTTTATTATGTTCCAGGAATGAAGTGTAACCTCTTAAGTGTTGGACAGCTTGTTCACAAGGGGTATAATGTGTTCTTTGATAATGATGTTTGTACCATCATGGATAAACCACCCAGCAATCAGTGTATTGCTGAAGTGAAGATGACAAGGAACAGGATGTTCCCTCTTAGAATGAGAGCAGATTTGAAGAATGGTGAAGAGAAAGCAACAGTTGCACAGGAGACTTTCCAAAGCGAACCAAAGGATGATAATTGGTTATGGCACTTGAGATTTGGACATCTCAACTTTGGAGGTCTTAATTTGTTGAACAGAAAAGGAATGGTAAGTGGTTTACCATTGATAGAGAAACCGGACAGCCTTTGTGAAGGTTGTATTCTTGGGAAACAACATAGAGAAATTTTTCCTTCCGGGAAAAGCATAAGGGCAAAAGCACCCTTAGAGATTGTCCACTCAGATGTATGTGGACCGATGCAAACTCCATCACTTGCTAACAGCCACTATATCTTAACATTTATAGATGATTTTACAAGAAAAACTTGGGTTTACTTTTTGAAAAATAAAAGTGAAGTGTTTGAAAATTTTTGCAATTTCAAAGCACTTGTTGAGAACCAGAGTGGGCTGCATATCAAAGTATTAAGGATTGATAGAGGAGGTGAGTATATATCTAAATATTTTCTACGTTTTTGTAGAGAAAATGGTATTCAAAAGCAATTTACAACTAGATATACTCCGCAGCAAAATGGAGTAGCCGAAAGGAAGAACCGAACCATAATGGACATGGCGAGGAGTATGTTAAAGGCAAAGCACTTGCCTAATGATTATTGGGTAGAAGCTGTACATTGTGCAGCGTATATTTTGAATAGGTGCCCTAAAAAAGCAGTTATGAACAAAGTGCCGGAAGAGGCATGGAGTGGCGCAAAGTAAAGTGTCACACACATGAAGGTTTTTGGATGTGTGGCTTATGCACACATTCCGGATCAGCTAAGAAAGAAGTTGGACAGCAAGGGGGAGAAATGTATTTTCATTGGATACAGTGAGGAATCCAAGGCATACAGTTTATATAACCCATCCACCAAGAAGTTTATTGTGAGCAGAGATGTTCAGTTTATTGAAGAGGAAGCTTGGGATGGAAGCATAGAGAAAACAGTGAATGTTAAACACTGTTTATCTCATGATGAAAATGATGATGAGTTGGCTGAAATACAACCCCAAACATCAACACCAACACAAGAGTAGCAGAGTACACCCTTGAGGAGAAATGAAAGTGCTTCTCCAAGCACACCACAAGGAGGAAATTCAAGTGCTTCTTCAAGTACTTGTACACCTACTGAAAGAGGTAAAAAATTCAGAAGTTTGAAAGAAATTTATGAACAAGATATAGCTAATGAAGGTATCAATTCTTTGTTTGCTTTATATTGTCATGTTGATGACCCTGTTCATTTCGAAGAAGCTATCAAGGATAGGAAATGGATAGAAGCTATGGATGAGGAAATAAATGCCATAGAGAGGAACAAAACTTGGGATTTGGTTGAAATCCCAAAAGGTAAAGATGTCATTGGTGTTAAATGGGTCTACAAGACCAAGAGTAATGCTGAAGGCAAGATAGAGAGACACAAGGCAAGGCTTGTTGTCAAAGGCTATAAGCAGAAACATGGGATAGATTATGAGGAAACTTTCGCACCGGTTGCAAGAATGGAAACCGTGAGAGCAGTGTTGTCTATAACAGCACAAAACAAATGGAAAGTTTACCAAATAGACGTGAAGTCAGCATTTCTGAATGGAGTGTTAATGGAAGAGGTTTACATTGAACAACCTCTCGGCTATGAAAAGAAAGGCCAAGAGCACAAAGTGTGTAAGTTGAAGAAAGATATTTATGGGCTGAAGCAAGCGCCAAGAGCGTGGTACAGTAGAATAGACTCTTATCTACTAGAAAATGGATTTGAGAAGTGTGAGGGAGAACCCACCCTCTACATCAAAGAAAAAGATGGTAAAATCTTGATTGTAGTCTTA